>BLSH010434103.1:461126-481681 GCA_018402905.1 Glandirana rugosa
AAAATCATTATTATATGATATGCTTACTGCCCCCCCCCCCCCCCCTCCATTCTCAATCCTGAAACGTCCCTTTGTGCGCCCACAGCAGCTGCCAGCAGGAGAGGAAGGAAGCCAGATAATCTGTGGGGAAAAGGCATGCACAGGGGGGCCCAGAAAGCAGAGGGATGGGGGTGTGGATGCTATAACTGATCCCTCTGCAGCACAGCTGGAGGGAGGAAGCGGAAGAGAAGCTGGCAGCTGTGCAGGGGAAGGCAGAAGAAAAATCGGTGTCTGCAGTAAGGTAGTGCAGCTGGCCCTCCTGTTCAGCAGGTGCCTGGGCCCTCCTTTTGAACTGATGGGGCCCGAGCCCAGTACAGAAGGGCTGGCTGTACTGCCTCATCAGTGGCCCTAATCACATAGCAAACAATATGGGAAGCCTCCACTTTAAATGATGGCTCTTGCACATGAGCGACCAAGGGCCAGTAAAAACAGGAAGTTGAGCTATGGTTTTAACCCCCCAGGTAGCAGGGTTTAACAAGCCAATAGGAGCATGCCACAACCATGACCCTTGGTGTGTTTTTTTTTGATCCACAATCCCACATAGGATTAAAAATGAACCCAAAACTTAGACATTCAGAAACAAGCTGGATTGCTTCCTGAACTTCCAGCAGCTGCTCTTATACCACCCTCTCTCCACAGTGGATCTCTATTCAGATAGCGATAGGTGCTGTGAAAGAGAGGGTTGCCACCTCATCCCTTTAAACCCGACCACATATGAATTACACAGGTTCTGACGCTAATTAAATGCATCAAGTGAGTTTAATTACCACCCTAATCAACCACAGAACTTGTGTAATTTATGTGTGCTCGAGTTTAAAGGGATGAGGTGGCATTGGCAACCCTAGTAAAAGTGTCCTAAGAGCTGAGAAATGTATTCCTTGCTTAGTCTTATTACAGTTATGACATGTTGGTGAGGACTATGGAGTGACCACACACAGGAGCAAAGGTTCAAATCCCTGCAATAGCTAGGGTTGTTACCTCATCCCTTTAAACCCGAACACATATGAATTACAAAGGTTCTGTGGCTGATTAAGGTGGTGATTAAACTCACTTGGTGCCTTATCTGCATTAAATTAGCCTCAGAACAACCTGTGTAATTCATATGTGTTTGGGTTTAAAGGGATGAGGTGGCAACTCTAGCAGTAGCAGTTGAACTGGATGTCTTTTTTTAACCAGGGTAACTATGCAATCAGAGAAATGCAGCCACCTTAATATTGTGGCATGTGACATGTGGCATGGTGCAGCGCTCCCCACTACTGTACTTATGTGTTGGGGGGTCATTCTAAATGAATAGCTCTGCGCCACAGATGGTGCATTATAGGGTTGCCACATCATCCCTTTAATCCAGGACACATACTAATTACACAGGTTCTGTGGCTGATTAAGGTGGTAATTAAACTCACTTGGTGCCTTATCTGCATTGAATTAGCCTCAGAACCTGTGTAATTCATATGTGTCCTGGATTAAAGGGATGATGTGGCAACCCTAGTGCATTACTGTGTATTGTGGTAAAATGTGCATCACTGCCACGCATAGGGCTGGCGGGGCCCTAAAAGTACTGAGCGCACCCTGCAGCTTTAACAGAAATTTTGATGTCAAATATTTCTGTTGTGTTCCTTCATTACAGCAGTGTAATTTATCATTCATGCAAGGTACATAATCAGTTTTAGTTGAAAGGAAATGCTCCCTATCACTTTATTTTGCTGTCACTCATTGATGCCTGTAATGACATCTTTCAGATTTTGTTTTATATAATTGCAGATCTGCAAAAGAAAAAAAAAAAGAACATTTCTACAGCTCGAACATAGTGAGCAATCAGTCGCAAAGAAAATCACCTGTGTGATTAGGCTCTGTTGGAAGCAGTCATTCACTCATTTATGTGCCACATACTCAGGGCAAGTGATGCAGTAATAATAGGTTTATCTTCACTGTCCTAAAACTAGCATGATATAGAGATGGCTGCTTCTGTGAGGTTCCTCTTGAAGCCTAAGTTCACCTTTCTTTTTCTAAATTCCAGCTCCCCTGTGTACCAATATAGCATTAATGAACTTCTTTTGCAAAAATAAAATAGCTTTCCATTAATTCTACACAGTCTTACCTCACTCTCTTCATAGCTGTTTAACTACTTGCCGACCAGGCGCCACAGTTATACTGTGGCAGGTTGGCTTGGCTGCATAAATCGCCATACTGGCAGTGTTGCCAACCTCCCGCAGCGTTTTTTACTGGCAAATCATGGAAAATCTTACTGGCTGAGCACATTTTTTACTGGCAACCTGAAAAATAACTGAACTCCTATTAAAAACTAAGACAATTGATATTTAAACACAACATGGAAACACTGACAATACCCATATCAAGTAGTTTGCCCAGTTTACACTTAAAACGTCAGCACAGCATGACAAATTATCAGACCCTGATATTTATAGACAGTTCTAAAAATCACTGATTTTTACAAACTGTCAGTAAATTTACTGGCGGTTGGCAACACTGCATACTGGTACGGTGGTCCCTTTAACGGGTATAGCAGGTGCACGCACACGCCGTTTCCCTGGAGCCGATGTGCGTGGCCGGCGGCTGCGATGTCAGCCAGCTACCCGCGATCGCTCCACGGAGAGCCAGAACGGGGATCTGTCAATGTAAACAAACAGATCCCCGTTCTGACAGGGAAGTGCAGGGAGATCTGCTGTTCCCAGTGATCAGGAACAGCATTCTATCTCTACTCCCTGTCAGTCCACTCCCCCCCCAGTTAGAAACACCTCCCTAGGGAACACTTAACCCCTTGATCGCCCCCTAGTGTTAACCCCTTCCCTGACAGTGTAATTTATACAGTAATCAGTGGCTATTTTTAATAAGTGTATAAGTGTCACTGGTCCCAAAAAAGTGTCAAAAGTGTCCTATCTGTAAGCCATAATGTTGCAGTCCCGCTAAAAATCTCATTACTAGTAAAAAAAAATAAATAATAATAATAAAAATGTCATATGCGATTTTTATTTACCAAAAATATGTAGCAGAATACATATTGGCCTAAACTGATGAAGAAATTCGTTTTTATTTATTAATTTTTTTTGGGATATTTATTATAGCAAAAAATAAAAAATATAGTTTTTTTTTCAAAATGTCTGCTTTTTTTTGTTTATAGCACAAAAAATACAAACGGCAGAGATGATCAAATACCACCAAAAGAAATCTTGTTTGGGTACAGTGCCGCACGGCCGCGCAATTGTCAGTTAAGGCGACGCAGTGCCATACCATAAAAAAAAGAGGTAAATCCTTCCGGAGCTGAATTGGTTATTACACTGCTCAATTACTTCTTCTTTACTCCCTGAATGGACTTTAGGTCATGATACAGGAAGGAGTTGACCAGCTCAGGGTAAATGATGCAGGGTGTGTGCTAACGAGGTCAGTTGTCAACTCCTTCCTGTGTCATGACCTAAAGTCCGTTCAGGAAGTAAGGCAGAAGTAATCGAGCAGTGTTTAAACATCTATGAAGAGAGTGAGGTAAACCTGTGTAGGATTAATGGAAAGCTGTTTTATTTTTGCAAAAGAACTACATTAATGCTATTTTGGTACAAAGGGGAGCTGGAATTTAGAAAAAAAAATGGTGAACAAAGGTGAGCTTATGCTGACATGGTTTAGTTGTTTTTGTTCAGTAAGGAGGGTGAACAAAAAACTGAGCTGATTCCCCCATCCACACCTTTGAGGTGGATGGGGAAATCCTCCCCGCTAAGCTATCTTTTCCGCTGTCAGAATTCACAGATCAGAGCTGCAGCCTATTGTCTGCAGCACTGATCAAACAGCTTTTATGCGACAGGGTAGTTCAACAGAGGTTGCAAAAATCTTGGCAACTTGAATGTTTATCCTGATTCAAAAAGATATTCATCTAGACCAGCAGTCTCCAAACTGCGGCCCGGGGGCCAGATGCGGCCCTTTGCTTGCATTTAGCCGGCCCTTGGGGCACTACTCCTCCCACTGATATGAGACACTATTCCACCAACTGTCATTCACAATAGGGTGCCATTTCTCCCACTGACACCAACAATGGGTCACTATTCCTCACAATGATACCAACAATGGGTCACTATTCCTCCCAATGATACCAACAACGGGGCACTATTCCTCTCAATGATATGAACAATGCAGCACTATTCCTCCCAATGATACCAACAATGGAGCATTATTCCTCCCAATGATACCAACAATGAGGCACTATTCCTCGCAATGATACCAACGATGGGGCACTCTTCCTCTCCCTAATAACAAATGCAGTGATTTTTACTTTACTAGGAAAATGTACACTCCCACTGGCCACAGTCCAGCCCCCCTAAAGTCTGAAGGCCAATATACTGTCCCTTTGTTTATACAGTTTGGAGACCCCTGATCTAGACCGAGTCGGTTTTGTATTGCAAAGAGAGGCAAAGGACCACACCAAGACCATCAACACCATCCACTGGGCATACATAGTAAAGTAACAAAATTGAAATGGACTGGGACTTTAAATGACACACGTGGGGGGAATGATTTGTCCCCACTGGTCCATCTAGTGGACTTTTCCTAGGCAAACATTTCACATCTTTCATATGTGTATTATGCCAAAACCTTTACCGATTGTTTTTACACTATTGCTGGTTTTGTTATCCCACTTTCTGTGTCCGGGCCCAGCGGTGCCTGGATGTGGGTTGGTTGATCGCCTGGTCCTCATCAGGTCCGGGAGCTGCGACACACACCGTGGGCCCCTTTTAGGTGTTTGTGGGGGGGGGGGTGGATTATTCCTCGCTGTGCGATGGTGCCATGTAACCCATACCTGGTATGCTGCATCCCTGTGGAGCGCAGTACTGGCTGGGAATCCATGTTCGCAGGTGCAATGGGGGCGGATCGCTGATCCTCCAGCCGTCCCAATGTCCGGGGTTGGGTGACTCCTGCCCTTTCCCCTGCTCCCACATGTGTGAAGCTGGCGGGCGGATTGGTGGCGCGCCTATATTAGGCGTCGTTCGCTATAGCTCTGGACACCTCCAGTATGCTGCACACCGAAAAACTTCCTTGACATGGATTGTGGCTCCAACACCACCACAGGTATCTTACACTTATGCACCCTCTCCCCCATACTCTCTCTCTCTCCTTTCACTCCCACCCTCTCTGCGGTAGGTTGGTGGGTCCCTCTACTACCCCTCCTCTTCCCCTCCTTCATTCCTTATCCCTTCTTCACTTCCCCTCCCCATCATCCCTTTCCTTTCCATCCTTCCTATCATCCTTATCCTTTCCTCACATCCACTCAGCCACTCATCATCATTCACCTGCACATATATTCTGTTCAATCATACACCTGCTCAGTTATCACTGTTTATTTACCAATTCCTCACTACATTCACTCATTTACATTCACAGACACACATACCTCCTGCCTCAGCTCCCAACCTTGATGCCCCCGAGCGTTCAACTTACCCCGACAGTGGACTGCCGGTACACGGACACAGTAAGTCCTAATCATGGGTCCTGTCGCTCTGGGGGGGCATTCACACTACCCCCTCCCCCTTGTTTGGCTTCCATGATATGCACTAGTATAATACCTATTTCAATTCCCACATCTATTTCAGGTGAACTACAAGCTTGCTCCTGATGAGTGACGCTAAGTCACGAAATGCGTAGAGTTACCAACTGCTTTATAATGTTCTACCAAAGTCCCTTTCATTAACAATTTCATTGGGCTAATCCCCTAATGGGGTATCATGAGGACATGGACAACGCAGAATAATATCTGTGCATAATCAATCATATCTATATGCAGTATCTCACAAAAGTGAGTACATCCCTCACATTTTTGTCAATATTTTGTTGTCACATGAAAAGATATAATAAAATATTATCCACGTGCTGGAAATGTAACACTCCCATTGGTTGTACTCTAAACCAAACTGTCAAACCCTCCAATGGCTGGTATCACAGCTGATCACATGTGCAGCATCATGGCAGTTGTAGATTAAACAGAGGCCAAGATGGCAGCTTCCTTGGCTGAAAATGATAGGAGGGTTTACTACCACTTTAATGTCTAAACCGCTGGCAACAAAAGTGAGTACACCCCTAGGTGAAAATGTCCAAATTGGGCCCAATGAGCCATTTTCCCAGCCAGGTGTCATGTGACTCCTTAGTGTTACAAGGTCTCAGGTGTGAATGGGGAGCAGGGGTGTTAAATTTAGTGTTATTGCTCTCACACTCTCATACTGGTCACTTGAAGTTCAACATGGCACCTTATGGCAAAGAACTCTCTGAGGATCTGAAAAAAAGAATCGTTGCTCTACATAAAGATGGCCTTGGCTATAAGAAGATTGCCAAGACCCCAAAACTAAGCTGCAGCACGGTGGCCAAGACCATACAACGGTTTAACAGGACAGGTTTCACTCAGAACAGGCCTCGCCATGGTCGACTAATGAAGTTGAGTACATGTGCTCAGTGTCATATCCAGAGGTTGTCTTTGGGAAATAGATGTATGAGTGCTGCCAGCATTGCTTCAGATTTTGAAGCAATGGGGGGGTCAGCATATCAGTGCTCAGACCATACGCCGCACACTGCATCAAATTGGTCTGCATGGCTGTAGTCCCAGAAGGAAGATGATGCACAAGAAAGCCCGCAAACAGTTTGCTGAAGACAAGCAGACTAAGGAAATGCATTACTGGATGTCCTGTGGTCTGATGAAACCAAGATAAACTTATTTGGTTCAGATGGTGTCAAGTGTGTGTGGTGGCAACCAGGTGAGGAGTACAAAGATAAGTGTGTCTTACCTACAGTCAAGTATAGTGGTGGGAGTGTCATGGTCTGGGACTGCATGAGTGCTGCCAGCACTGGGGAGCTACAGTTCATTGAGGGAACCATGAATGCTGACATGTACTGTGACATACTGAAGCAGAGCATGATCCCCTCCCTTCGGAGACTGGGCTGCAGGGCAATATTCTAACATGATGATGACCCCAAACACTCCTCCAAGACAACCACTGCCTTGCTAAAGAAGTTGAGGGTAAAGGTGATGGACTGGCCAAGCATGTCTACAGACCTAAACCCTATTGAGCATCTGAGGGGCATCCTCAAACGGAAGGTGGAGGAGTGCAAGGTCTCTAACATCCACCAGCTCTGTGATGTCATCATGGAGAAGTGGAAGAGAACTCCAGTGGCCACCTGTGAAGCTCTGGTGAACTCCATGCCCAAGAGCGTTGAGGCAGTGCTGGAAAATAATGATGGCCACACAAAATATTGACACTTTGGGTTAAATTTGGACATTTTCACTTAGGGGTCTACTCACTTTTGTTGCCAGCAGTTTAGACATTAATGGCTGTGTGTTGGGTTATTTTTAGGGGACAGCAAATTGACACTGTTATACAAGCTGTACACTCACTACATTACATTGTAGCAAAGTTTAATTTCTTCAGTGTCGTCACATGAAAAGATAGAATAAAATGTTTAAAAAAATATGAGGGGTGTACTCACTTTTATGACATACTGTACATCAACGTGATGGATCGGGGAAATTTGTACTATGCAATTTATACATTTTATTACATTATTATTATACTGCATAATCATGTCATTGTTAATTGTTTTTGATCACCTGTATGTGAATTAATTATTTGTGTGTACCCTTTAATAAAATGATTTTATTATGATCCATCATATAATTTGTTCCCACCATGTGTGTCATTTAAAGTCCCAGTCCATTTCAATTTTATTACTTTACCAAGTATCAGGGATGGAAGAGTGTGACCCTACCATGTCAAGAGGCCTACCAAGTCCCAAATTCTCCCCACCCCTTTCTTTTTACACTAGGCATACACCACTAACACACCCACCATACTTCTTTTAACCAATGCCAAGAAGGTATTCGCTCAGGTAGACTGGACATTCATGATGGCGGTGCTTGACTTCTTGGGTTTTGGGGGAGATAAATATTAATAAATTAATTGCTTTCCACATCATTCAAGGTCTAAGGTACCCCCTATTACCCCTCTTCTTTATCTTAACACTAGAGCCATTCTTATGCCGTATTAGGTCCCAACATCAAGGGAATCCCCACAAAGTGGTAACATAAAGTAGTGGAGTATGCAGACAACTTACTATTCTTTGTGACCCAGCCCTCAACCTCCTTACCAAACTTAATAATGGAATTTCAGTTGTGTAATTAATTCTCTAATTTTAAAATGATGAATGTAACGGTAGTTTAGGTAACTGCTGCTGCTCTCCAATCACACTTTCCACTTAAATGGAATTCCAGGCACCGTAAAAACCTGGGGATAGAGTGGGCCATATATTCGCGGCTAACTTCCTACCATTCCTAACTGAAACTAGAAGGGATCTTGCCATGTGGTCTACCAAGCCGCAGTCCTGGTTTAATAGACGTAGTGCGCTCAAGATGACTATGCTTCCCAGACTACTTAATTTGTTCCAACTCCTACCAATACACATTCCAGAACATTTCTTACACTTCAGAGTGAGTTTGGGACCTTCTTTTAGGCAGGCAATGCACATAGAATTCAACAGCAACTCCTGACCAGGCCAAAAATCAGGAGTGGTATCGGTCTACCAGACATATTTAAATATCCCAAGATGGCGCACATGGCGAGAATTTTGAGCTGGTGTGCCCTGAAGTAAGAGGTGGGTTCAGTTTGAACAAATCTACTCAGATGGACTTCTGGGTGGTCTTCCCTGGCTACAGATGGACGCGCCACGCCTATTTATAACGGTCCCAACAATTAGGCTGACGTTGACAATAGCCCTCTAGGGTTTCCACATCATCCCTTTAATCCAGGACACATATTAATTACACAGGTTCTGTGGCTGATTAAGGTGCTCAATTGGTGCCTTATCTGCATTAAATTAGCCTCAGAACCTGTGTAATTCATATGCGTCCTGGATTAAAGGGATGATGTGGCAACCCTACCTCTATCCTATCTGATTCATATTCATCAAAGTAGTGTAGGAATCTTTTTTAAGTCGCTGAGACTTTATGTTGCATAGATTTGAGCGACTTCCATTGAAATACATGGGAGGCGACTTGTCCCAAGTCACACAAGTGTGAATGGAGCCTTTATTGTCAAAGCGTAATTGAACAAGCTGGAGTTAGAAGCAGATTGGTTACCATGCACTGTTTCACCAGATTTTGCATACACAACTTGCCTGCCTGTTCGCACATTTTATGTGAACTTTATTTCCACTTTAAGAACTTTATTTTTAAATTTCAGTTGTAAATTGAACCTATAGTCAGGTCCGCGGTATATAATTCACATCATGTTTGGTTTTTATCCTAAGTCTAGGTTTACACTTATGCAGCTGCTCTTTCTACATTTTTTTCTGTTTGTCCCGCGATTTTGCCGTGATTTGCATTTTTTTTTTGGGGGGGGGGGGTTTGTTGCTAGGCAGATTTAAAAACACAAATCGCAGCAAAATCGTGGTAGAAAAACGCATCAAAAACACATAAAAAAAACAACACTTTCGTTTCTGTTGCAGCTCCATTGAAGTCTATTGCATGCAAAACGCAAACTACAGTGAGAAAAAAAGTCCCCGGCACTTTCCGAAAAAACGCAACACCGCAAAACACACAGATGTGAACTACATCCATAGAAACCATGTTAAATGGACTGCAGTGTGTTTCTGCAAACAGCAAAACGTGGTAAAAAAAACGCATAGATGTGAACCTAGGGTAAATGGCTGTTCATCAGTATACTTAGAAAACCCGGAGTAATGCACCTGTGTAACTAGGCAGTATAAATTACGTTTCCCTTTCCAATGCTGTTGCTTGTTCTCATTAACAGGTCTTCTATAAAACTTGATTTAATGCATGTGAGGTTGTGAAAACGATCCATGACCCTCCATCTGGATGATCATTTATTTACAGCTACAACATAGAGGGAGGAGGTGGCAGAAGTTACTCAGGAAACGCCCCTGAATCCCAGCTTCACTATGGCTGGCCAGCCAATGCTTGAACACAAATATACTCCATATATATAGAAATGGATAATAGAAGATCTCATCTTGCCCATTGCAATTAATGTCATTCTCCTATTCATTAACTATACCATAGAAACATAAAATGTTTTGAAAGGATGAGCGCACAAGATCTGAGTCCAGTGAGAATTAGTTTTTTACAAGAATATAAACATAGCCCATTAAATGTCTGAAAGAGACCTATTTTATACCTATTTTTCCTGGCAAGAAACTCAGTTACTTTGGCTGGCAATAGATGGCTTGAATTTCACCACCCAGAAAGTCTATCAGTTGGGCAGAGACCTCAACCTGTCAGATACAGTCATTGTTCAGCACCACCACCAGGGATTGGCACGGACCAAGGCTGTGGCGGACATTTTCCAAAGTACTGACCTTAGTGAAGGACACCAACATACATTTCAAACTAAAACCTTCCCAAAACACGGTCTACTCTACTGGCCTAGTTCTACAAGTACGATTACGTTTAAAATAACATTTATATAAAGGCATTATCATCATCATCATCATTGGTATCAGTGGGAGGAATAGTGCTCCATCATTGGTGTCAGTAGGAGGAATAGTGCTCCATCATTGGTGTCAGTGGGAGGAATAGTGCCCCATCATTGGTATCAGTGGGAGGAATAGTGCCCCTTCATTGGTGTCAGTGGGAGGGATAGTGTCCCATCATTGGTGTCAGTGGGAGGAATAGTGTCCCATCATTGGTATCAGTGGGAGGAATAGTGCCCCATCATTAGTGTCAGTGGGAGGGATAGTGTCCCATCATTGGTGTCAGTGGGAGGAATAGTGCCCCATCATTGGTGTCAGTGGGAGGGATAGTGTCCCATCATTGGTGTCAGTGGGAGGAATAGTGTCCCATCATTGGTGTCAGTGGGAGGAATAGTGTCCCATCATTGGTGTCAGTGTGAGGAATAGTGCCCCATCATTGGTGTCAGTGTGAGGAATAGTGCCCCATCATTGGTGTCAGTGGGAGGAATAGTGCCCCATCATTGGTGTCAGTGGTAGGAATAGTGCCCCATCATTGGTGTCAGTGGGAGGAATAGTGCCCCATCATTGGTGTCAGTGGGAGAAATAGTGCCCCATCATTGGTGTCAGTGGGAGGAATAGTGTCCCATCATTGGTGTCAGTGGGAGGAATAGTGCCCCATTATCGGTGTCAGTGGGGAAGTGGCTGGGCCCTGGGACGGTCTGCAAGTTAACAACAATCATCATGATTCAATTATCTCGTCACCACTAGTAGTAGCACTGACTCTGACTACTAGTACCTGGCTGGCAGTCCTCCTGAGGCCTGTATATTTGACCCTGTCCCTCTCTGCATCGTGAAATGTATAAGCCTCAGAAGTCAGGAGGACTGCCAGCCAGGTACTAGTAGTCAGAGTCAGTGCTACTAGTGTCCAGGGCCCAGCCAGCCCTCCCAGGCAGGCAGGCGGCAGGCCAGACCACCACACCCAGTCCCTGTCCCTCCCAGGCTCCCTGTGAAATGTACAGCCTGACTGACACACTCACCATCAAAAAATGTACTCTGGACTGGACTCCTTGTTGTCCTCCACTCCAGGGCGCGGTTCCGCACCTCTGTCTGGCTGCATGCCAGTGAGTGTGCCAGGCAGCCAGTGACACTGTCTGAGGCTGGCTGTTCTTCTTTGACTCTTCTGAATCCTGCCGCCCGTGACCCGGTCGGGTCGAGAGAGTGACCGTCGCCATCCCCTGCCTAGTCTCTCTCTCCTCTCCGCCGCTGACAAGTCGCGCGCCAGCCGACCAGCCCCTCCCTCCTATATCACTCCGCAAGACTGCACGAGGGAGAGTGGGCGGTGCCACACTCCCTGCGCTGTCTTGGAGGAGTCAGGACGCAAGATGGCACAGTTTCAAAAAAAAAAAAAACATGAAGTGTATAAAAAAAAGTCCACGGCGGCGGTGGACACCACAGGCAGCCCTGTCGGACACTGGTGTCCGGGAGCGGACACCTTGCCGACCCCTGACCACCACTCTATTCAGGCACCCCCATGGGTACTGCAGTTGCTAAATATAATAGCTGGCAGTGGAGATTCCTCAATCCACCCATGGATGGGGCAATCAACGGTAGGCTGCTTTTATTCCTGAATGAGCAAATAAGATCGGCGATCAAATCTGTCCTCATGCCTTACCAACCAAGTGTTTCTCACTGGAACAGGGTCAGCCCATAGATGGATTTGTTTATTTCATTCGACCATCAAATGTGTGGATGGAGGAATCCACCCCTCTGAGCTATTGTATTCTGACAGTGGGGAGACTTCCCCGTCATCCGAATACACTGATCATTGCTGCCGGCTATAGCCTGATCGAGTGGGGAAAATCCAACAGGGCGGTTGTAGAGAAGTTGACTGGTAGATTGACTCTGTACAACCTCCTTACCCATACATGGACCCAAATTGGACCGGTTCTTGCTGAACCCGCTGAAATTAGATCCATGTATCGGCCAGCTTAACCAGTTGCTGACCGCCCGCCGTGGCTTGACGGCGGCAACTTAGCTCGATATCGCAAATCACCGTCACCTGACTGCGGCCTCGCTCACTGTGTAGAGGGGGAGGCAGGGAGTGGGTAGGGTGAACTCGATGCCCGCTGGCTACCCACGATCGCTCCTCCACAGTGACAGAACGGGTATCCGTGTGTGTAAACAACGGATCCCCGTTCTGACAGGGGAGAGGAGTGTGATCGTATGCTTCCTGTATATGGAAGCGGTGATCACTCTCCTCCCCCAGTCAGCCCAGCCCCCATACAGTTAGAAATACTATCTAGGGAACACAGTTAACCTTTTCCGCTGCAATGATGTAGTCCCGCTAAAAATCGCAGATCACCGCCATTACTAGTAAAAAATAATAAAAACCCCATAAATGAATTCTCAATGTTCGTAAACGCGGCACTAACCAATCAATATACGCCATTTTTTTTTTTTTTTTTTACCAAAATATGAGGAAGAATATAAATCGGCCAAAACTGATGAATACATTTTTTTTATATATTTTTTTTGGATTTGCATTTTAGCAGAAAGTAAGAAATATTGTTTTTTTTTGCAAAATTTTTTGTTTATAGCGGTGATCAGAAATGACGCAGAGGGGATCAAATGCCACCAAAAGAAAGCTCTATTTATGGGGAAAAAAAGGACATCAATTTTGCTTGGGTACAGCACCGCATGACCACGCAATTGTCAGTTAAAGCGACGCGGTGCCGAAATGTAAAAAGTGCTCTGGTCCTAAAGGGGGAAATCCTTCCGGGGCTGAAGTGGTTAAGTAATTAATTAAATTAAAGGAGTACAGCCAAAGCATTCCGTTCTGCACTCCTGTGATCCGTTTTCAGCAGACAGCGGGCTGAAGCATGGAGGGGGCAGAGCTGGTGACTGTCAGGAAGCCCTTAGAACCGAGCGATTGGTGGTGTTCGATCGCTCGTTCTCAGTGTTGGAGGCGCCGGAGACAGATGTAGCATCAGACTGATGCCGCATTCACCTAGGTAAGTATGATTCTTAAAAAAACCCCAAAAACATACTTCTCTTTAAAAGTCTGACTATAGAGGAAGGGGAGGGGGAGGGGAAGGGGTCATTTTCTCTTAGGTTTTTATTTCTGTCTGTGAGCCCATTGCAAAGATCTTCCTTCACTTACAGTTGCACTCACAATGAACTTTACCAGACATGAAGAAAGGGGTAGGCAACCCTAAAGAGGTGGAGATCTACCTGAACAACATGGGAGAAGTCAAAGATCATCAGCCACAGTGTCACCTCCTCACACCTGATTTAAACCTCTAATTGCTGTACGACTGTGTTGGAAACATGCATGGCAATCATGGGTTCAACTCAGGTGGTGAGGAGGCAACATATTGCCTCCTCATCACGTATCAAACACACTTGGATCACTTTTCAGAGGAGCAGCAGTGCCTGCTGCACTTGTCAACGAGCCCTTCGTGGCATTCGGCAGCACATCAGTGTGAAAGCACCCTATACTATTATGCCCTGTGTATTGCGTCACACTGACCTGAAGATCTCTGCTTTCCTGCTGCTGGCACCACTCTGGAGACCCCTAGCTGGGATAAGAGGTGGAGTGCAGTTGGTATCCCTCTGCATGGGGCAGGAGCCGGAACTACAGAGGATGCATAGGTTTATGCAACTCTTGTTCCCTACTACAGCTCCAACTTTCCAAGTATCCCTCTGCATTGCACTCTGATGCTCTTGGATGGAGGGTCAGCAAACCCAGAGCGCAATCTACCAGCCATCTGTCCACGATCTACCAGAGATAGCAATCTACAGGTTGCTGACCCCAGGGTTAGAGAATATACTTTTCTATATCCCCTAAATGAGCAATTAACCAGGGGAGTAACTACAGTTCCAGTGGTCCTGTGTGCCTCCCTTGTATGGTGGGAAGGCAGGGGCAGCATTTAGAGGAACCAATCTCCTCCATTTTCCTCTAACCAATTTACTTGTCTTCTGCTGTTCCCAGGGTCCCTGTGTGCTTCCCTGGTCCCCCCCCCCCCCCACAGAGCTGCTGTCTTCCCCCTCCTCTCTCCTGCCAGCTGCTGTAGAAGATTTGTCATGATGGAGAGATGGGAACGTATCAGTAAATTTGTCATTTACTGGCTCCTTCCTTTTCTGAATGGACAGAGTCAGTGATTGGTACCAATTGGTTCATTCATAACTGAAGCATAGTAAACAGTTTTTACTATACGTCCATTCCTGAATGAATGGGCTTGGTGCACAGCTATTCCTGTCCATTCATTCTGTGCAGCTGAGGCTACACAGATGGAGATTAAGGGCTGAGGTTTGTTTGAACCCCATTTGAAAAACATTTATAAAAATAAAATTGTAAAAGAAATAAAATGAAATGGTAAAAAAATAATAAAATTAAAATAAAAATTAAAAACTACTGGATTGCAAAGGTCACAATTGTGACCGGGCCCTGGCATTTCACCACCATGTGGAGGCCCAAAGATGGCAGAAAGGGGGCCCGCTGCAGAACCATAATAAAGGGACCCGCGATGGGAGTAAAGGGCCCCAGGATCAGTGGGAAGAGGGAAGGGCCCTGCCCAGGGGTCAGGGGGGACCTTCATAATTTCTTGCACTGGGGCCCTGAAGGTTCTATTTATGCCTCTGCAATTAACCCTTACAGCGTGGCCACCATTGAGTACAGTAGTTGGCGCTGCTACAGTGGTAGAAGCAATCTTCCAGGCCCTGGGCCTTGCAGAGATCCTTGTGTTTTTGTTTTTTTAATGAATACACTGCGTATTCTAATCTCTAATCTCTAATTGGATGAGGTGAAGGGGAGGGGTTGTGACATCACAATCATCCCCTCGTCTAATCAGAGGATGCCTCGTATTTATTGAAAAAAATATATAAGGCATCTGTGAATAGCGGCAGTGCTGGGTGAGCGAACCCCACACCCCCCCCTTCAACATGGTCAGTAACCAAAGGGATATGGAAGATCATGGCAGCGCCAACTACTACAAAGAGTCTCACCTTCCCCAGCTGCCCATCAGGTATGAGATATGCAAGTGCCAACCTGGATCAATGAAAGTATATAATACAATTCATACCTGGGGCTGGGGTTAAGTTTTAAGTCCGAGAGGACTCTTGCGCTGCTGCTGTGGGATCAGATTGCATGCAGACTTTCCATTTTAGGGCCTATTCAAACCAGCGGGTGCGCATTGTGCTCTATATAACATACACCCATTGTCCGTTGTGTAACAAATTGCAATGCAGTGTAGTACAACTAAGGTTGCCACCTTTTCTTGAAGTCAAACCCGAACACTGTAGTGGCACACTGCAGTTTTTTTTAGTTTAATGTATAAACTATACATATATTTTGCGATCAAATAACATTTCTAATTATATAAAGTTAATCACAAGTGTTCCCCTTTACATCAGAGTCCAGAGTTCCCATTCTATATCTGAATCCACAAAGTTCCCCTTTTACATCTGAATCCACAGATTTCCCCTTTATATCTGAACTCACAGAGTTCCCTTACACTGTAGACTCTGATGTAAGGGAGGACTCTGGGGGCTCTGACATAAGGGGGAACACTGAGAACTCTGATGTACGGAGAGGACTTTGATGCAAGGGGAACACTGTGGCCTCTGGTGTAAAGGGGAACTCTGATATAAGGGGTGCCCTGAGAACCCTGATTTACCTTAGTGTACTCACTCAGAGGCAGGAGAGAGAAGGGGGGGGGGGGGACTACATTCACAGACAGGGATGGATGGGGAGCTCAATCACCCTTTGGCAGTCAGCACCTCTCATCCAGATGTATCTGCAACTACTGGGCTTCAAATTTCTTTCCTTTTCTGAGGCACAGAGCCAGGGATTAGAGTGTGGGCAGACACAGAGGAGTAGGGGTGGGAGGAAGAGGAGCAGATCAAGCCCTTTCTCTTCTCCCATCAGCATGGGGGGGGGGGGGGGTAGGATGGGGAATTGTTAGTATTGTTACTGTTGGCTTTGGGCAGTGTGAAAGAGAGTGTAACAGACACACTCAGCTTAGACAACTGCAGGCAGTAACCCTGCTGAGAAGCCATAGTTCGGTCTGAACAATGTGTCCGGGTTTCAGGCAGTCTGAAACCCGGACACAGGATTGAAAACCCGAACTGTCCGGGTGGCACTGGCAACCATAAGTACAACACAGCATGCTCTGCTGCATAAAAACCGCATTAGCATACACCAACAGAGCATGTTGGTGAGAACAATAAGACAAAAAGCAAAGTGCCTTGTCTATGCATTGAGACTACATTGGGCAATGGTGTGCATGTGGTTTTAGAGTGTAAGCTCTAATGAGCAGGGCCCTCTGATTCCTCCTGTATTGAATTATATTGTAACTGTACTGTCTGCCCTCATGTTGTAAAGCGCTGCGCAAACTGTTGGCACTATATAAATCCTGTATAATAATAATATGGTGTGCATGGGCTGTTAGCTGACTCTCATTCTAAGCACTATAGCACAGTGCAGAAACCTGCTGAGTACATAGAATAGGCATTGAAGACAAATTCCTGCTGCTCTCTGAGTTCATATTCATTCCTTATGTTCTCCTGGTATTATAGTGACACCCGCTGTCAGATGCAATAATAAACTAGGGTTGTGTTTCCTGCCATGCTCCCCTAGAGGAGTTCATCCCTGCTAAAGTGTAAGTAAGTGCACTGCAGGTTGTCATAATAGTCATAGGTGACAAGGATTGTATTACGTATATTGCATTGTATTAAGTTGAATTAAGTAAATCTCCAGAGTGCAATGTACTGTAATAGGCAATAGAAATAACTGCCTAACATGAACTATTTTACTGCAGCCAAGGCATTTAGACATTTGCTACAAAAGAAATAATAAAGCGTTTCTTCTCACTAATCACTGTATTGGTAAGGCTGAGCAACACGAAAATGCAGGCTGAAACGCACGTTCTGCCCGCGTTCCAGGAAATGTACGAAAATGCATATCGCGCTTGTTGTGTCATCATTTCTCAATGGCACCCCAAACGCAGGTAGCAGTTGCATGATTTGAAACACAAAAAAGGCATAAAAATGTGTGTTGTTAAACGTACTTGGCTCAGTGCCAAAAAATAATAATTGCATTTCTTTGCTGCGTTTTTCGTGTGATGGGCAACCTATTCAAGTACGCTAAAGCGCCATGCCGTGTCACACAAGTGGTGGCTGGGGCTCTATTTTTGGGGGGAGGCGACCCCCCCATTTTTTCGGTCAAATCCCCTCCCGCCGCTTGGTCGATCGGCAAACAAACCCCCCCTCCCCCCTGCTTGCCCGTCCGTCCGCCGCCCGTCACTTACCCCATCCAGGTCGAGGGCAGCTTTGGCGGGTTCCCCTTGTGTCTTCTCATTGGAGACTCCCCCCCTTCTCCCGGTCGCTTCTCTCGGCCAATCGGGTCTTAAGACTTTCTGAATGGCTGGGAGGAGAAGCAGGAAGACAATAGCAAATATTAATTCGCTTTTGTCACACACAGGGGCATTGCTAGGGGGTGGCTATTGGGGCTATAGCCCCGAGTCTGGGGCCCATAGCCCCGAGTCTCTTACCGGGTGGGTGCTGTTCTGCAATTAGCAGGTATGTCCCAGTCCGGAATGCAAGAGGCAGGGGCAGACTGAGCCGCTGTAGCGCTGGCTCTGCCCTCACCTACACCTGACTCTACTCCTGGTCACTGGTTGCTAGAGTTGCCTAGTGTCTAGCAACCAGTAACGTCACAGCCACGACTCCTTCCCTGCCCAGCATTCAAAGCAGAGGATCTCTGGGGACCCTGATGTAAGTGGGGGGCTCTCTGGGGACCCTGATGTAAGGGGGATCCGCACTCAGATATGTAACAATATTTATATTTATACATATATATGTACTCAAGCATATGACTTTCTTTACTTCGCTGCTATGGGCTCTAGCCCCAGATCTTTTGGAGACCTAGCAACGCCCCTGGGCACACAACTGGGTGGGCTCAGGGTGCAGTGCTCTGCTCCCCAAGCCCACCCTTTTTTGAAGCCACTTAGAGCTCTAATCATGTGCATGAAAAAAAAAAACCCTTTGAAATCCATGAGTCTGGCGTCCTGTATGTAGATTAGGGGCCGGGCGCATGGATTAGCGGGGCGGTGCCCCTGTGTCCCTGATAGAGCGGTCGCCACTTTGTCACACAGGTGTGCCTAGACCTAAACGCAATACTGCAGTTTGCCAGTCATTATATTCCTGTAATCAAGTGAACTAAAAAAATCAGCGCCCTAAATTTATTAAAGGGGTAGTAAACCGCTGGCTTTTTTTTTTAAACCTGCAAGGCAATGCCATAATGTGCTTGTATGCATCGCATACTAGCACATTATGTGAAACTTACCTTAGAACAAAACCCTCCAGGGGCGCACTGTTGCCACTGATAGGGCTTCCATCTTCACCCATCTTCCTTCCGGGTTCACAGACCCCATGTGTTTGAGTGGCTGGAGCCGCGATGATGTAACTATCGCAGGAGCCGTTTCTTCAGAGCGCATGCACTGGTGACGTCACCGGCTGCATCTACAGTAAACATTTCTTAGACGGTGCAGGGGAATGACTGCTTCCATCAGAACCTTTCACACAGTTATATTATTTTGCACAGTGTTGCTTTTTTAATATCAATTTTGTAATAGATATACATTATCTGACAAACGCGAGTACACCTCTCACATTTTTGTAAATATTTTATTCTATCTTTTAATGTGACAACACTGAAGAAATGACACTTTGCTACAATGTAAAGTAGTGAGTGTACAGCTTGTATAACAGTGTAAATTTGCTGTCCCCTCAAAATAACTCAACACACAGCCATTAATGTCTAAAACGCTGGCAACAAAAGTGAGTACACCCCTAAGTAAAAATGTCAAATTGGGCCCAATTAGCCATTTTCCCTCCCCGGTGTCATGTGACTCTTTAGTGTTACAATGTCTCAGGTGTGAATGGGGAGCAGGTGTGTTAAATTTGGTGTTATCACTCTCACTCTCTCATACTGGTCACTGGAAGTTCAACATGGCACTTCATGGCAAAGAACGCTCTGAGGATCTGAAAAAAAAGGACTGTTGCGCTACATAAAGATGGCCTAGGCTATAAGGAGATTGTCAAGACCCTGAAACTGAGCTGCAGCATGGAAGCCAAGACCACGCTGTGGTTTAACAGGACAGATTTCACTCAGAACAGGCCTCGCCATGATCAACAAAAGAACTTGAGTGCATGTGCTCAGCATCATATCCAGAGGTTGTCTTTGGGAAATAGACATATGAGTGCTGCCAGCATTGCTGCAGAAGTTGAAGGGGTGGGGGGTCAGCCTGTCAGTGCTCAGACCATACGCCGCACACTGCATTAAATTGGTCTGCATGGCTGTCGTCCCAGAAGGAAGCCTCTTCTAAAGATGATGCACAAGAAAGCCCGCAAACAGTTTGCTGAAGACAAGCAGACTAAGGACATGGATTACTGGAACCATGTCCTGTGGTCTGATGAGACCAAGATAAACTTTTTTGGTTCAGATGCTGTCAAGCGTGTGTGAGAACTACAAAGACAAGTGTGTCTTGCCTACAGTCAAGCATGGTGGTGGGATTTTCATGGTCTGGGGCTGCATGAGTGCTGCTGGCACTGGGAAGCTACAGTTCATTGAGGGAACCATGAATGCCAACATGTACTGTGACATACTGAAGCAGAGCATGATCCCCTCCCTTCAGAGACTGGGCCGCAGGCAGGGCCGATCCTAGGGTCACAGACGCCTGGGTGCAGAAATATTTCTGGCGCCCCCACATGGGCGTGGTCATATTAATAACTCCTCCCCTTTGCAAACGTTTCTATCCCTCCCCTAGTACGAGACGAAGTCATACAGTGTCATGTACAACCGTAAGTACCAAGGGAGTTACTTGACATCGAAGGGTCACGGTCGTCGTGAGTACGTCGGGGTCTGGTACTTTTAGGGTGGTGGTACGAACTGACATCCGTTCTGTGTGAACAGAAACATCAAGAGTGTGTGCGAACTGTCGTAGACTTGGTTTTTTCAAATAGAACCAGAGTAGTCTGGTGTCCTGTACCAAGGTCATTAGGTACAG
>BLSH010434103.1:501925-519696 GCA_018402905.1 Glandirana rugosa
AGTGTAGTCAGGGACGGGAGTTCCTCGAATGGCAATAAAACCTGGAAGCTGATTTGTTTCTCTGCAGAGCTGCACTAGATTCTGAGTGCTCCAGTTTCAGTAAATAACCCCTATATGAAGATTTCTCATGAATGGAGCAGTGTTCCAGGTTTGCTCAGGGCGGCACAGTGGTGTAGTGGATAGCACTTTCGCCTGGCAGCAAAAGGGTCACAGGTTTGAATCCCAACCACGACACTGCCTGCCTGGAGTTTGCATGTTCTCTCTGTGCCTGCGTGGGTTTCTACCGGGTACTCCGGTTTCCTCCCACACTACAAGACATGCTGGTAGGTAAATTAGATCCTGTCTAATTTGGCCCTAGTATATGTATGAATGTGAGTTAGGGACCTTAGATTGTAAGCTCCTTGAGGGCAGGGACTGATGTGAATATATATATATATATATATATATATATATATATATATATATATATATATATATATATAAAGCGCTGAGTAAATTGATGGCACTATATAAGTATCTGAAATAAATAAATACATTTCCAAAAGATCTGTTCATGACAGGGTCACTTTAAGCTCCCAATAAAATCTGACTGTACAATCTCCTTTAGATTTACCATTGCTATGTAATATAAGGACTTAAACTATAAAATTTGTATCCACTCAAGCAGGCCTACACACTACAGATTAGGTAGATTTAAAGGAGATTGTACGGTCAAATTGGAACGTGTGCGGTGAGCTTAAGGCAAAAGGAATGTTGCACAGTTCAATTTAAATTCAGTGGGCTGTAGAGTCTAATAGTAATATATGTGGGTGTGATGTTTTACCTTGGTATGATCGCCTTCCTTGATATGACCATCTTCCCTGATATGACCATCTTCCTTGATATGACCATCTTCCTTGATATGATCGTCTTCCTTGATATGACCATCTTCTTTGATATAATCATCTTCCTTGGTATGATCTTCTTCGGTCCTTTCTATTGTACACATGCTATTTATATCCACATGTTCTACAGCAATATCAGCTTCCATCAATTGCTCCTCTTGCCCACTGTCATAAAATTGAGTGCTTTCCAGAGTAAACTCATCTTGAATTTCTCCCTCAGACAGCTGGTGGACTTCCTCTTCTGTACAAATTCCTGGACATTGCTTATCAATCATGTCCTCCTCCAAGATCAGCTTTCCCGCACCCTGTTCTCTTTCTTCAGAACAATCACATATTAATGGATCTGACCCTGATTCATTTGTCATTGTCACCAAATACAGTTCCATAAATGGATTACTGTTGCTGCGTTTCATCGATGCCGATCGGTCTTCTTCTGGGCTGTTTTCCACCTCAATTCCTGCCTGGTCATCTTGGATGGCTGCAGAGGCACAAGGAAGTTTACATTTCTCCTTTTTTTGCGCACTGGAAGTATTATTCTGTTGGTGCCCCACCGTAATCACCATCTCTGTCTTTAGAGCTTTCAGAAGATCTCCAGAGAGGTCTCCCTTTTCATCTACTGCTGGTGCCTTTGAGTGACTGACACAGAGGCTAGTTAAATCATCCATAGCTAAAGTGTTACTCGATCCTTCATTTACACAGGTCACACCACTCGGGAGTACATCACTCTCATTTTGGCTCGCTTTTGTCTCATCATCCTGGTCGGTTTCCAGTAAAAAGACGGACTCATTGCCTAGCAGTGCACTCAGCCAGATTCCATTGGCATAATCCGTCATAACATCAGAACATTCCAAATAGTTGAGACAATCATCATAAAGTTCCTTTTCTATAGTCTCTTTAACATCCCAGTTTGGCTCTGGGGCTCTGCAACAATATTTAGAACCATGCCACATGCAATAATGATGGTCAACATTACTGGTATGACACCTAAACCTACGAGACAGTGAGTGATGTGGTAGTAGGTCACCATTTTTATTTTGACTTGAGTCTTCAATGTTTAGTGAAGTTTCAGCGCTATATGGAGTCATTGGACAGAGCACAAATTTGCAATTTTCTGTATCAGGATCGACATCCTCCAAGATAAAGAGGGTGTCACCTGTAAAGAAAGTTGGTTCATCTTCTTCAGTGTCAAAGTTTGTGTCATCGTCCGAGCTGTGGTCACTTGTGGCCTCTATATGAAGGAATGCCAGGCCTCTTAATGCTACAAAGGGATCCAGTGGAGAGCCACTTTTTGGTGTAATGTCATTGACCCCAATCGGATTGGAATCCCCTTCCAGATCTGGTGGAGAGTCACTCTTTGTTTTATTGTCATTGACCCCAATCGGATTGGAATCCCCTTCCATGAGTCTTTGAATTATGTCTGCACTGTGGGTGCATGAACTTTAAAGTAATTGCATTATTAGCTGTAGGTTGATTTATGTTCACAAGCCACACTTGACTTGTCCCTTACGGTTCTCCTAAAATAGAAAATAATTAGTTCAGTTACTTTGCAATAATTACTTTTTCTTAGTTGTTAATTTATTCATTTTTGCTATTGAGTCAATACATATACAGTATCTCACAAAAGTGAGTACACCCCTCACATTTTTGTAAATATTTTAGGATATCTTCTCATGTAACAGCACTGAAGAAATGCCACTTTGCTACAATGTAAAGTAGTGAGTGTACAGCTTGTATAACAGTGTAAATTTGCTGGCCCCTCAAAATAACTCAACACACAGCCATTAATGTCTAAACCGCTGGCAACAAAAGTGAGTACACCCCTAAATGAAAATGTCCAAATTGGGCCCAAAGTGTCAATATTTTGTGTGGCTACCATTATTTTCCAGCACTGCCTTAACCCTCTTGGGCATGGAGTTGCCAACCCTCTTGGGCATGGAGTCTTCCACTCCTCCATGACGACATCACAGAGCTGGTGGATGTTAGAGACCTTGCGCTCCTCCACCTTCCATTTGAGGATGCCCCACAGATGCTCAATAGGGTTTAGGTCTGGAGACATGCTTGGTCAGTCCATCCACTTTACCTTCAGCTTCTATAGCAAGGCAGTAATCATCTTGGAGGTGTGTTTGGGGTCGTTATCATGTTGGAATACTGCCCTGCGGCATAGTCTCCGAAGGCAAGGGATCATGCTTTGCTTCAGTATGTCACAGTACATGTTGGCATTTGTGGTTCACCCAATGAACTGTAGCTCCCCAGTGCCGGCAGCACCAGACCATGACACTCCCTCTACCATGCTTGACTTTAGGTAAGACACACTTGTCTTTGTACTCCTCACCTGGTTGCCGCCACACACGCTTGACACCATCTGAACCAAATACGTTTATCTTGGTCTCATCAGACCACAGGACTTAGCTTCAGTAATCCATGTCCTTAGTTTACTTGTCTTCAGCAAACTGTTTGTGGGTTTTCTTGTGCTTCATCTTTAGAAGAGGCTTCCTTCCTGGATGACAGCCATGCAGACCAATTTGGTGTAGTGGGCAGCGTATAGTCTGAGCACTGACAGGCTGGCCCCCCACCCTTTTAACCCCTGCAGTAATGCTGGCAGCACTCATACATCTATTTCCCAAAGACAACCTCTGGATATGATGCTGAGCATGTGCACTCAACTTCCTTGGTTGACCATGGCGAGGCCTGTTCTGATTGAAACCTGTCCTGTTAAACCGTTGTATGGTCTTTGCCACCATGCTGCAGCTCAGTTTCAGTAGTGCAACAATTCTTTTATTAATGGCTGTGTGTTGATTTATTTTGATGGGACAGCAAAATTTCACTGTTATACAAGCTGTACACTCACTACTTTACATTGTAGCAAACTGTCATTTCTTCAGTGTTGTCATATGAATAGTTATAATAAAATGTTTACAAAAATGTGAGGGGTGTACTCACTTTTGTGAGATACTGTAAGTACACACGGGCCAAATGCCGGGCAACATCGGCCGGTCCAGTAAAACCGGCCAACATTCAGCCAATGTGTATGGCAGCCAGTCCAACAGAAGCCGGCAGTTTGGCTGGCTTCTGTCGGATGAGTCTGCTGTAAAACCAGCAGCTGACCGGCTTCCAATCAGCACTCTCAGCCAATGGCTGAAAGCGCTGATTGGAGTGTTCTGGCGGGGGGGGGGGGGGCGTTACGTTGTCAGAACACAACATCTCAGTGCCGGAGACCGCTGTACTGACAGTAGAACAGTTAGTACAGCGGCTCTGACCGGAGCTGACAGTTTTTTCTCGCTCAACCCGCTTGGTTGAACGGAAAAAAACTCATAGTGTGCCAGGCTTTAGGCTCCTCGAAAACATAGCATTCTAAATAGCTGGAAGGTTTTCATAAGTTGAAAACTATACAATTTGTATCCACTCAAGCAGGCCTACACACTTCAGATTTAGTAGATTTAACCACTTCAGATCCGCGCTATAGCCAAAGTACGGCTCCAGCGCGGATCTAAAATGCCTGGAGGACGTCCATGGACGTCCTCCACTGCGCATGCTCGTGCGCGCCCCCTGGCGGCAGCGGCGGCGCGAGCGTGCCCGTGGGTCGGGCGGACTCGATGTCCGCCCGAGACCCGCGATCGCTTTAAGGAGCCTCAGAACGGGGAACCGCCATTGTAAACACGGCGGTTCCCCGTTCAGTGACAGGGGACAAGCAGATCTACTGATCCCTGTCACTGGGATCAGTTAGATCTGTTATGTCCCGACCAGCCCTGCCCCCCCACAGTTAGAACACACCCAGGGAACATTTGTTAACCCCTTCACTGCCCCCTGCTGGTTAACCCCTTCAATGCTAATGACATTTATACAGTAATCAGTGGACATTTAAATTTCTGATCGCTGTATAAATGTCATTGGTCCCAAAAATGTGTAAAAAATGTCCGACATGTCCGCCCAAATATCGCAGTCCCGATAAAAATCGCAGATCGCCGCCATTACTAGTAAAAAAAAAAAAAATAATAAAAACGCCATAAATCAATTCCCAGTTTGTAGATGCGATAACTTTTGCGCAAACCAATCAATATACGCCGATTGCTTTTTTTTTTTTTTACCAAAAATATGTAGAAGAATATAAATCGGCCAAAACTGATGAATAATTTTTTTAATGGATTTGTACTTTAGCAAAAAGTAAAAAATATTGTTCTTTTTTGCAAAATTGTCGCTCATTTTTTGTTTATAGCGGCGATCAGAAATGACGCAGAGGGGATCAAATACCACCAAAAGAAAGCTCTATTTGTGGGAAAAAAAGGACGCAAATTTTATCTGGGTACAACGTCGCACGACCGCGCAATTGTCATTCAAAATGCGACAGCGCTGAAAGCCAAAAATTGGTCTGGGCAGGAGGGGGGTTTAAGTGCCCGGTAAGGAAGGGGTTAAAGGAGATTGTACAGTCAAATTGGTGTGTGGTGAGTTTAAAGCGGAGTTCCACCCAAAAATTGAACTTTCACTTTAAGCACTCCTCGCCCCCTTATATGCCCCATTTGGCATGTCATTTTTTTTTGGGGGGGGGGTGTGTCCCCAGGTTTCAGAGGGACTTCCTGTCCCTCTTCCACCTTCCGCCTCTGGGCCGCCTAGGCGACTCCTCCTTTCCTCCTAGGCAGTCCCTCCCTCCTGGCAATCTTCTGGGACACGTCACAGGCCGTGATGCCGGGCCTGGTGCCCACGCTAGGAATGGCGGGGCCGTTGGGAGGAAAGTGAGACGAGCGGGGCTTGAGCGCAGCCATCGCTGGACTGGGAGACAGGTAAGTTACTGTTTATTAAAAGTCAGCAGCTACACTTCTTGTAGCTGCTGACTTTTAATAAACCCAAAAACGAGTGGAACTCCGCTTTAAGGCAAAATAATGTTGTACAGTTCAATTTATATTCAGTGCGCTGTAGAGTTTAACAGTAATATATGTGGGTGTGATGTTTTACCATGGTATGGTCGCCTGAAAACTTGTTTATATAAGAAGTTGATTTTTAGTAAAGTCATTTTTGTAATAGATGGATATGACCACAAAAATGGATTTATGGAACTATTTTCCATTCATCCATTATCTTACAGTAACTGAATTATTGTAGGCAAGTGCAATTTGCTGTCTCCACTGCAGGTGGCCCTCAACAGCAGTGGCAATGCAAGGGGGGGAGGAAGTCATGAGGAAAAGGGCTCCTCTATGGTTTCCTGATGCATTGGGGCAGCGATACAATTGGATCCTGGAGAATGGTAAGTAGGAACGCTTCTGCTAGAAGGGTCCTTCAGGTGCTATATACATTCAGGATCATCCAAGATAGCAAGCTGACAGACACTCAAGCACCACTTACAGGTTGGACGCAGGCTCTGGATAGACAAAGATACGCAGACAAAGGCGCTTCTAAGTGCAGTATTGCAGCGATTTTATTAAAGCAGTTGTATCCCCCAGCCATGATTTTTACCTACAGGTAAGCCTATAATAAGGCTTACCTGTAGGTAAAATTAATATCTTCCTATACGGTTTAGGAGATATTCCCCCTGCAAGCAGCCGTTGACTTCAGCGGCGCATGTGCGCATGCGCAGTGAAGTTCCAGCGAATGCCGGGCCCATCATGCCGAGAATTGCCGGAACTGAGGACTCCCGTGCGTGGCCACTCACAGTGCCGGAGCTGCGAACCTGGAAGGAACTTTTGAGGGAAGATGTCCACATCCACAGAGGGGTCCGAGCAGCCCTGACGGATCTTCGTTCTAAGGTGAGTATTTTATAATGAGCTAGTATGCAGTGCGTTTGGATGCTGGCCACTCATGTGACTCTGGTGGCCATCGTAGGTTTGGCAGATTTATTTAACCACTTACCTACTGGGCACTTACACCCCCTTCCTAACCAGACCAATTTTCAGCTTTCAGTGCTCTCACATTTTGAATGACAATTACTCAGTCATACTATAATGTACCCATATGAAATTATGTCCTTTTTCACACAAATAGAGCTTTCTTTTGGTGGTATTTAATCACCACTGGGTTTTTTATTTTTGTGCTATAAATGAACAAAGACTGAAAGTTCGGTAAAAAATTGCATTTTTCTTAATTTCTGTAATAACATTTTGCAAATTAGTAATTTTTCTTCATACATTTGGCCAAAAGAGTCGACAAGCTATGATGCCAATCACTGAAAATTGATCACACCTGGTGTACTGACCGCTTATCCCATTTCTTGAGATCCTAACAAGCCAGGAAATCACAAGTATCCCCCAAATGACCCCTTTTTGGAAAATAGCCAGTCCAAATATTTAGTAAGAGGCATGGTGAGTTTTTTGAAGTTGTAATTTTTTCCCACAATTATTTGCAAAATGGAGATTTTTTTTTCTCTTTTTTTTCACAAAATTGTCATATTAACAAGTTATTTCTCACACCCAGCATATGCATACCACCAATTACACCCCAAAACACATTCTGCTACTCCTCCTGAGTATGGCAATTTCTTGACTACCTCTTGCAATTTTGAAGGCTCTGGAGCACCAGGACAATGGAAACGCCCAAAAAATGACCCCATTTTGGAAAGCAAACACCCCAACATATATTCTATGAGGCATAATGAGTCTTTTGAACATGTCATTTTTTCCACAAGTGTTTGGAAAATGTGGAAAGAAAATGAAAATGCCTTTTTTTTTTTTTACACAAAGTTGTCTATTTATACAATATATAGCATGTACATAGCAAAAATTACACCCCAAAATACATTCTGTTACTCCTCCTGAGTATGGCGATACCACATGTGTTAGACTTTTCCACAGCCTGGTCAACATATAGGGAGCACCATCAGGTGTTCTAGGGGCATAAATTTCAAATCTAATTTGACTACCTATTACACTTTTGTGAGGCACTGTAGTGGCACTGAGGGCCACTGTAGTGGCATGGATGTGGCATGGATGACAACTGATGTGGCATGGATGAGGCATGGATGAACGTGAATGAGGCATAAATGAGCCATGGATGGGGATGGATGAGCCGTGGATGGGGATGGCTGAGCCAT
This sequence comes from Glandirana rugosa, assembly GCA_018402905.1. Taxonomy (NCBI): domain Eukaryota; kingdom Metazoa; phylum Chordata; class Amphibia; order Anura; family Ranidae; genus Glandirana; species Glandirana rugosa. The sequence continues at coordinate 509,825 of BLSH010434103.1, forward strand.
GAATGTGGATGGATGAGCTGTGGGTTGGGATAGATGAGCCATGGATGGGGATGACTGAGCATGGATGGGGATGGCTGAGCATGGTTGGGATGGCTGAATATGGATGGGGATGGCTGAGTATGGATGGGGATGGCTGAGTATGGAAGGGCATGACTGAGTATGGATGGGGATGGCTCAGTATGGATGGGGATGGTTGAGTATGGATGGGGTAGCTGAGTATGGATGGGATGGCTCAGCATGGATGGGGATGGCTTGGTATGGATGGGGATGGCTAAGCATGGATGGGGATGGCTAAGCATGGATGGGGATGGTTAAGCATGGATGGGGATGGCTGAGTATGGATGGGGATGGCTGAGCATGGATGGGGATGGCTGAGCATGGATGGGATGGCTGAGTATGGATGGGGATGGCTGAGTATGGATGGGGATGGCTGAGTATGGATGGGATGGCTGAGTATGGATTGGGATAGCTGAGTATGGATGGAGATTGCTGGGCATGGATGGGGATGGCTAAGCATGGATGGGGATGGCTAAGCATAGATGGGGATGGTTAAGCATGGATGGGGATGGCTGAGTATGGATGGGGATGGCTGAGCATGGATGGGATGGCTGAGTATGGATGGGGATGGCTGAGTATGGATTGGGATAACTGAGTATGGATGGGATGGCTGAGCATGTATGGGGTGGCTGAGCATGGATGGGGATGGCTGAGTATGGATTGGATGGCTGAGTATGGATGAATGGATAAGGCAGAAATGGGCACAGAGCAGCGCTGTGGGCACTACAGATCCAGCCCACAGCATTGCTGCACCCAGTCTCTCCCCTCTCTTTGCACACTGTACCAATCGGAAAGGAGAGGGGAGAGCTAAGCCGGGCATGCGCTGGCTTGTTTACAACTGATCGCTCTGCCATTTGATGGAGCGATCACGTGGTAAAGGGCAGCTGTCATTGGCGGTCACGGATATTCCCAGGTGCGCGCCCCAGGGGGTGCGTGGGATTGTAATTCTGGGAGGACGTTATAGTACACCCTCCCAGAATTATTCGATCCTGCTGCAGCCATTTTTCGGCTATGGCCCGGTCGGCAAGCAGTTAAGACCCTGACCCCTGGGTTTGGCCCGCTCTATGCCAGTGGGTAGAATAGGGAAAGGTACCCTGTCTGTTCCAGCAGTGTGTCAATCAAGGCTATGGCGCCCGTCCTCTCCCAATATGAAGGATCGGCATGTCACCAGTCAGATATTGCACCACTGGAAGTGACTTCAGTGGCTACGTAACCCCGCCTCGACGCGTTTCACCATCCCCAGCGTCTTCAGGAAAGAAAACACCCTCGCAGGGGTTGCCCCCAACACTGCAAGGGTTAAACGCTTGTTAAGTCTAGAGGTAGAGAAATAAGTAAGCGGTAACTCATACTGTACCTTATTCCTCACTCCTAAAGGGTTCCTCCTAGCTGCTAGGCCTCCTGAAGCCACTTCCCTTCTATGCTCTGCCAGTTTCAGGCTTTTCAGTGTCATTATGTACAATGCAGGAACAGCAGCCCTGCATTGTACTGGAGTGTGGGACCACCCACATCCTGGGAGTAAAAAAAGTGCTGTCTTCCAGGGAAACCAAAATAAATTAAGTATTATTGGTTATTCCTCTACCCCTGGACTCAATGGAAATTAAATCCTTGCAGCGCATGTGCATGTATGGGGAAGGGGCCACTGAATAGGTAATTTTTAAACTATCCTGGAGTTCAGCCTTAAAAGTGGTTGCAAAGTTTCACGATTTTTCACCTTAATGCACTCTATGCATTAAGGTGAAAAACCTTCTGTGCTGCAGCTCCCTCCAATCTTCTTATAGCCTAGGCCATCTTTATGTAGAGCAACAATTCTTTTTTTCAGATGCTCAGATAGTTCTTTGCGACGAGGTGCCATGTTGAACTCCCAGTGACCAGTATGAGAGAGTGAAAGCGATAACACCAAATTTAACACACCTGCTCCCCATTCACACCTGAGACAGTGTTGCCAACCACCCGTAAATTTACTGACAGTTTGTAAAAATCAGTGATTTTTACAACTGTCTATAGATATCAAGATCTGATAATTTGTCATGCTGTGCTGACTTTTTAAGTGTAAACAGGGCAAACTACTTGATATGGGTATTGTCAGTGTTTCCATGTTCTGTTTAAATAGCAATTGTCTTAGTTTTTAATAGGAGTTCAGTTATTTTTCAGGTTGTCAGTAAAAAATGTGCTCCGCCAGTAAATTTTCCATGTTTTGCCAGTAAAAAATGCTGTGGGAGGTTGGCAACACTGACCTGAGACCTTGTAACACTAACGAGTCACATGACACCGGGGAGGGAAAATGGCTAATTGGGCCCAAATTGGATATTTTCACTTAGGGGTGTACTCACTTTTGTTGCCAGCGGTTTAGACATTAATGGCTGTGTGTTGAGTTATTTTGAGGGGGCAACACATTTACACTGTTATACACGCTGTACACTCACTACTTTACATTGTAGCAAAGTGTCATTTCTTCAGTGTTGTCACATGAAAAGATAGAGTAAAATATTTACAAAAATGTGAGGGGTGTACTCACTTTTGTGAGATACTGTATATGTTGCAGCAGAGAGGGTGGGCTTTAACACCCAACCGCTGCACATATGTGTCCATGACGGACAGAGGTTGTGTGCGCTGTGCCACCATGCACTCCCAGCACGTGACCAAACTGTCAACAACATAGCTCCTCATTGGGAACCAGCAGGACAGGCTACCAATTATATGACTTCTGCGAGAGACAATCACAGTGGTCACATGATACAGAAGCCACGCCATCTCCAGGGTATTAAAGCCCACTGTAAGAGCTACCAAGAGGTGGTGTTATCCAGCAAGTTTGAAGCTGTTTTTTTACTGCTACTAGATATCTTCAGTCTGATGGCCAACATCATTCAGTCCACTTCCTTTGAGCCTAGTTCACCCTGGACCCACTCTAGCCTGTGATTGGACAATTAAAGGAGAAGCAGCACAGTAATGAGCTCATCTCTCTGTCACTCTGCATTTCAAGTGTCCAATCACCTAAAGGCAACCTGCATATAACCCATGGAACAACAAACATACAAATCTAATGGGTGTCCAGGGGTATGTTCTTTCACTTTTGCAGCCAGCAAAAGTTATATATATCAACCCCCTTTTCTTTGATGACTGTAATGAAGAGTCTGAAATTCTGAAAGAAAAAAAACAGTAGCTGTAGCTATAGAGATAGACTGACAATATACAAACATTTTCAAAGTAAGAAAAAACAGGGCTTTGTTCAGCGGTAATGTGAAGGAACGCAGTCCCAGCACCCCCAGCACTGAATGTATGTAATGGCAAAGGTGGAGGGTGTTGCTGGTTGGGGGGGGGGGGGTATTGCAGAGAGGTCTATTGTTGCTGGTGGGGTATTTATTGTTGCTAGGAACATGTACTGTTGTGGGAGGGGCCTATTGATGCTGGCTGCTGGATGATCTATTGTTGTGGGGTAGTTCTACAGTATTGTTGTTGGGGGGATCCATCCTATTATACTTCTTTTCTTGTTATCCTTAAATTATTTACAAATTACTTAGCACCACAAAATGATATTAGATTCTGTATTCTCTAAAAGGGGCGGAACTGGTAGGTGGGTAGGGGGTGGAACCCAGGGAAGGTGTTTGGAGGTGGGTAGGAGGTGGAGACAAGGGAAGGTGTTTGGAGGTAGATAGGGGGGCTGAGACAAGGGAAGGTGTTTGGAGGTGGGTAGGGGGTGGAGACAAGGGAAGGTGTTTGGAGGTGGGTAGGGGGTGGAGACAAGGGAAGGTGTTTGGAGGTGGGTAGGGGGTGGAGACAAGGGAAGGTGTTTGGAGGTGGGTAGGGGGTGGAGACAAGGGAAGGTGTTTGGAGGTAGATAGGGGGGCGGGGACAAGGGAAGGTGTTTGGAGGTGGGTAGGGGGTGGAGACAAGGGAAGGTGTTTGGAGGTGGGTAGGGGGTGGAGACAAGGGAAGGTGTTTGGAGGTGGGTAGGGGGTGGAGACAAGGGAAGGTGTTTGGAGGGGGTAGAGGGCGGGGACAAGGGGAAGGTGTTTGGAGGTGGGTAGAGGGGCGGAGACAAGGGTGACTCGAAAATGGGGAGTACCTGCACCTATATTTAAAGAAAAAAAGCCCTGATTTCCACAATACTAATTACAGTGTTTTATGTCAGTGATCAATGCTCTTTATTACTACTTAATATACTAAATGTTATTTTAGTACTATTTTAATGTATATCTTTTATATCTGTCCAGAGTTCAGCTTTAACCTACAGCCACAAGAAAGAGAAGGGCGCACATTTGATGTGTTGCCTTGAATGCACTCAGTTACATCCTGTGGGACAGTCCCTGCTAAGAAAGGACAGTTGGAAGGCACAGTCCAGGAATAATCCCTAGAGCACAGATGCACCATTAACACGTAGAGCTATCCAGGTAAGCTCTGTAAGTCCCATAAAGTTAGTTATATATAAACGTGTCTTATAGAGGACTTCTGTAATAACAGACGGATCATGGAAAACTGAATACAAAGGATAGCATGGGGATCCGGTGTATATGGGGGAAACATGGATCACAAATAATTTGAGGGATTTGTCAGGACTCTAGCATGTCGTGTCAGCTCTTTTTTCCGATATGTATTCCGACATAAATCATTCACCAGGGTATTAAGAGATCTGGGACTCACGGCTACTGTGCTCACTGTTAACCTTTTGGGACGGTAACCTCACACTTCAATTCTTCACATAAAACTCCCGCCAGGTCGGATCAATCACTGGAGGATAAAAGTATCTGACACAAGAACCGCTATTACTGCCCATAGCAATCCCCTGGATTGTTTCTTCCATGTTTGACTTTGAAGGGCAAGGTGGGAGGATAAAAGGAGTCATCCTAAAGCCCAACACTTAAAGCCCAATTTATCCTTGCAATGGGGCCCCCAAAATATAAATGCTTTTTATATCTAGGGATGTCGGAATAAGGAATAAATACTTTATTCTGTGCTTCAGCAGGTGCCTCCTGCCATTGGTCTCCTGCAATCTCCAATCGTGGGCAGGAGTACACATCTGAGACATCAGTACACATGTGGGTTCAGGTCAATGTGGCAGTACATTGCTTCCTCACGGAGGCCCATAATACAATGGTGTTCAATGACAAGGGAGATGTGTAGGCAGGTGCAGTTTGTTTCTCCCCAGCAGGTGACGCTCACCGCAGCGGTGCTGTTGTTGGAGAGGAAGTCAGTTCCTCTATAGTTTCCTGGGTCACTGGGGGAGCTATCCTATTGGATGCTGCTGCCCCATGTGAGTCAAGTAGCCATCTTAGGTCAGGCAGAGCCTATATAAGGCCCTGACTCCTGGGCTTGGCAAGCTTTTGGTAAGTGGACAGATACCCCGCGTGTGAGGGACAGTAACAGCACTTGGGAGAGGGTAAGCGTAGGGTCACATCTCTTCTGGACATTCTCCCGACTGGGACCTGACTGCCAGGCAACATTCGGTCCCGTCTCAACAGAAGCTGTCATTCCAGCTAGAATCTGTTCCTGTCCTTCTGCTGAACTGTGGGTGTGTCCAGCTGGGTGGCCTTCTGAGCTGTTACTGCATTTCCTTCAATACAAGTTTGATTGCACCTGCCTGTGTGAATTATTGTCTCTGCACCACTCTGCATCCCACCTACAGGTGCAACAAGGGAAGACTGCTGTCCACCATCCTAGACCAGAAATTGCTGCTTTCTTCTCTTCCTTAGTATTAGATGTGAATAATTAAAGTGGGAGTAAACCCTCCTATCATTTTCAGCCAAGGAAGCTGCCATCTTGGCCTCTGTTTAATCTACAACTGCTGTGATGCTGCACATGTGATCAGCTTTGACACCAGCCATTGGATGGTTTGACAGTTTGGTTTAGAGCACAACCAATGGGAGTGTTACATTTCCGGCATGTGCCGGAAATGTATGTGGCTTTTAAGCTGTTAAATGGATGGGTTTACTACTGCTTTAAATGGCTTTCTCACCTAAAAAGACTGCTTGCCACCATGTAGCAAATGCATCTATCTGATATACATAAGACTTTAGCCCCATCACACAAACACATGAATCCTTGCCAAATAACTTGCTTTACTGTAATGTAACACAATCAGTCCACACAATCGGTAAAATATCATGCATCCATATGCATTTTAAAGAACAGAATTCCAGGACAAGGTTTCAGGGTGTGTCCCCTTCTTCAAGGTCCAAGCAGTACTGATTCACAAAAGTTTTAGCAGAATGTTAGGGAAAAAAAAACAATCTCCGAGGGAAAGGCAAAAGAAAAAATAAATAAACACACATAAACCAATGTACTTGGCAATGGTAATAAAACGGGCAGTTAGTGAGATGAAACAGGAGAGCTATAGACTGGGGGGGCGATAGTCACAGAGGAGGTACTGTAGGATAATGAGTACCCATTTCTAAATTTAGGCCGTTATTTTTTTTGTGTCAAAAAGAAGTATCATTCTTAGTTCAAAAGTTTTCCTTTCCTGGAAAGTTCTGAAATTCCCTTTAAGAACTAGAACATTGAGGTCTTCTATAGTGTGGTCCGGTTGTGAGAAGTGATGTCCCATGGGTGAGCAGAAACTATCTTCTGTATGTACCTTGATGGAATGTCTGTGCAAATTCATCCTCTCTTGCAACTTCTGTCCTGTTTCACCAACATAAAGTCCTTTGCTACACCTTTTACATTGGATGAGGTACACAACATTACTAGAAGTACAACATGTGTGATCCCATGATATTGAAGGTTCCATTTGTGTATGTGACACTTCTAGATAGATTGATCTGGTTGCACAGTTTGCAGCGTTTTTTTATTGCAGGGTTTGCTTCCATAATGTGTGACTTCATAATCAGAGAGAAGATTCCTACTGATTAGTTTATGTCTGAGATTGGGTGGTTGTCTGAAAGTCAATATTAGGGGTTGTTGGAATATTTCTTTCAGAGTTTAATCCTCTGTTATAATGGGTTGTAAATCTTTGATTATCTTTTTTATCCCTTCTAGTACTGGGTTGTATGTGGTAACTAGGGGTGCACAGTTATTTGTTCTCCTTCTGTCTTATCTCACTTAGGCTCGGTTCACACCTAGGCGACTTGTGATCGATCCGACTTGTGGCGCCCCAAGTCCACTTAAGTTGCTTGACACCTGAAATCCCATTGAAATGAATGGGAGCCGTCTTAATATACACTACTGAAGTCACTCCGACTTCAAGGCGACTTCAGAAAAGGTTCCTGTACTACTTCAAGGCGATGTCTATCCGACTTGTGCCCATAGAATTCAATGGAAATTGCCGGAAGTCGGATCCCCATCTATACTGATGTGACTTTACAGGAAAAAGAAAATAATTTACATAGGTATTCCCCACAAATTATCCAGGAAACCCCCAGCCTCCCTTCTCTTATTGGCCACAGGTAAAGTCGCCTGGCATGGAGGTTGCTTCAGGTCGCGTTGTAAGTCACCCAAAGTGGCGCTGAAGTCGCCTTGAAGTAGCGTTCACATCGCCTAGCAAAGTTGCCCCTGAAGTTGGATCGCCTATGTGCAAACCAGTCCTAACTCTGCCAGTTTTATTACCATTGCCATGTACATTGGTTTGTGTGTGTTTGTTTTTCTTTCTTCTTTTTCCTTTCCCTCAGAGATTGTTTTTTTTTTTTCTAACATTCTGCTAAAACTTTTGTAAAAGGGTACTGACTGGACCTGAAAGCTTGTCCTGAAAAATTGTATGTTAGTGCAAATAAAAAAAAGTATCATGGACAGTACTCAATTTTCTCTGTCACAATTGCACTAATACGGCTATAATCACTTCAAGCAAAGAACAGAATGTAACTCAACAGGTTCTCAGTCCATCTTAATGGTAATACGATTTAACAAAAAATAACTGTACCCAGTTAGTGTGTAAGGAGGAGATATTGCAGTTGTAGCATCCTATCAGATAGGTGCTAGGAATCAGGCAGATACAGTTTAGTTGTGTTTTGATAGGTAAATTTAGTTGTCACACTGTAGTCAGTGTGGCTGTATTGATTCAGTAGGCCAAAGCATATTCTGCTCACTGTATTCAGTGGAGCTGCAATCTGCTAGTTAGTCCTGCTTAGTGTGTTCAGCTGCTGCCAGTCTGGTCTATAGCTTCCTGTGTACCCAGGAGACTTGAGAAGTTTCTGGATGATAGATGTGAACAGGGGTCAAGTCCTGGGAAAAAAAAATGTGAGAACTCATCCAAGACCCCCCCCCCCCCCAATCACCACTACTACTACCACATTGTGCATCAAGCTCAACAAGCAGTGACGTTCAATCTCTTATGAGCAGTCGGTGAGATACACTGTATGGTGGTGTTTAGATTATCTGGACGCAGATCCTATATCTGGCATCCCCCGAAAACAAACGCAGTTGCAGTGAAGTGGTGCAGGTTTTTATGGATTAAATCAGATGGTGAGGAGGTAATATAATGCTTCCTTGCTACCTGTCAAACACCCTCTGAAAAGTGTTCCACTGTGGTTCACTCTCCAGAGAGCAACACTAGTGTACCCTAATCTACAGCAATGCCCATCAATGCAGCCTTACCAGTGCCCATCAATGCGGCCTGATCAGTGCCTATCTATGCAGCCTGATCAGTGTCCATCTATGCAGCCTGACCAGTGCCCATTAATGCAGCCTGGTTAGTGCCCATCAGCTCAGTCTCACCAGTGCCCATCAATACAGCCTTATCAGTGCCCATCAATGCAGCCTCACCTGTGCCCATCAGTGCAGCCTCACCTGTGCTCATCAATGCAGCCTCACCTGTGCCCTTCAATGCAGCCTCACCTGTGCCCATCAATGCAGCCTGATCAGTGTGCATCAGTTCAGCCTCACCAGTGCATATCAATACAGCCTCACCAGTGCCCATCAATGCAGCCTCGCCTGTGCCCATCAATGCAGCCTCACCAGTGCCCATCAGCTTAGCCTCACCAGTGCTCATCAGCTCAGCCTCACCAGTGCCCATCATTGCAGCCTGACCAGTGCCCATTAATGCAGCCTGGTCAGTGCCCATCAATGCAGCCTGATCAGTGCCCATCAGCTCAGCCTCACCAGTGCCCATCAATACATCCTTATCAGTGCCCGTTTATGCAGCCTAATGAGTGCCCATCAATGCAGCCTCACCTATGCCCATCAATGCAGCCTCACCAGTGCCCATCACCTCAGCCTCACCAGTGCCCATCAATGAAGCCTGATCAGTGCCCATCACCTCAGCGTCACCAGTGCCCATCAATGCAGCCTCACTGGTGCCCATCAATGGAGCCTCACCTGTGCCCATCAATGCAGCCTCACCAGTGCCCATCAGCTCAGCCTCACCAGTGACCATCAATGCAGCCTGATCAGTGCCCATCAGCTCTGCCTCACCTAGTGCCCATCATTGCAGCCTCACCAGTAACCATCAATGGGGGGCCCCCTCAGATGTGTCACTGGGCACCACCAGCTGGGTAACTAGGGCTGCAGGAAACTGGGGGGGGGGGGCAGGTAGAGCGGCTGGGGACTCCTAATCCTGTCCACTAATAAGCTAATCCCCCACTGTGCAGCTCTTTAGAAAAAAACGTTTCTGGGTCCCCTGTGTTCAGCTAGGGCCGAGGGACAGTAAGCGGACTATTTCTTCTTTTTCGGCTTTAGGCAGATTAATCTGCCACAGCGCACTACACAGTGAAAGCCGGCCTGTGCTATGTCATTACACTGGAGCCGGCCAGGAGCGCTGCGGCAGATTAATTTGCCTAAAGCCGAAAAAGAAGAAATAGTCCGCTTTCTGTCCCTTTTTTTCTAAAGAGCTGCACAGCGGGGGATTAGCTTATTAGTGGATAGGATCGGGAGTCCTCGCCCGCTCTGGTCGG
>BLSH010434103.1:573649-590065 GCA_018402905.1 Glandirana rugosa
TGTATAAGAGACAGCCTGAGCAGATATGCAAGGCAGCAACTTGGTCCAGTTACTCTACCTTTGCGAGACATTATCGCCTGGATCTACTTACAAGTAAAGATCAGGCGTTTGGACGTAAGGTCCTCCAGGCGGTGGTCCCACCCTAGTTGGTAAGTTCTTGAGAATCGTCTCAGAGGCTGTCCTGGAAGACGACTTGAGAAAACTTGAGTTAGACTTACCGGTAACTCATTTTCTGGGAAGTCTTCCAGGACAGCCAGGATTCCCACCCAATTGGTTTTTTTTGTGATATGCGTTTATCATGCTGTAATAATTGTGCTTTGTCTTCCAGAGCCTTCCTGCGGTCCTTGGTAATACTGAGGTATGTGGCCTGGAGGACTGCCTTTTATTTAAAATTGGGGATGTGTTTCCTGTCCGGAGGGGAGGAGCCCAAGGTCTCAGAGGCTGTCCTGGAAGACTTCCCAGAAAATGAGTTACCGGTAAGTCTAACTCAAGTTTTTTTATCTGCCAGCCAGGTGCTGTTGGGCATGCTTCTGCAATCTGAACTTAACATTCTGTGTTAGGAATGTTAAAGAACCCAGCCAATTACCCTGAGTCTGTGCTTGGTGACATCAACTGGAAAGGTGTTTGTTCAGCCAAAACTTTTTTTAGTTTTGAATGAGGGGGGAGGATTAGGACCCATGCCAGGATTTTACTTCTATCTGGGACTCTGTGAAATAGATGTCCCCTTCTTATTGTTCAGGTGACAATAGTTTCATCAGACAGGATGTGAGGGAAAATCTCCAATAGCAACACAAAAAGAAATAAAATATTTTTAGTGCATTAAGGGAAGCCTAGAACCTCTCTCAGCAGTGTATTGCGGTCTCTGTTGCAGATTTTCCCTCACTTCGTATCTGGTTAAATAATTTTAGTCTTTGACCAATGTAACTACATGTACTGTATATCACATACCTGGCCGATGCCCCTGGAACCTGGAAATCACTGAAGTAGACACCGCTACTCCAATGATCTCCACTCGCTTCCGGGTCCTACACCGAGCAGCTGCGTTGTGAACATAGAAGGTTGGCCGCTCAGCAGTGGCACCATTCAGAGAATTTTTTTTCTGAATGAATGCAAAGATTTATCTGATTGGATGAGGTGGAGACAGGACAGTAGCATCATATGCATAGTTATATTGGTCCATTGAAATTATTCTTTAAACCAGAAGTCTATGAACTTTCTGAACAAAGGGCCATTTTACTGTCCTTCAAACTTTAAGGGGAACAAACTGTGGCCAAGGGAAATATACATTTTTTCTAGCATCAGTGGGAGAAGCAGTGCCCCATCTGTGGTATTAGGGGGAGGAATAGTGACCCATTGTTGGTGTCAGTGTAGGAGAAATCACATGCCTGATGAAGGGGCCCTGCGCGGCTCCTAAAGGTTGCAGTTCTCTGTGATGTGATCTTCTCAATAAAAGAAAATTTTGGACAAGGATCCTTGGTGTGCTGATGAATATATACACTTGCATGACGAATAATCTCCAGGACCCAGCTGGATTTCGTTGCAGCACCCTATTACGTGAGAGCCTTTCTTGCCAGGAAGGAGTGCGATAGGAAAATTTATTAAGAGTGTAGGAGAAATAACTTCCCATTCTTGATGTCAATGGCGGAAATGATGCTGCATTGTTGGTGTCAGTGGGCAGAATGGTAACCCAAGGGCAAGTTAAAGGCAAGCAAAGGGCCTCACCTGGCCCCCGGGCTCCAGTTTGGAGACCCCTGATTTAAACCATTGGCACTGTGACAGTAATTGAGGGAACCTCTCTATCAGTGTGTTAGATAGTAGCATAATCTGATCAGGGGTTCCTTCTACACTTCATTCAAATCTAAATGAAAATGTTTGATCTAGACATACGCTTTTAATATTTGGCACACTTCCTCTCATATTCTGATCTCCTGGGAAACCCGGGAATGTGCGGTATTGGACTCTCCTGGGCCTAGGCCCTTGCGGAATGGAAGGGAGTCTCTCTTCCGGGAAGTCTCCAGAAGATTCTGATTTGCTAATAAAGATATAATTAAAATTCAACATATATAGTATGTCACAAAAGTGAGTGCACCCCTCACATTTTTGTGATTTTTTTATTATATCTTTTCATGTGACAACACTGAAGAAATGACACTTTGCTACAATGTAAAGTAGTGAGTGTACAGCTTGTATAACAGTGTAAATTTGCAGTCCCCTCAAAATAACTCAACACACAGCCATTAATGTCTAAACCGTTGGCAACAAAAGTGAGTACACCCCTAAGTGAAAATGTCCAAATTGGGCCCAATTAGCCATTTTCCCTCCCCGGTGTCATGTGACTCGTTAGCGTTACAAGGTCTCAGGTGTGAATGGGGAGCAGGTGTGTTAAATTTGGTGTTATCGCTCTCACTCTCTCATATTGGTCACTGGAAGTTCAACATGACACCTCATGGCAAAGAACTCTATGAGAATTGTTGCTCTACATAAATATAGTTTAGACTATAAGAAGATTGCCCAGACCCTGAAACTGAGCTGCAGCATGGTGGCCATGACCATACAGCGGTTTAACAGAACAGGTTCCACTCAGAACAGGCCTCGCCATGGTCAATCAGCATTGCTGCAGAGGTTGAAGGGGTAGGGGGTCAGCCTGTCAGTGCTCAGACCATACGCTGCACACTGCATCAAATTGATCTGCATGGCTGTCATCCCAGAAGGAAGCCTCTTCTAAAGATAATGCACGGAAAATGCGAGGAGTGTACTCACTTTTGTGAGATACTGTATTTGAAGCGCTAAGAAATAAATGAGAACATGTAATGTGAAAGTACAAATATCAACAAAAAATTCTGCAAAAAAAATCAAACAATATACAGTAAATTACAGTCCACAAAAATATGTATCCACGTGAATGTGAACAAATCCAACTGAGGCCTCTAATGACGCGTGGTTGTGTGAAACACGTTGGGCAGAACTAATAGCATGACGTCTGCCGCCAAATCGATCTTGATAGTAGCGGCGTTTGGTGTAAGTGTACAGCGGCTTATTCTATACTATTTGACTATACTATGGATACTTATGTATTTCAGCACTTTGTACCAGCGGGATTCTTTTAATAAATGCTACACTATGATGCCTTTATTATTGGCTGATTGTGTTTTGTGAGTACGAGTGTGGAATTCTGTCTCCAGAGGAGGAGAGGAGACATATTTGACCAGAGTGATGTTAGCGCTGACGTTATATATTTTTAAAGACATAATTGGCTTTGAGGATGCACTGTGGTTGTCCCCCACTGGATGTAGGAGGATGTAACTGAAGGAGAATTTTATGCAAGGACCTTTTCCTGCCTTTGAAGGGTTTGGTCTGGCCGTTTGGTCCCAGATTCCATTCCATTCCATTAAGACCTCCTGAAACCCGGGCACATTATTGAGAATGGGCTGTGGTTCCCCCAAGTAACCACAACTGCCAAGTACATAGGTGTGTGCACAAGCCCCATCCCCATACATAGACAGGAGAGGAGAGAGGGCTTGACCTCCTCCTTCTCCTCCTGCACACCCACAATCCAGTCCCCGGTATTCTGTGCTCAGGAAAGGGATGTGTGGGCTGGAAATTTGAAGCTCAGCGGGCGGCACATACATTGTGGATGAAAGGTGTCAGTGCTTGAGCCGCCATCCTTGGGTGAGTGAGCTCACCATCCAATGTCTGAAGTTTCCCCCTTCCCCCTTCTCTCTCCTGCCTCTGAGTGAGTACATTAAGATGAGGGGGACTCAGATATAAGGAGTGCCCTGTGGACTCATATGTAAGGGGGGCTTTGGGAACCCTGATTTAAGGGCAAATGCTGGGAACTCTAAAGTAAGTGGGAGTTTTGGTGAGCAGAAACCCCCTTACATCAGAGTCCCCCCTTTACATCAAAGTCCACATTGTCCCCCCTTAAAATAAATTGGCATGCACCGCTAAAGTGTTCGGGTTTGGCTTGAAGAAAAGGTGGCAACCCTAGTTGAGGGTGAGCCTAGGGATACTGCAATAAAATTTACCAACTTTCAGTAGAGGACACTAAATCTGAACTATTCCTTAAGGGTGAAGGCACCCCCTTTAAAGTGAAGGTAAACTGGTACTAAACAGGGACTCCTCAGCAGAAGTATAGTCCTAAATATACAAAAAGAAAAGCTCTCCCAAAAGATTCCAAATAAAGTCTCTAGGTCCAGATGGCTGGTACTCACTGTTTCCTGAATACTGTATAGCCACCTGCAGCATCAGTCTGTTTCTATACTTGGATTGCCTGTGTCCTGGATCCTTGGAAGAGCTTTCTTCAATCTTCAGGAGGCTAGACAAGAGGTTCCCCAGTCAAGGCAGAAGCTGGGACCCCAGAAAGGATTCTATTAGCTGCAGATGAACTCCCAGGGATGCCACAGCCCTCAGGCTGGGTCTTACTCCCCCATGAAGAAGAGACCTCTGTTCTGGATCCCAGCCTATTTATACCCCTTTCCCCCTACTGCTGGTCACTCACTCCACTGACCAGCCATTGGCTGAAGAGGCATTTATATGTAGGCCATGGTCTGTATTCGTCCACTCATTATGTCCCAATACTCTCTGGGATACAGGGGAAAGCAATCAAGTCTGCACCAACAGAACCCAGAACAGACTTAACCAAACAATGAATGCTCTCCCTGGCTACAGAGAGGCAAAAAACAAATTTTAAACACTAATAGCCTTCTGGGACACTACAGAGATAACACTAGAACCTTAAGCTGGCCATATTCTAGTAGCATTTAGTTAAAAAATGTTTGTTTTAATTATGATCTTTCAAATATTGGATCATTAGTGAGGTCAAATTGACGTTCACTGTGACGGGAGAGTTCAACAGGAGCAGAAAGGTCATTTTTTCACAAGCAAATTAATTTTTAACAGTGAATGTGATTTTCTTTCAGGAAGGTCCATTCACTCTAAATTTGAAAGTTAAATGAAAATGCTTGTTGAACTACTTTAAAACTAAATTCATCAAGTCATCAAATGTATTGATAGTAATTTCCCATGAATGTTTTTATGATTGTTTGTTCAAAAATCTGTTAGTATATGGCCAACTTTACTCTCTAAAGAGCCAAAATTTAAGGTAACTGCCAGTGTAGTCTACGGGAGCAGACAAAGGGATATTGTCAAGGTCCAAGGTCAGGCTCAGAGACCAGTAGCTAGACATGTGCAGAGCAAAAAAATTTGTTTAGTTTCGTTTCGATTCGTTATTTACATAAATTAGTTTAGTTAAATTTGTTTCATTCGTTTTTGGAATTCGTTTTCAAATCGATTAGAAAAGTTTTCAAATCAATTTTGAATAGTTTTAGAATTTGAATCATTTTCAAATTTGAACAGTTTTCAAATGCAAATAGTTTTCCACTTTCCAAGAAGAATGGGGTGGAGTGGAAAGTGGAGGAATAGAATGGAAACATATAGAATACAATAGAGGGGAAATAACAGAAAATGAAAGAATATAATGTAGTGGAGTGGAACAGAGCTGTTTTACTCTGTTGTATTCAATTTTTTTTTTCTGTTCTATTCCTCTGTTCTCTATTCTATTTTGTTCTCTTTGTAAATTTGAAAACTTTTGTAATTTGAATTTAAAAACCATTCGAATTCCAAAAGTATTCGATAAAAACTATTCAAAAATTATTTGAATTTGACTTTCGTCCGATTTTTTTTCCCGTTATTTCGGATCCGTTTAAATTCTGTACTATTGTAATTCAGAAGTTTGGATACATCCGCATTTCTGAAAAACTAAAATTCCTCTAAATTTTCATTCGGAACAAAACAAACCGCTCATGTCTATCAGTAGCTATAGCAGTGGAGAAACTTCCACCGACCAGCAGGATAGGTATGCAAGTAGGTCACCCTGGCGGATGAGGTGGGCTCATCCAAGGTGCGGGGTCTAAGTACTAATCGGTGTTCACCAGATCTCCTGGTGGCGGAGATGGGTTTTTGTTACTACCAGGTCATGGTCCTCAGGATTGTCCCACCAGGAGGTGAACAAGCCTGGGTCCAGTAGCAAATATAATGGTTAGGAATCAAGCAGAAGCGTAGGCAGTAAACAAGGTAAAGGTCTGTAACAAGTGGTTGCAGGATGGGATCAAGAGGAAGTGTAGTTGAGGAACAAGCCAAAGGTCGATAAAGAGGGGTGAAGATTCAGAGGGAAGCAGGAGTGACAAGAGAGAGATATTGGCTTGAGAGAGCACAATAATCTGGAAAACAGGAAGTGCAAAGGCATGGCTTTAATAGACAGTTCATGGAAGGGTTCAACGTTGATGACAAACAAGGCACAAGGTAAGGTTGTCTTAAAATATCAGACAGAGAGCAGTCCAGAATCTCAGGTGGCTCAGCATGAAGAGATCACCAGACACAAAAGAGGTCCTGGATTCAGATCCAGGTCCTGACAGATAATAAGCCTTTGTAAAGGATTACAGCTTACATTCTCTACTATATGATAACAAGTTTGTTTAAAATGTATTTTACCAAAATGACTGGTGCCCATTTCTTTTTCATACATCACGGGGCACAGAGCAGGCTATATAATCATTACCTCATTGGTCATGTGCCAACTATAGGTGAATGGACACTGGTAATTCAAATTAGGCAGGAAGTTCTGCCCCTATATAATCCCTCCCAACTGGGACTTTTTTCGCCAGTGTCTTGAAGGTGCATGGTCACTTTGACAGCTCTTGGAGCTTCTATGGTTCTTTTTAGAATCAAGGGACAGCTCTCATATTGGATCCATTTAAATTTATTAAAGTTAATATAAATGGTACATAGGCCTCACTAAGAAGACAGAAGGATTTTGCAAGGTTTTGCCTGTAATGCGACCACACCATGGTACTCCTGCAGGGTGCTATACAGGTCCAAGGGAGTGGATCCTCATACTATAGGATACTCTGTCCTTGAAGGTCCTTGAGACAAAGCTCTCCGTGATGGGTAAAGGTTTGGCCTGCATTCTCCTCCAGGCCCTGTGGCAGGAATGGTGAGTACTCCCCATCGAGGATATGTATTGAACCCAGCTGGCTTCCTGCCGACATGGAAAAAGTTTGTTTAAATTTTCCCTCCTGTTGCCTGCACTGCCTTTTTTTCACCACCAGAGGGCCACAGCAAGAACGGATCTTCTCCTGCAGTTCGTATGAGCTGGCCACCAGGGGAAGCCTGCGCTAACACTTTTTGCTCTTCACTGGAAAAGTGAATAGGCCGTCACGGGAGCGTGCATGCGGTTGCGGGAGCGCGCATGTGGTTGTGGGAGCGCGCACGTGGCCTCAGGAGAGCGCACACCGGTTGGCGTGCAAGTGGGATCCCTACAGGGATATCAGGAAGTCACCAGAGGCAGCCATGGACTTTCTACAGCAGCCGGCGGACAGTGCTGGGACACAGAGCAGGCTAAAATCCTCCTGGGGGCACGTGAGTCTGGTGGTGGGCAGCTGAGTCAGGCTAGGCAGGGAGCTGAGCTGAGCTTGGGGGAGGTGGGCTAAGCAGTGCATGCACTAGCAAGCCATGGCTTCCATGAAGCACACTGGGGGAGCTCCACTTCCTGTGGTAAAACTAGAGACACAGGTGTGTTAACCACAGCCCCTGCTGAGGCTAGTCAGACCCCTGCTGCCATTGCTTTCCTGAGAGACCAGAAGGGACCCTGAAATCTGGTCCTCTGCGCCTGTCTGGTATTGTAGCTGACCCCTCATCTGTTTCCTCAGAGTATGCTAATAAAGATGACCTGTCGGCAGCCTTGCTAGGCTTAGAAACCAGGATTGTTGGTATGATTGCTTCTACCACACAGGGTACCAAGAAGTGTGACAGGTCTCCTTCCCCTAACCCTCCGAGTCTGGAGTGAGAATGGGTCGATGAGAAAAGGGATATAGCTACAGGGGATCTGGCCGATTCTATTGCAGACACTTCTGCTTCAGAGAATCCTGAGCCAGAAGAGTCCCCAAGGACACCTGCCTCTCAGTCTCAGAGGCTGCTGAGCATTTGGGTTACCTCGAGCGGAGAGTCCTGTGAATGTATATCTCTCCCTTGGGTCATTAAAACCACCACAAGGTGAGCAGGGTTTCTCTTTACACCCTCTCCTTGAGAAGGTGATATATTCTGACTGGGAGCACCCAGACAGATTGTTTATTCCTCCTAAAAGGTTTTCTGTGATGTATCCTATGGAGGAAAGCTTCTTTATAAAGTGGGGAGTAATGATTGTCGATGTTGCAGTTACATCCCTGACCTGTCCTGTTGATAATGCTCAGGTGTTTAAGGGCCCTGCAGATCAAACGCTGGAGTCGTTATTATAGGCTTCTTTTTCCTTGGCTGGCTCTGCCACCCAACCTGCTGTAGCAGCAATTGGGGTATGCCAGGCCTTAAAGGAACAAACTGAGAGACGCAGTGGATAGGAAGAGCCGCATGAGGAATTCATGGATGTACCTAAAGCCTCGTACACACAATGCGATTGTTGTACAACCACACGTCCAACTTTTTTCAAAATTGGCTGTCCGTGATTTTGTCTAGCGTACTGACGGTAGTCAAATTATCATTCTGCAAAGCCGAACATAGTGACGTGTTAGGAGCGTATAAAGAGGAAGTTCAGGTGAATGTGAATTGTCAATTACGAACGCAGGTTTACACAACTGAACACTTCCTGGATTCCGAGCATGCGTGTTTGTACTTACAACTTTTGTTTGGCCAACTTCTGTACACAGGAGCCGAAAATTAGACAACTCCTTGTTGGCAGACAAAAGTTTTCTAATCTTCACATACAACTTCTGTTGGACGATAATTGAAAATTGGCTGTCGAATGGTGCGTACTAATGGTCAGATTATTGTACAACAGGCTGTCGTACGACTGTTGTTGGCCGATAATTGTACCGTGTGTACAGGCCTTAAGGCTCTATGTTTTGCTGTGGATGCGCTTAAAGACTCAATACAGCAAATATCCTGGTTGGCTCTATTATCCGTGCATATGCGCAGGATTTTGTAGCCAAATACCTGGTCAGCTGAACTTCCCTGTAAGAAATTGCTAACAGGTTTCCTCTTTCATGGCGAACGCCTGTTTGGGGAAGACCTTGACAAGTATATTAAAAAAATTTCTAGAGGTAAGAGTTTGCTTCTGCCGTTAAAAAAGACTGCCAAGTGTCCCTCCTTCAGAGGTTCAGCTTCTGGTTCCTCTGGTCTTCCCGGCTCTAGGCAGTCTCGATGGCCACAGGTGTCTGGATCTAGAGGTAACCAACAGGGTCAAGGTTAGAAAAAGCCTTGGAACCAGAAGGCCAAGCCTGCCACCAAGCCCGCCTTGTGAAGGGGCACCCCCACTTCTGCGGGTGGGGGGAAGGTTGTTACACTTTGCAAGTGTATGGGAAGCGCTGGTCCAAGACAAGTGGGTTGTCACCACAGTGTCCCATGGATACAAGATGGAATTCCAAGCTTACCCCCCTCTAAGATTCCTAAGATCCAGAGTACCTACGGATCAGGTAAAGAGGGGACATTTGTTTCAAGCACTAGACCACTTGATCCTTCGAGGCATTATTGCAGAGGTGCCAACAACTGAGAGGGCCACGGGTCTCTACTCGAACCTATTCACGGCCCCGAAGCCAAACAGGGATATAAGGCCTATTCTAGACCACCAACTTCTTGCGGTACGGCCGTTCCGCGTGGAGTCAATCCGTTCGCTCCAGGAAGGAGATTTTTTGTCATCAATAGACATCAAAGATGCATATTTGCATGTGCCAATTTTTTTAACTCATCAGAGGTTTTTGCTTTTTGCGATAGAAGAACGACAGTACCAGTGTCTGGCTCTGTCGATCAGGATCGCAACAGCGCCCCGAGTCTTCACAACGATTCTGGCTCCAGTGCTGGGCCTTCTAAGGTCACGAGGGGTCCTAATAATGGGATACCCGGACGACCTCTTGCTCAGAATGTGGCCCTAACAGTCCAGTTTCTGGAAAGCTTGGGCTGGGTCTTAAATGTAGGGAAATCCTTACTAAACCCAGTTCAGTCTCTGGAATATCTAGGCCTACAGCTTGATACAGTCCAGGCAAGGGTGTTCTTACCGCTGAGAAAGGTCAGCGACCTCAAAGCTCTGGTACGCCAGGTGAGAGCGATGAGACACCCTTAATTTCGCCTCCATTTGAGGCTGCTAGGGAAGATGGTAGCCTCTTTCGAGGCAGTTCCCTAAGCGCAGTTTTACTCCAGGGTGCTTCAGCGCAACATCCTGGCAGAGTGGAACGAACAGTTGCAGAGTCTGGATTCCTGCATGTCCTTAACTCCCAGGGCTCGATGGAGTTTCGCCTGGTGGTTAGTAAACCAGAATCTCTTTTTGTGATCTTTTCTTCCAGTAACTTAAAAGATTGTGACCACAGATGCCAGTGTTACAGGCTGGGGAGTGGTCATGAAGGATTCCACGGTCCAGGGGAGATGGTCCTTGGTGGAGCCGAGATTGCCCATCAACGTCCTAGAGCTACAAGCCATTCGGCTAGCTCTGAGGTATTGGACATCCAGGTTGCAGGGCCAGCTGGTAAGAGTACAGACCGACAATGCCACGGTGGTGGCTTATGTCAACCATCAGGGTGGCACCAAGAGTCAGTTGGCACACAAGGAAGATTGCCTACTACTTTCTTGGGCAGAGAATCATGTACCAAGACTCTCTGCAGTTAACATCCCAGGGGTGGAAAATTGGACTTTCTCAGCCGCCAACAGAGTGGTCGCTGCATTCCGAAGTGTTTCAGGAAATTTTCCTGCGCTGGGGGACGCCAGAGGTGGATCTACTGGCATCCCGATTCAACAACAAAGTCCAACAGTTTGTTTTCCGAGCAAGGGATCCTCTTGCTTTAGGAGTAAACAATCTGGTGATTTCATGGGCCAGTTCTCCTTGATTTATGCCTTTCCCCAATCTCTCTTCTACCGCATCTCTTGCGCCAAATTCGGGAGGAGGCGGCGACAGTCATCCTAGTGGCGCCAGTTTGGCCCAGGAGGCCTTGGTACCCAGAGATAGTGAGCTTAACGGCGGACGGGCCTTGGCAGCTTCCGGTCCTCTCTTCCACCCAAATTTACGTGCACTAAGTCTGACAGCATGGCTATTGAAGCCACGGTTTTGAGAGATTGCGGGGTTTCAGCCCTTGTGTTGTCTACAATGGTAAACACTAGAAAGCTAGTCACCAGGAAAATGTATCACAGGGTCTGGAAGGTGATAGTGTGGTGTGAGGCCAGGAAATGGCATCCCCACAAGTATGTGATTGGTAGAATAGTAACCTTTCTTCCAGCAGGAGTAGACTTGAAGCTGGCTTTGACTACAATCAAAGGGCAGGTTTCTGCCTTGCCCACATATTTTCAGAGGCCTTTGGCTTCTCACTCCTTGATCAGTAACTCATCTGTTGCCACCTGTTAGATTTTCTCCCTGTCCATGGGATTTGAATTTGGTTTTGTCAGTGCTGCAGAAGCAGCCTTTTGAGCCTATTAGGGAGATTCCCTTGGTTCTTTTGACTAGGAAACTAGTCTTTCTTTTTGCCATCACCTCAGCTAGAAGGGTTTCGGAGTTGGCAGCTCTTTCTTGTAAAGAGCCATACTTGAGATTGCACCAAGATAAGGTGGTGCTGCGGCCTCTTCCATCCTTCCTACCGAAGGTAGTGTCGACCTTTCATCTCAATCAAGATATTACTTTGCCTTGCTTTTATTCTCAACCCTCCTCACCAGAGGAGAGACAATTGCTCTCTCTGGATGTGGTGCGTGCTGTTAAGATCTATCTGAAGAGATCTGCAGACGTCAGGAAGACTAATGCCTTTTATGTTTTGCCTGAAAATCCTAGGAAGAGTCAGGCGACATCCAAGGCAGCTATTTCACTGTGGATTCGCCAGCTGATTACTTAAGCTTATGGTTTAAAGGGGAAGGCTCCCCCATTCAGGGTGAGAGCTCATTCCACCAGGAGAATAGGGACCTCCTGGGCTTTCTGCCACCAGATGTCGGTGGCACAGATTTGTAAGGGCCGCTACATGGTCCTCAGTACATACATTCAACAAGATTCTATCAAGTGGATGTTAGAGCAGCGGAGGATTCCACTTTTGGCCGCGGCGTATTAAGGGCTGCGGTTTAATTGGGGTGTGTCTCCCGCCCCTCAGGTTATATTGCTCTAGGATGTCCCATGAAGTAATGATTATATAGCCTGCTCTGTGTCCCGTCATGTATGAAAAAGAAAATTGGATTTTTTTAACAGCTTACCTGTAAAATCCATTTATTTGAGAACCTCACGGGACCCTCTCTGTCTTGTGGAGTTCATTGCTTGCTACAAAACGGAAGTATTCCCAGTTGGGAGGGATTATATAGGGGCAGGACTTCCTGTCTAATTTAAATTACCAGTGTCCATTCACCTATAGGTGGCGTATAACCCATGAGGTAATGATTATATAGCCTGCTCTGTGTCCCATGATGTACTCAAAGAAATGGATTTTACAGGTAAGCTGTTAAAAAAATCCAATTTTTATTAGCAAAGGTGAGTAAAAAGGAGTGCCCAATATCCAGTGAATGCAGGTTGGAAGGTGAATTTGTAATTGTTTATTGAAAGTAGCAACAAGTGATCAAGGCTTGATCACTTGTTGCTACTTTCAATAAACGGTTATAGATTCACCTTCTAACCTGCATTCACTGGATATCAGGCGCTCCTTTTTACCCACCAAGTATATACGGAAACGACTTAGAGCCCGTACCCAGAGGTAGCAGCCCAAGTCCCAAAAAAAAAGGCTCACTGCCACCTTCTTTTTAAGTTGGGCAGAAATCATTTGAAGAGAATTCTTCCAACTTATCCCCATCATCACCTACCCATTGACATAGGACTGATTGAGTTAGTCCAGCGCAATCTCTAACCTAAAGAGACCATTTTTATTACACAACTTTAAAAAAAACCAACTCAAGAGTGATTGTTTCTTAAGTCTATATATATTTATATGGTAATTTTGCCAGAAGAAAAATGCATAAAGCCTTTTCCATATTTAATTAATTTTTTTCACATTTTCTAACTATCCAGCACAGCAATGGACCTTTTTGTACATCTCAAAAGTAGGCAGTTGTGGCTCATGCTCCCCCGCTGTTTCATGGTCTATTGGTAGAGAGCTCCTGCCTTCAAGGCTGTGTGTGATATGTCCGGCGAGCTTTAAGAGGTGTGATAATGTGTTGACTGTGCATTTAGCTAAGGAAAGTCCAACACATAGACATAGGCAAAATAATTATAAACATTTTTTTGGGCAGATGGACATCACAATAGGATGAAAAATGTTTTGATGATGGTTTCAAGCCCAGATACAAACAGCAATAATACACAAACAGAAGTAATACATTTTATTTATTTTTTATTTATTTTAGGTACTTATATAGCGCCGTCAATTTACGCAGCGCTTTACATATATATATTTTACATTCACATCAGTCCCTACCCTCAAGGAGCTTACAATCTAAAGTCCCTAACTCACATTCATACATATACTAGGGACAATTTAGACAGGATCTAATTTACCTACTAGCATGTCTTTGGAGTGTGGGAGGAAACCGGAGTACACCCACGCAGGCACAGGGAGAACATGCAAACTCCAGGCAGGTCGTGTCGTGGTTGGGATTTGAACCAGGGACCCTTTTGTTACCAGGCAAAAGTGCTACCCACTACACCACTGTGCCACCCATTTTATAGGTCAATTAATTACAAACTACAGGAAGCTGTTTCAGGTTTATCGGCCATCGTCAGTGCAGTGAATGGAAACAATGGCTTCTATGTAGTAGGGCTTAGAGTGCAATGACAAACTATAAGTATAGGCTTTGGTGAGATGGGCCAAAAGGAACAAAAAATGACTCTGCTAATCCATTAAAAAGCACCAGAGAGCCTTCTTAACTTCTTGTTAGTATCTGTAATATAAGTTTAGGATTTAACGTGTGTGTTAAGACAAAGTGAATAAAAATATATGAAGTACTGTACATCTCTGCAATACATGCACATTTCCCCATGTTGTATCCCTTAATAGACCCTGCAGGTGCAGAAAAATACCGGTTGATCTGCCAGAAATGTAATTAACACCTATGTCCTCGTGTGAGCTGACAATACATCCCACTCTTCCACAGTCCCCAAACCTTGACAGAACAAAGAACAAGCTGCACATGCTCAGTTTGGTGTGTATTGCTAAAGAGTTTTTATTTCTTGGGAGAGGGCATGTGATCAGCACAGGGCCAATCAGCATTGTCCAGACAGAGGGTCAGGGGTCCTGCAACCTCATAGGACAGTCAGAGTAGAATGAAAACTCCTCCTACAAGCTTTAACCAGACACTGATAGAAGTCACAAGACTGCTATATACTGCTGATGAGAAAAGGTATTTAGCAGTTTTGTATTTACTAAAAGTATTGCATTTCCATGTTCTGTGTACTGTGGGAGACCAGATATAGTAAATGTAGGGTCCTGGGTTTAGTAACACTTGAAGGGTTCCTCTGCATTAAAAAGGTTGAGAAAGGCTGGTCTATGACCCTGAAAAATTATTTTGCAAACTATAAGTGGGGGGTTGTGGAACAAAGGATTAAAAGTGGAGTTTCCCTTTAAGGCTTGTTCTGTTGATCTCTAGTTAGGTTCTCATATGAGACTTTGGCTGCCCTACTTTCAAGGACACCAGAGGCAGAATTGTATGGCAAAAGTCATATTGAATGTCACAGGGATTTCATGTGAAATGAATAGTGTTGCTGGACATGTTGCTTGGAGCTGGAATGTAATATGACACAATCTGTCAGCCAAGTACAGGAGTGCTTGATACTTAGAGGTGAAGAGTCGTTAAGGAAATATACTTCTGATGCATTTATTATGCACTTGATCTTCAGCTGACTCTATTTCCAGGTCACTAGATAGTGATTCAATCCTAATTTATCATAAACAACGCTTCCTATACGTTCAGTCAGCCTTGGTTGCCCCTTAAGTATATAGCAACAGTTACAGGGCCCATTAGGTCAAGTGGCCCAGGCTTACGGGGTCATACCACCAGTAACTAGCTGGATTCTTAGGAACTCTGGTAATAGATGCATTTGAACTCTCAGCTCAGTCCAAGTAGACCTTGGGTGAATTATGTCTATTCATAAAACCTTCAAATACTATGGGTGTGTGCTGGTCATCCTGGACCTTCTCCCACAAGACCTTCTGCCCAAAGACCTTCTGCCCAAAGACCTTCTGCCCCAAGACCTTCTGCCCCAAGACCTTCTGCCCCAAGACCTTCTTCCCCAAGACCTTCTGCCCAAAGACCTTCTGCCCCAAGACCTTCTGCCCCAAGACCTTCTGCCCAAAGACCTTCTGCCCAAAGACCTTCTGCCCAAAGACCTTCTTCCCTAAGACCTTCTTCCCCAAGACCTTCTGCCAAAGAATTCTGCTCAAAGACCTTCTGCCCAAAGACCTTCTGCCCCAAGACCTTCTCCTCCAAGACCTTCTCCCCCAAGATGGCCGTTCTGGAGCAGCGTTGTCACTCTAGCACAGTAAAGATACTTTAAGGCATGTGGCTGTTATTGCACAGCAGATTGCTTTTCAGAGGCGTTTGACAGAGAGAAGGCAACATGTTGTCTCCCCTCTGCCTGTTTTAAAGTGACAATAAACTCTGTTTTAACTACTTGCCCAAAAACTAAAAAACAAGAGAATGGCGCACCGACCTAGTGTAATTCAGTTAAAATATTTATTAAAAGTGAAATAAAAATAGGTGTATACTCACAAACATAGAAGATATAAAAGCATGTCAAAGTTATACAATGAACAGAATGCCTCCAGGACTACTGGGAAGCTCTCTCTCCAGTGCCCAACCCTCTCACAATCAGAAGCCTGAACCCGTACTTTACTAAACTGCATTGTGGGCACTTGTGAAGCCGTCCGATGACCATCGGCTTCTAGTATGACAAGTGTGGGGGCCATTAGAGGAGGGATGAGGAGCAGAGGCGGACAAACCACCCACAGCATATGCATCTCATCCCAAGGAGGAGGGGAGGAGAATTGCAATTAGGGCCCAGTACATCTATATGTACAGTATATACACTGTGTGCAGAATTATTAGGCAAATGAGTATTTTGACCACATCATCCTCTTTATGCATGTTGTCTTACTCCAAGCTGTATAGGCTCGAAAGCCTACTAGTAAACGGATTATTAAGACGTGTGTCACATATATGACATGTATATCTACATGACCCGGGATTAACGTTAAGAGGAGGGGAGGAGGAACCCTACTCTACGTATACGACACCCACCAAACAGGCGGAGACGAGGAGTAGGGAGGAGATTACCGGGGGTGTGAACAGTATGATCTTCGGCTACCAGTAGCCTGCCGAAGTGTTCACGGGTGTTACGTCAAATCATTTCATGCCCAAGTCCGAAGACTAACACTCTCCCAACCCGTGACCTCTCTCTCGAAGGGTCATCAGGACCTCCGTAAGACA
>BLSH010434103.1:600401-613013 GCA_018402905.1 Glandirana rugosa
GTATAATATGAAAGATGATGTCACACCGCGAGAAACGTGACCTTTATTCTAAGCAACAAAATTGTGATAAAGCCCTGTGTACCATCAACAATTACCACTCTATGTGCAGCTGGGCTCCAGTATTTCATGGTGACCAGAAACCCACCAGAGCAATGAAAAGTCACTGTGGGGGACACACATGTAGGCAGGAAGTGGCTGCAAAGAGGCAGCAGAAGATCAGCAGCGCTGGAATACTTTTCACCTTTTTTTTTGTATTTTATTTACAATGTCACTAAGGCTTTGTTTAGATGTGCAAGTTGGGTGGTAATAATGTGCGGTAGAGACATGTTTTTGCCACCCTTAAGCTCCATTAGGCAGGAGATGAGGGCGTTTTACATGCCGCAGTCACGATGCATTCGGCATAATAAGGAGTTTCCCCTATAACAGATTTTTTAGTGTCACTTTTTCTGGCCAGCCTATAACCCTGATGTAATGGTGGAGTTATTGACTGGCTGCTCTGCTGTGAGTAAGTTAGGGTTTAGGGGCACAAATTACTTGTCTTACCCCTGGCGCTGACAACCCCACACTACGCTATAAAAAACTGGCTCCTAACTTTTTCAGCCGGCTCCTAGATTCAAGGCAAATTTGTCAAGCCCTGGCTTAGGTAATTGCCTACTTGGGCAGCAAGCTCTGAATTGTGGGAGGTAGCGGAAAAGAATCACTGGGATTTTCTCGGCAATACAGCTATGGATTGGCAGCATGGGCTGGAGTGATTTCCCTTCATTTCCTGGCCTGCTGA
Source organism: Glandirana rugosa (assembly GCA_018402905.1). Classification (NCBI taxonomy): domain Eukaryota; kingdom Metazoa; phylum Chordata; class Amphibia; order Anura; family Ranidae; genus Glandirana; species Glandirana rugosa. Next base: position 601,180 of record BLSH010434103.1, read on the forward strand.
CAACAGTTTCACCAGATAGGAAGTTGAAAATCTAAAACAGTGACACCGGGACACACAAAGAGGCTCATAGCATTCATTTTTGTGGCAGCTACAATTTCTATCGCAAGGTCATAGAAATCACTTATGATCCCATTCAATTATGTAAAGTGTTATTAAACCCAGTAATATGAAAATAGTTAATCTGTCGTCCCCCCCCCCCCAGCTTATAAATCTTCTTTTTACATTAAAATACTGCCACTATATACCTTTTTGGCTGATCTGTATACCACGGCCACATGATAAATTTCAAGGTCAGTCTGAGTGCTGAGTGTTCAGGTAGGAGGAGATTTCCACTATAGCCTGTGTCCTCATGCTGTTATGGGAGGTGAATCATTCATCAATAAAGATGTGACATCCCACCCACTGTGTTCTTTTTAAGTTACTGGGCATGGAGGAGGAGGGAGGGACTGGGCTGTCATTTAGGATCTCTATACACACCCACATGTGTGATGACAATATCATGTGACCTGGTTAGCTCTGATCAACAAGGAAATGTTCTCTTCAGCAATAGAGACCAAACTGAGCATGTGCAGCAGTACTACCCTCACTCGGTCTTATCTGGCCTTGCCAAGAGAGACCCTGCAGGAGGGGGAGGATCTGTCCATGTAGGATCAAATAGCCTTTTTACACAATGCAGATGATTAACCCCTTAAGTTCCACAGTGAGTATAACAAGCATGTTATTCTGCATATACAGGCTGATTTTACTGTTGTGGGTTTAGCAACACTTTAAAGTCTAAGCAATCTTGGATCGTGGTTAATGAAGATCTTATGGCAAGCTTAGAAAAACAAACTTGCTTTCTTTGACAGAATTTGGGACCCCTGGCTTAAATACCTCTCAGATGCCTCATATACAGTATCTCACAAAAGTGAGTACACCTCTCACATTTTTGTAAATATTTTATTCTATCTTTTCATGTGACAACACTGAAGAAATTACACTTTGCTACAATGTAAAGTAGTGAGTGTACAGCTTGTATAACAGTGTAAATTTGCTGTCCCCTCAAAATAACTCAACACACAGTCATTAATGCTTGCAAAAAAAGGGAGTACACCCCTAAGTGAAAATGTCTAAATTGGGCCCAATTAGCCATGTTCCCTCCCCAGTTCCATATGACTCATTAGTGTTGCAAGGTCTCAGGTGTGAATGGGGAGCAGGTGTGTTAAATTTGGTGTTATCGCTTTCACTTTCTCATACGACACTACCTGCCTGGAGCTTGCATGTTCACCCTGTGCATGCGTGGGTTTCCTCTGAGTACTCTGGTTTCCTCCCACACTCCAAAGACACGCTGGTAGGTAAATTAGATCCTGTATAAATTGGCCCTAGTATATGTATGAATGGGAGTTAGGGATCTTAGATTGTAAGCTCCTTGAGGGTAGGGACTGATGTGAATGTACAATATATATGTAAAGTGCTGCGTAAATTGACAGCGCTTATAAGTACCTGAAATAAATAAAATACTGGTCACTGGAAGTTCAACATGGCACGTCATGGCAAAGAACTCTCTGAGGATCTGAAAAAAAGAATTGTTCCTCTACATCAGTGGTTCTCAACTCCTGTCCTCAGGACCCACTAACAGGCCAGACTTTAAGTATTACCTTGGGGAGATGCAGACTAGAATGCTGCAATCACTGAGCAGAAAACGACATCACCTGTGATGCATTTCAGTTATCCTGCAAACCTGGCCTGCTAGTGGGTCCCGAGGACCGGAGTTGAGAACCACTGCTCTACATAAAGATGGCCTAGGCCATAAGAAGATTGCCAAGACCCTGAAACTGAGCTGCAGCATGGTGGCCAAGACCATACAGCGGTTTAACAGGACAGGTTCCACTCTGAACAGACCTCGTCATGGTCGACCAAAGAAGTTGAGTGCACATGCTCAGCGTCATATCCAGAGGTTGTCTTTGGGAAATAGACGTATGAGTGCTGCCAGCACTGCTGCAGAGGTTGAAGGGGTGGGGGTGAGGGGGGGTCAGCCTGTCAGTGCTCAGACCATACGCCGCACATGGCATCAATTTGGTCTGCATGGCTGTCGTCCCAGAAGGAAGCCTCTTCTAAAGATGATGCTCAAGAAAGCCCGCAAACCGTTTGCTGAAGACACGCAGACTAAGGACATGGATTGCTGGAACCATGTCCTGTGGGCTGACGAGACCAAGATAAACTTATTTGGTTCAGATGGTGTCAAGTGTGTGTGGCGGCAACCAGGTGAGGAGTACAAAGACAAGTGTGTCTTGCCTACAGTCAAGCGTGGTGGTGGGAGTGCCATGGTCTGGGGCTGCATGAGTGCTGCTGGCACTGGGGAACTACAGTTCATTGAGGGAACCATGAATGCCAACATGTACTGTGACATACTGAAGCAGAGCACGATCCCCTCCCTTCGAAGACTGGGCCGCAGGGCAGTATTCCAACATGATAAAGACCCCAAACAAACCTCCAAGAAGCTGAGGGTAAAGGTGATGGACCGGCCAAGGATGTCTCCAGACCTAAACCCTATTGAGAATCTGTGGGGCATCCTCAAACGGAAGGTGGAGGAGCACAAGGTCTCTAACATCCACCAGCTCTGTGATGTCATCATGGAGGAGTGGAAGAGAACTCCAGTGGCAACCTGTGAAGCTCTGATGAACTCCATGACGATGAGGGTTGCTGGAAAATAATGGTAGCCACAAAAAATATTAACACTTTGGGCCCAATTTGGACATTTTCACTTAGGGGTGTACTAAATTTTTATTTTGAGGGGACAGCAAATTTACACTGTTATACAAGCTGTACACTCACTACTTTACATTGTAGCAAAGTGTCATTTCTTCAGTGTTGTCACATGAAAAGATATAATAAAATATTTACAAAAATGTGAGGGGTGTACTCACTTTTGTGAGATATTGCCTGGACGGGGTGCACTTCTTCTTTCGTCCTAAATATGTGCAATTAATTTCGGTACGAACATAAATCCCCCCCTTCCCTGAACCATACCGGGCCACATGCTCTCAACATGGGGGGTGCTTTGGGGCAGGGGAGCTCTCCTCTCCATGTTGATGGGGACAAGGGCCTCTTCCCCACAACCCTGGCCAGTGGTTGTGAGAGTCTATGGGAGGGGGGATTATCAGAATCTGAAAGCCCCTTCCTCCTCCATGTGAATGAGTATGGCCTACCCATTCATCAAAAAAGTGTAAAAAGTAAAGACACAACACAAGCTTTTGACAAGTCCTTTATTAAAAAAATGTAAAAATTGTCCCCTGGTGTAGATCCATCATCAATCACAATGTCATCCGCACCACCCAACCTGAAAAAAAAAAAAAAAAAAAACCTCTGGTGTCGTCGGCACTGTCTGCTTGCTCCGCCGTCTGAAATTTCTTAAATATCGGTTGTTAAGAACGTCACGGCCGGCTTCCCGGCCCACTTCTTAACATGACCAGCTATTCTTCACATGGAGTTCAAATCATTTTTCATCGATCATTATTTAACCATCCAATTTTGAATATTTGGAATTCGTTAGAAAATTAATAAATTGTAAGAAATTAAATGAAACTAAACAAATTCCGAAATGAATCAACAAAACAAAATAAGTAACATAATGAATCTATCCGAAACTAAACAAATTTTCCATTCTGCATATCTCCTTCGTTCTCCTCTTCCCTGCTGTTTATCATTTCTCTCTATTTTTCTTCTTTAGTGTTTTTTTCATAAGGCCCTCTGGCCATTTGTTGCAATGTAATGTAAAATATGAACAAAATTTAGACCTGACCTCTAGGGTTGTAGCACCGGCTTGTGGTAGCCATCTGCACAGATTGTTCTAAGCAGCTCTTTACGTACTGATTTCCCCATGGCTGGGTTGACTAAAGCCTCGTACACACGGGACGATGATCGTATACAACAGGTCGTATGAACGACCATTGCATGCGAAATCGATCGTTCATATGCGCGATTAGAACAGCCGACATACGACGGTCGTACAAGGGGAGTTGTATGAGCAGACTAGAAAACTTGGTCGTACCAACAAGCGCTCATACGACCGTTGTATCGTGTGTACAGAGCAGTTGGTACAACAAGTTGTATTGTGCAAAACACGCATGCTCCGAAGTCAGGAACGGCCGGATGCTAATTACATGCACCTGGACGTTCTTTCTGTGGTCATACGATCGTGTAGTGCAGTCAGTATGCAAGTTACATTATCCAACATACGATTTGAGATGATCGTATGTACGATCGTCGTCCCGTGTGTACGAGGCTTTACCCTAGCAATACTGCTGTATCACCCCCAGTGCGTCCACCTCTCTTATAGACATCATTGGTGGGGTGGGGTGGGATATGATTGGGTCTGATATATCCTCATTGTTTAACATTTCAGTTTCATACAATATGTTTGAGGAAAATTGAGTTCATCAAAAACATGTCACTTCTCTTTGTTCCGAAGTTTTGTACCCTGGTATGCAGCCAATGTACACTGTTTGTCGTATGTATAACTGTTGGATTTTTTGTACCTTCATTGAAAATCTAAATGAAAATCATTGGAAAAGAAAATTTGAAACAGCAACGTACACAAAATCTAGTCTTTGTCTACCACAGTGGTTCTCAACCCTGTCCTCAAGTACCCCCAACAGGCCATGTTTGCAGGTGTTCCTTTATCTTGCACAGGTGCTTCAAATCAGAGTCAATGGCTTGGTATTTTGGACAGCTATTTTATCTAAGAGAAATTCCCAAAACATGGCCTGTTGGGGGTACTCGAGGACAAGGTTGAGAACCACTGGTCTACCATACTAAAGAAAAGCAATTTTATTTCTGTCTGTGTTGCCCCAGATGGCTGTAAAACCTTGCAAGGGGTTCTAATCTTCCCCTCTCTATCCAAAATTAAGAAACATTTTGCCTGGACATTCACTGTAAAGTAATAACTAAAAGTAATAACTGTAGCAGAGGGAGCCTTAGGTCACCGAAATGATCAGGACAGCTTCTCTTGCATATGCAACCCAAGCCGCCCTGAAAGTAAGAGAGATGGTGATAAAGGACAAGGGGAACAAGAGTGCCAGAAGATGTTGCTTGTAGAACCTCCAACTGGTGATGCTGACCAGGAAGAACCAGCAGATTGTACGAGTCAAGGGGGTTGATTTACTAAAGCTGGAGAGTGCAAAAACCGGTGCAGCTGTGCATGGTAGCCAATCAGCTTCTAGCCTCAGCTTGTTCAATCAAGCTTTGCCAATAAAACCTGGAAGCTGATTGGTTTCTGTCTGGAGCTGCACCAAAATTTGCACTTTCAAGCTTTAGTAAATCATCCCCAAGGTGTCAAGCAAGCAGTTAGTAGAACCACAGGGATAACTAGTATAAGTTGCTCAGACTTCACAGTTTGCTAATGACATCAGCAGGCAGCTGTAATATTCATAGAAGTCCACAGCTGTATCTTGGAGAAGACCAGAGAGGGCACTTGACAAGTAGACAGTTGCAACATCACACAGCAGGCCAGGGTCAGCAATGAGTGGGCAGTGGTCAATTTCAGATAACTAGATAAGCAATGATACACAGCAGTATCCTAAGCATAGTCATGCGCACAGGATGTGCCAGGTGTGCCTGGGCACACCCTAATCACGCTGTACTGCACAGATTCCCCATGCTGCTTGGCTGCAGAGAAAGGGACTGGGGAATCTATGCTCAGTCCCTTTTTCTGGCTCAACAGTGAGACATCAAGGGACCCTTGATATTTCACCAAAGTCCCCCAATGGGGCTCCTAAAAAATTGTAAAAAAAAATTTGCACTATCGAGCCACTCTGCCACAGTAGAAATACGTAATGCGGTTGGGAAGTGGTTAAAGTGATATTAAACCTTTTTTTTCTATTAAAATCACAAATGTTATACTTACCTGCTGTAATACTTTTGCACAGAGCGGCCCCGATCCTCTTCTTCTGGGGTCCCCCGCCGGCTCTCCAGGCCCCTCCTCTTTGGCGAGTACCCACAAAGAAACACGATTTCCATGGGGGTACATGTGCATGCTCGGCCCTGCCCCCGCCATGCTGCTGCCCCCGCCTGCTGCTATCAATCTGCCCAATGAGGAGGGAGACATCAGCGAGAGCCGCTGCTCTTGTGTGCATAGCTGTAATAGATCGGGCTCAGATAAGAAAAGGGGGGGGGGCTGGGGAGTTCCTGCAGCACAGAAGCTTTTTTACTTTAATGTATAGAATGCATTAATGTAAAAAAAAACAACAAAAAAAAAAACTTAAGGCTTTAGAACCACTTTAGACCGTTTGCCAAGCCATCTGGCTAACATGTGTTTCATGATATCTCCTTGTAGGTAGGCGTAGTTAGCTAGTCTGCCACTAGGTGGTTCTGGTCCACAATAGTGTCTGGCTACAGAAGATGGTGTCACCAGGCGCTAGTCCCCTTTTAGTTAGAGCCCTCCTATAGTGATGTAATGGGTGAGTCAGTGCTCGCATAGGCCAGGTTGGGAGGAGCACTAGTGCAGTTGGGGCACAGGAGCCAAACACCCCACATCTAAGCAGTTGTAGCCAGCAAGTGTGGTCCCAGGGCTGGAGGCCAAGGAGAGGTAGGCCTGCACCCAAGAGAGCCAGCTGTGGACTTTCTGAGCCCAGGAGAGGAGTACCTATAGAGGAGGTGACTGCAAGATCCTATCCCCATGAGTACTAATGAGGAGGAAAAGATGGCTTAAAGTGCTGCAAGATGCTTTTACAAATGACTACTGCGGACCAATGTGATTGACGATCTACTGTCAAGTGACCCAGGATAGTATGTCGTTGTGATGCGACTGTTATGCTATTTTCCAAGTTCCACCAGTAAAGTGCAGCAGGTCTATTTATGTGTGGAAATTCCTTCCTTGGGGATATAAAGGTTAATGGCTGGGAATGTCGGGAGTTATGCCTCTGGCAAGGAGTGGGGCACAAGGCCTGTTCTAGCAGGAGAGGGGCAGGAAGTTGTAAGCTTGGCACCAACATTTAGCCAATCGCAAACCCCTGCTTACATGTTATGCAGTCCATGGTGACCAATTTGATTTACATATACATGATAACATGAAGAAAGCACACCAGACAGGTTACAGTTGAAAATGGTAAAGTTGTGGACAAGAATGTGTATTTTATGTCTCTCTCTAGGCACTGGACCCCTGGAAATGTGAAATGTGGATGTATGTCTTGTGGGATCATTCTGTACCATGTTTATCTCCTTGACTTCCTTTTCTCAATAAAATTATATTTGCAAAAAAAGAAAATGGTTAAGTTGGGCTTTACTAAATTGATCTTGGGATCTCTCCAATCCCCATTAATGTTGTGTTTCTGTCCCTTCCAAACTGTTCTTTATCTGTATGCCGGTTTAGAAATTAAGCCTTGTCCATAAATCACACAAAATGTTGCCTTTTCTCACCTTCTATATGGAGATTGTTATGTACCGTGAAATGTTTGGCAGTTGCTTTGTAATCTATTTCTAAATAAAGGTTTGGGGTCAAATTGTCTCGACAGAGAAGAATGTCAGGGGGTGAAGTCATTGTTACTTTCAATAGTTACCATAGAATTTAAAGCTGCTTTAAATATATATGTACAGTTCAGGCAAATATATACTGTATATAAAAAGTGGATCTCCAACAATTCCTGGTCGCAAACAGTCTAGGTCAGTGGCTTTGAACCACTAGGTCAGGGGTCTCAAACTCAAATTACCTGAACAAGGACGACTGGACAAGTCTTCATATCCCACGGGGGTCAACATGCAAACTTTCAAACTTCAAAAACAACATAAATTATATACAGTGGTAATTACTGCTTGCCACCAGTCACTGCAGCTTCACCAGTGCCCATCCAATGCAGCCTACCAGTGCCCATCAAATGCAGCCTTTTCACTGCCCACCAAATACAGCCTCACTACAGCCTCACTAGTGCCCATCAAATATAGCCTCACCAGTGCCCATCAAATGCAGTTTACCAGTGCCCATCAAATGCAGCCTTATCAGTGCTGAACAAATGCAGCCTCATTGTGCCTATCAAATTCAGCCACACCAGTGCCCATCAAATGCAGCCTCACTGTGCCCATCAAATGCAGCCTCACCAATGCCTTTCAAATGCAGCCTCAGTGTGCCCATCAAATGCAGCCTCACCAGTGCCCATTAAATGCAGCCTACCAGTGCCCATCAAATGCAGCCTTATCAGTGCCCACCAAATGCAGCCTCACTGTGCCCATCAAATGCAGACTCACTGTGCCCATGAAATGCAGCCTCACCAGTGCCTATCAAATGCAGCCTCACTGTGCCCATCAGATGCAGCCTTATCAGTGCCCCCCAAAAGCATTCCTCACCAGTGCCCATCAATTGCAGCCTCTCTTTGCCCATCAAATGCAGCCTCATCGTGCCCATCAAATGCAGCCTCACTGTGCCCAATCGAATGCAGCCTTATCAGTACCCACCAAATGCAGTCTTACTGTGCCCATCAAATGCAGCCTCACTGTGCCCATCAAATGCATCCTCACCAGGGCCTATCAAATGCAGCCTACCAGTGCCCATCAAATGCAGCCTACCAGTGCCTGGATCACACAGAGCGGCGCCCAGGATCGGCCACAGCTCTTATCCCGGTGGACCAGTCCTGCGGACCGCTTGTAACTCCCCGTTAGGAGCATCCTCCTCTCTGCTATGAGTCTGCTGCTCATGAAGTGTGTGTGTTTGCATAAATGAGAACTGGGCTTTCAAGGCCTGCATACACGATAAGAAAATCGTAGGAAAATGTCCGTGCGATGAACAATCTGCCGACTATCTGATCATTAGTATGGTGCTTTTGACAGCCAATTCTGACAGTTCGGACAACAAAAACTGAAGGTGCAGGCTAGAAATGTTTTATTGAACACAACGTCCGATTTTCTTTTAATTAGCAGTTTTCGCCTGAAAGCAAATCGAAAGAGAAAGACTGCATTACAATACAATTCAACACATTACATCATTTCCGAAGTTGTATTCTGTGGTACGAGGTGAGTAACCTCTTCATTTCGATATGAGACTAGCATGCAAAAATAATCTGACAATCGTTCGTCTGATATTCTCATCATGTGTAAGAGGTGTTCAGGCTGCTGGAATCACTTGTCTACACAGCCTTTAGATATATGAAATCCATTGCTTGCCCAGTACCCCAGTGTGGGTCACTTAACATCTGGCACCCTTTGTCTTGGGAACATGTTCGCCAGTATCCTCTATAATTTGTGCCTACATCTAAGCTTTACATTATGTCTAAAAACATATCCAATTAAAATGTATTTATGGCCTCATTTTTTTGTTTGTTTTGGATAGGGTAGGAAAGCGTTAACCCCCTTACCCCACTTTATTTCTTTGCTACTTATGTATCACTGGGGAAATTTCCTGAAACACATCATGAAGTTTGATGAAATCTCCCAAACAAAGAATTCCCCTCTTAGGGTGGCTTCACACTGCCCTGGTGCGGTCCCGCTGCACTTTAGCCAAAGTGCTGCTAACCCATGGATTTCCTGCAGGTTAGCTGTGCACTCCCATAGACTTCTATGATGTCCCACGGTTTTGGAACGCTTTAGAAAATGCACCAAAGATGAAGCATGCAGGAGTTTTGGTGCACTGAAACCACATCAAAACCACATGTCCTCATAGAAGTCTATGGGAAGGCACAATTAACCCATACAAAACCCAAGGGTTAGCTGCACTTTAGCAAAAGCTCAATAGAGTAGTGTGAAGCCACCTTTGGATTATTGTCCCTGGAATAGGTGTCCCTAGTAAAAGATTTTCCCTTAGTTTACAATCTTCTACAGTATCTCACAAAAGTGAGCACACCCCTGACATTTTTGTAAATATTTTATTCTATCTTTTCATGTGACAACACTGAAGAAATGACACTTTGCTACAATGTAAAGTAGTGAGTGTACAGCTTGTATAGCAGTGTAAATTTGCTGTCCCCTCAAAATAACTCAACACACAGCCATTAAAGCGGAAGTAAACCCTGATGGGGTTTACTTCCTCTATATTCCCCTGCAAAGTAGAACCATAATGGGCTACTATGCATCGCCTGCGAAGCCTGCGACGTCCAGCGATGCCGCCTGTGCAGGCAACATCCATCTTCAGCCCCTCTTCCTTCCGGGGCCGTGACTCCGGCTCTGTGACTGGCCAGAGTCGCGTGACGTCACTCCAGCGCATGCACATGGGAACCGCCAGTCACGGCACAATCTCAATGAAGAAACGGCACGGAGGTCATTTCTTCACTGCACATGTGGCAAATGACGTCGGCAATGCGAGTACACCGTGCCGGTTTAGGAGATATGCAGGGCACCTGCCGGTAAGGTCTGGAGACATGCTTGGCCAGTCCATCACCTTTGCCCTCAGCTTCTTTAGCAAGGCAGTGGTTGTCTTGGAGGTGCAGCCCCAGACCATGACAATCCCACCACCATGCTTGACTGTAGGCAAGACACACTTGTCTTTGTACTCCTCATCTGGTTGCCGCCACACACGCTTGACACCATCTGAACCAAATCAGTTTATCTTTGTCTCAGACCACAGAACATGGCTCCAGTAATCCCTGTGCTTAGTCTGCTTGTCTTCAGCAAGCTGTTTGCAGGCTTTCTTGTGCATCATCTATAGAAGAGACTTCCTTCTGGGACAACAGCCATGCAGATCAATTTGATGCAGTGTGCAGTTTATGGTCTGAGCACTGACAGGCTGACCCCTCACACCTTCAACCTCTGCAGCAATGCTGGCAGCACTCATACGTTTATTTCCCAAAGACAACCTTTGGATATAACGCTGACCACGTGCACTCAACTGCTTTGGTCGACCACGGCGAGGCCTGTTCTGAGTGGAACCTGTCCTGATAAATCGCTGTATGGTCTTGACCACCGTGCTGCTGCTCAGTTTCAGGGTCTTGGCAATCTTCTTATAGCCTAGACCATCTTTATGTACAGTAACAATTCTTTTTTTCAGATCCTCAGAGCTCCTTGCCACGAGGTGCCATGTTAAACTTCCAGTGAACAGTATGAGAGAATGAGAGCGATAACACCAAATTTAACACACCTGCTCCACATTCACACCTGAGACCTTGTAACACTAATGAGTCACATGAAACTGGGGATGGAAAATGGCTAATTGGGCCCAATTTGGACATTTTCACTTAGGGGTGTACTCAGTGGCAGCTGGTGAAGTTTTTGGATGGGGGGGCGCCAGGCCCTGCCCTTCCTTTTGACCCCTCCTACTTCTGATAAGCCCCACCCCTTATAGAATCCACCCACTCCGTCCCCTGTATTCCACATATTGTGTCAGGAGTACACAGCTCAGCGTCACAGGACACAGTATACAGCTCAGCATCACAGGACACTGTATACAACCCCAGCATCACAGGATACAGTATACAGCCCCAGCATCACAGGACACAGTATACAGCTCAGCATCACAGGACACAGTAGACAGCTCAGCATCACAGGACACAGTATACAGCTCAGCATCACAGGACACAGTATACAGCTCATCATCACAGGACACAATACACAGCTCCAGCATCACAGGGCACAGTATACAGCTCAGCATCACAGGACACAGTATGCAGCCCCAGCATCACAGGGCACAGTATACAGCTCAGCATCACAGGGCACAGTATACAGTGACACAGGTGGGGGCAGTTATGCAGCCAGTGACACAGGTGGGGACAGTTTGCAGCCAGTGACACAGGTGGGGGCAGTTTGCAGCCAGTGACACAGGTGGGGGCAGTTATGCAGCCAGTGACACAGGTGGGGCAGTTATGCAGCCAGTGACACAGGTGGGGGCAGTTATGTAGCCAGTGACACAGGTGGGGGCAGTTATGCAGCCAGTGACACAG
>BLSH010434103.1:613023-624494 GCA_018402905.1 Glandirana rugosa
ACCAAAGCCACGTACGAAGTAGAAACCACGTGAAAGATTTCGCAAGGTTTTGGCACCCTGTAGTATCTTCAGATACCATCACACGTCGATTGGACGTCCTTTAGGTGCCCAATCGTCGTGAAACCGATTTCACGTCGCCCTGGTGTGGTCCCGTCACACTTCGGTGGGATTCTCCTCTTAAGAAACAAACCCTCTAAAGTAGATTAAAGGACTACACAAAGTCCTTTACAGGGGTCACCATGTATCCATCGTTTCTTTATTGGATCCCATTCCCCCAATTGAGAAAGGATGGGATAGGTTTTGTTTTTTTTTACTCCGGTATGATATATGAAATCCATTGCTTGCCCAGTACCCCAGTGTGGGTCACTTAACATCTGGCACCCTTTGTCTTGGGAACATGTTCGCCAGTATCCTCTATAATTTGTGCCTACATCTAGGCTTTACATTATAGCTAAAAAATATCCAATTAAAATGTATTTATGGCCTCATTTTTTTTTGTTTTGGATAGGGTAGGAAAGAGTTAACCCCCTTACCCTAGGTTATTTCTTTGCTACCTATGTACCACTGGGGACATTTCCTGAAACACATCAGGAAATTAGATGAAATCTCCCAAACAAAGAATTCTCCTCTTAGGGTGGCTTCACACTGCCCTGGTGTGGTCCCGCTGCACTTTAGCCAAAGTGCTGCTAACCCGTGGATTTCCTGCAGGTTAGCTGCACACTACCATAGACTTCTATGATGTCCCACGGTTTTGGAACGCTTTAGAAAGTGCACCAAAGATGAAGCATGCACCGAAACCACATCAAAACCACAGGTCCTCATAGAAGTCTATGGGAAAGCACAATTAACCCATACAAAACCCAAGGGTTAGCGGCACTTTAGCAAAAGCTCAATGGAGTAATGTGAAGCCAGCCACCTTTGGATTATTGTCCCTGGAATAGGTGTCCCTAGTAAAAGATTTTCCCTTAGTTTACAATCTTCTACAGTATCCCACAAAAGTGAGTACACCCCTCACATTTTTGTAAATATTTTATTCTATCTTTTCATGTGACAACACTGAAGAAATGACACTTTGCTGCAATGTAAAGTAGTGAGTGTAAAGCTTGTATAACAGTGTAAATTTGCTGTCCCCTCAAAATAACTCAACACACAGCCATTAAAGATGAAGTAAACCCTGCAAAGTAGAAGCATAATGGGCTACTATGCATCGCATAGTAGCCCATTATGTGCCACTTACCTGAAAACGAAGCCTGCAACGTTCAGCGATGTCGCCTGTGCAGGCAATGTCCATCTTCAGCCCCTCTTCCTTCCGGGACTGCGACTCCGGCTCTGTGATTGGCCAGAGTTGCGTGACGTCACTCCAGCGCATGCACGCGGGAGCTGCCAGTCACGGCACGATCTCAGTGAAGAAACGGCACACAGGCCGTTTTTTCACAGCGCATGTGTCGAATGACGTCGGCAATGCGAGTACACTGTATATCTCCTAAACCATGCAGGTTTAGGAGATATGCAGGACACCTACAGGTAAGCCTTACTATAGGCTTACCTGTCGGTGGCAACAAAAGTTAGTACACCCCTAAGTGGAAATGTCCAAATTGGGCCCAAAATGTCAATATTTTGAGTGGCCACCATTATCTTGAGCTTCACAGGTTGCCACTGGAGTCCTCTTCCACTCCTCCGTGATGACATCACGGAGCTGGTGGATGTTAAGGACCTTGCGCTCCTCCACCCTCTGTTTGAGGATGCCTCACAGATGCTCAATAGGGTTTAGGTCTGGAGACATGCTTGGCCAGTCCATCACCTTTAACCTCAGCTTCTTATGCAAGGCAGTGGTTGTCTTGGAGGTGCAGCCCCAGACCATGACACTCCCACCACCATGCTTGACTGTAGGAAAGACACACTTGTCTTTGTACTCCTCACCTGGTTGTCGCCACACACGCTTTACACCATCTGAACCAAATCAGTTTATCTTTGTCTCAGACCACACAACATGGCTCCAGTAATCCATGTCCTTAGTCTGCTTGTCTTCAGCAAACTGTTTGTGGGCTTTCTTGTGCGTCATCTTTAGAAGAGGCTTGCTTATGGGACAACAACCATGCAGATCAATTTGATGCAGTGTGCGGCGTATGGTCTGAGCACTGACAGACTGACCCCCCACACCTTCAACCTCCGCAGCAATGCTGACAGCACTCTATTTCCCAAAGACAACCTCTGGATATGACGCTGACCACATGCACTCAACTGCTTTGGACGACCATGGCGAGGGGCTGTTCTGAGTGGAACCTGTCCTGTTAAACCACTGTATGGTCTTGACCACCGTGCTGCAGCTCAGTTTCAGGGTCTTGGCAATCTTCTTATAGCGTAGGCCATCAATTCTTTTTTTCAGATCCTCAGAGTTCCTTGCCACGAGGTGCCATGTTGAACTTCCAGTGACCAATATGAGAGAGTGAGAGCGATCACACCAAATTTAACACACCTGCTCCACATTCACACCTGAAACCTTGTAACACTAACAAGTCACATGAAACCGGGGGTGAAAAATGGCTAATTGGGCCAAATTTGGACATTTTAACTTAGGGGTGTACTTACTTTTGTTGCCAGCGGTTTAGATATTAATGGCTGTGTGTTGAGTTATTTTGAGGGGACCGCAAATTTACACTGTTATACAAATTGTGCACTCACTACTTTACATTGTAGCAAAGTGTCATTTCTTCAGTGTTGTCACATGAAAAGATATAATAAAAAATTTACAAAAATGTGACAGGGGCAGGCTGGGCCGGGGCGCAGGGTGGCAATTTCCCCCCAGGCCGCCTTAACTAATGTTCGATACGGCCGGCGGCCACTGCCCGCTGCCATTTTTTTCTATTCCAGGAAGTTGGGCAGGGGCACGGCTGTGGCGGACAGCGGCCACTGTTGCATTCCGGGAGTTGTAGTCTGCGCTGAAGCTCCCAGTTTTGAGAGCAGCGCTGAAGAACTGAAGGGCACTGATCAGGCTGCGTTGATGGGCACTGATCAGGCTGCACTGATGGGCACTGATCAGGCTGTGTTGATGGGCACTGATCAGGCTGAGCTGTTGGGCACTGGTGAGGCTGCATTGGATAGGCACTGATCAGGCTTCCCCGATGGGCACTGATCAGGCTGCATTGATGGGCATTGGTGAGGCTGCATTGATGGGCATTGGTGAGGCTGCATTGGATGGGCACTGATGAGGCTGCATTGATGGACACAAATAGGGCTGCATTGATGGGCACTGGTGAGGCTGCATTGATGGGCACTGGTAAGGCAGCATTGATGGGCACTGATCAGTCTGCATTGGATGGGCACTGATCAGACTGCACTGATCAGGCTGCATTGGTGGGCACTGGTGAGGCTGCACTGATGGCCACTGATGAGGCTGCACTGATGGCCACTGATGAGGCTGCACTGATGGGCACTGGTGAGGCTGCTCAGATGGGCACTGGTGAGGCTGGATTGATGGGCACTGCTGAGGCTGCGTTGATGGGCACTGACTAGGCTGCATTGATGGGCACTGACCAGGCTTCATTAATGGACACTGGCCAGGCTGTGTTGATAGGCACTGATCAGGCTGCATTGATGGGCACTGAGCAGGCTGCACTGATAGGCACTGATCAGGCTGACCTGTTGGGCACTGGTGAGGCGGCATTGATGGGCACTGATCAGGCTGCATTGAAAAACTGGGTGGGCATAGATGGTGAACTGATTCGGTGGTTCAATGGGTCACTTGCCTGGATTTGCTCCCCAGGACTAAGGCTGCCATCCCTCCCCTTTTGTGAGATACTGTAACTGTTGAGACTCCTCAAGTGAGAGCATCATATAACCATAGATTAAGTAGGTAAAAGGATCATTTAGTTAGTTTTTAAAATTTTATATGGGAGCAATTACGGTAGTTAAAGAGGGCAGCTGCATTCATAAATTACCTTGTTTGGGTTATAAGATGCTCCTTTTCTATCGTAGACAGTTGGTAGGTATACAGTCACCTATAGTAACCATTCAGATTTAATTTAGTTATTATTTATTTCAGGTACTTATATAGCGCCATCAATTTACGCAGCGCCTTACATGTACATTGTACATTCACATCAGTCCCTACCCTCAAGGAGCTTACAATCTAAGGTCCCTAACTCACATTCATACACACACATACTAGGGCCAATTTTCTTAGACAGGATCTAATTAACCTACCAGTATGTCTTTGGAGTATGGAAGGAAACCGGAGTACCTGGAGGAAACCCACACAAGCACAGGGAGAACATGCAAACTTCATGCAGGTAGTGTCGTGGTTGGGATTCGCACCAGCGACCCTTTTGTTGCTAGGCGAGAGTGCTATCCACTACACCACTGTGCCACCCAAGTTGACATTAGATGAGGAAATGATTTCTGCAGATTGGTACAGGCATAGGTGACAATGGGTAAACTTTGCATTAAAGCAGAAGTTTAAAAAATGCATTGCATGTTATGCCCACAGCAGACAGTCAGCTTTTTTTTCATTTCCCAAGTTGCCTTAAAAACATGTAAGAATATGATTGGTTGGTATGGACAATCAAGGGTATGGTGGTGTGGGCGTCAGAAACTTTTTTAATAGCCCAGGCAAGCCTTCATCCCCTGAGCTTGATGACGATTTACTTAAGGCAAAAAAAGGAGGTTCACTTTGCAAAGGAAGTTGCACTTTGCAAGGGAATTACCCTTAGGCCCCTTTCACACTTGTACGACTTGTCCTGCGACTTGGGACTGCAAATTCGCATGACAAGTCGTACCCCATGATTTCCAATGTGTACCGTTCATATCTGTGCGACTTCAAGTCACACTGACTTCAAAGTAGTCCCTGCACTACTTTGATCTGACCTTGTTGCCTACTTGAGGTCCATAGACCTCAAGATTACACAGGCATTGCTTCAAGTCACAGCAAAGTCGCACGACTTTCAGGTAGTACAAGTGTGAACGGGACCTTAGGCTCTGTTCACACTTGTGTCATGCGACTTTGGATAACATATCGTTCCCCATATTTTCCAATGATAACCATTCATATACAGTATGTACGACTTAAACTCGCACTACTTTGGTCTGACTTTCATGCAACTCGAGGGCCATAGACGTCAATGTTAACCCTCAAAAGTTGCATGAAAGTCGTACCAGAATGTTATACCATGCAACAGTTGTGCAACAGTTGTCCATTATCACTGATCAAAGTTGTATTCAAGTTGCACCCATCCAAAGTTGCGTCAAAGTTGCACTCCAAAGTTGTGCAACTTTGCAGTCATACAAGTGCAAGTGAAGCACATGCAGCCACCCCCCGTGACGAAGTCGGAAGTGATGAAATGCGCCGGGCGTGGCTAAACGGCAACTGGATCTGATGCCGAGATGGTCATCTGGCAGTGCGGGCGAGGAGATGGTGAAAACGCAGCACTGAGGCACCCGGCATGAAACTACTCTTTTAATGAAGGCGATTTTACGTTTGTGATGTAAGAGCATTACTTTTATTAAAGCCGGTACCTTAAGGTGTTTTACACTATTGGAGGCTCTGTCTCAATTTTATCCTTACATGTTTAGATTGATACTACCCGGTTGCAATGTGGAGGTTTCTAAACGGCTCTTGGAGTTATTAACATCAAAAAGCGAGATTGGGAAGACATGGAAGTGAATGACAGCATGATTTGGTGAGCTTTAGAGCCGGTTCACACAGGGGCGATCCGACTTGTGGGGCAACTTTGGTAGGCGATTAGAAAGCAACTTTGGGCAACTTATAGCGCGACTTACAACACGACTTCAGGCCAGGCGACTTTGCTGTGGCCAATCAGAGAAGGGAGGGAAGGGGCTGCCCTAAAATAAATTCTATTCTTTTCACTGTGAAGTCGCTTCTGTTTAGATGGGGGATCCGACTTGGAGGCGACTTCCATTGATTTCTATGGGCACAACTCGGATAGAAGTCGCCTCCAAGTAGTACAAGAACCTTTTCTGAAGTCGGAGCGACTTCAGTAGTGTACATTTAGACCGCTCACATTCACTTCTATGGGATTTCACTTGGCAAGCGACTTGGGGCAACTTGGAGCGGCACAAGTCGCCTCCCAAGTCGCTGTAGTGTGAACCGGCTCTTACTCCTAAGGGAGCAGAACTGGCACAGGTCACTTTGGTGGAGGATATATGGTGTTTTGTTTGCTTTGGCTAATTACACTTGCCTATTACACGATTTTGGACTTGAGTTTTTGCACTATATATATATATATTTATTTTTTTATGGACATTATTTTCAAGGACACTTTTTTAAGATTATGTTTTTGTTGTATTTATGTTTATTTGTGATTTTTCACATAATTTCTACACATTAATTGTGCTACTGTGAAATGTGCAGATGATGATTGTATTTTATTTCGCCTATTTTATTTGATTCATTTTTTTTAAAGTAGCAGCAAGGAAAGGTTTATTTAGGGTTTCAGGAGCGCAGTGCTTAAATATAATGGAGCCTTAGTATAGCAAATAAATGGAAACTCTGTTGTCTTCCATCATCCAATCGTGTGCAAGCAAAAATGCTTTTTTTTTTAAACTTTCCTTGCATGTGATTGGGCATTCTTTGCGAAAGTGAAATTTCCCCGCATTCACTAAGCTGTGGAGAAAATCCCCATGTAAAGTGCAACTTCCCTTGCAAAATTAATAGTCTATTTGCCTTTAGTAAATCAACCCAACGAAAAGGCATAGAAATAGCTCTACTTGGAAATCATAAACTTGCCATGGCACGCAGTCAGTTTTAAAACAATCCGGAGTTCTCCATAAACCTGTATTTTTGGCTGTCAGTGATGACATATAGCTGAATGGATTGCTTTCAAATCATTCTTCACTTGTTCCATTTACCAAACACATTCCTGCATAGAATAACACAGTTCCTACCTGGACCTGCCAACCTGGGAAATCCCTGCGCATTTTTTCCGTTTTTTTTTTTTTACCTGGAAACCTTTGTTCCCGGAAATATTACATTATAATAAACATACTCTATAGTGTGTCCTTGTGCTAGGTTCAGTTCTTATCTTACACCAATCATCAGTTAACATGAATAAAAAAAGTTATAGAGTTATAAAGGTGTCACTGATCACATTCAAAGTGGCAAGAAGCTTCTTCTCAATTAAAATATTTGATTATGCCCCACTTGAAGACTAAGCATTTTCTGGCACTTTTTATTTATACATTTAAATCAGTATTTTTTTGCTAGAAAATTATATATAACTCCCAAACATTATATATTTTTTTGTAGCAGAGACCCTAGGGAATGAAATGGCGATTGTTGCAATTTTTTGTCACGCTGTATTTGTGCAGCGGTTTTTCAAACGCAATTTTTTTTTTAAATACATTTTAAAAAAAACACACTATATACCCCCAATTTTTTGGTATAATATGAAAGACGATGTTACCATGAGTAAATAGATATCCAACATGTCAAGCTATAAAATTGTGCACGCTTGTGGAATGGCGACAGACGATGGTGCTCAAAAATCTCCACGTTTTAAACGTCTTTACACTGATAAGTCGCACTGATAAACTGCACTGGTGTGACCACACTGAAGGGCACTGATAAGTCCCACTGATAAACTGCACTGGTGTGACCACACTGAAGGGCACTGATAAGCGCACTGATATGACCGCACTGATAAGACGCACTGATGGGCACTGATACGATGCACTGGTGGGCACTGGTGTGACTGCACTGATAAACTGCACTGGTGTGACCACACTGATGGGCACTGATAAGCCGCACTGATGGGCACTGGTGTGACTGCACTGATAAGCTACACTGATGGGCACAGATAAGCCACACTGATGGGCACTGATAAGTGTGACAAATGTGGGTATCAGATCACTGCCCTCTTCACTCACCGGTGACAGAGGACTAACTGAGCTCACACCGCGCATGTCACTAACGTAACAATACCACTCTCAGCTGCTTCCAGCACAAAAATGTCCCAGCTTGCGGGACCACCGTCTAAGTGCCAGCTGCCTGAGAGCGATTGTTACCCAGCTAATTCAAGTAATTAACCCTTTCTCTGCCACCACTTCTGGATGCCGGCCAGGAGATCTGGATTTTAGCAATACCACTTATGATTTCAGAATAACCGCCTATAACACACGCAGTCACCACAGACAGGAATATTCAGATGAGTTATCTTAAACAGTAGTGCTCTTCAAAGGAACAGATTCGTTATAGCTTGCATTAAGAGCTTTAGGGACAAGGTTAACACTTTTCCAGACAGGTTTAATAATGAAAAGGACAAGTTTGGTGCTGTAAAAAATTTACAGAAAAATGATGTTACAAAGCAATAAGAGACATAATATACAGCAGCAAAGATATATGACAGAATGGAAAGTTACTTGCTTTTAAATGTCCATGATCAATCAGAGATTCGATGATGAGTCCAAGGGTTCTCGGATGTTCGTTCTTTGATGGTAAGGTGGGAGCTGTCCTTCGCATTCCCTTTTTCTCTGGATGAAAAGGGGTGGGGCCACTCACATGGGCAAGGAGGGCCCGTGGGCTGTCCAGGGCGGACCATGGAATAACAATCTTCCCTAATATGCAATTTGCCGTATAAAACCATACCTTAGGATGGAATTATTGTGCAAATTCTTCATTTGGAATTTGAATTCAGCGGTCACAGTGCATCACGACAAGCCTAAACATGACAGCCTTGTCGCTTTCTGTGACCCTAAGAAGAGGATAGACCATCAGTGGGTTCCCTTATAAGTGAATTCATTGATGTTTGGGTTCGTTTAAATTGGTATGCCTTCCCGCATACAGATATACACTTTTTATTAATATGTCACGCTCCTATCTGGAGTTATGAACTGTGGGTATTTTTTTCTACATTTTCATGTTGATCTTAGGGTTACCAAAAGGTCGCAGCTGGCTGCAGAGAATTATAGCTCTCTCCCTTATCTGGACCTCCTGTATTGTCCTTTGAGGGATCTGATTTATAGGTTTATGATCTGGCTTGCAAAACATAATCCCAGACTCCTTGGCGCCTGTTCAAGGGGCCCCGAAATTCCTAAGTTGTTGGGAGGGGGAATGAAGAATGAGGGGTTTTGTCCTACGTTCAAACTGTAATGTTTGACCATCACAAAATGGCTGCGAGGTTTGTGTGTCTCTGCCTGTGATATCATCACAATAAGCTGCACTGGTGTGACCGCACTGGTGGGCACAGATAAGCCGCACTGATAAGCTGCAATGGTGGGCACAGATAAGCCTCACTGGTGGGCACATCAGTGCGGCTTATCTGTGCCAATCAGTGCAGCTTATCAGTGCCCACCAGTGCAGCTTATCTGTGCCCATCAGTGTGACTTATCAGTTCCCATCAGGGCAGTCACAACAATGCCCATCAATGTGGCTTATCAGTGCAGCTTATCTGTGCCCATCAGTGCGGCTTATCAGTGCCTATCAGTGCAGTCACACTAGTGCCCATCAGTGCGGCTTATCAGTGCCCATAAGTGCAGCCTTAGTGCTCATTAGTGCAGTTTACCAGTGCCCATCACTGCGGTCACACCAGGGTAGCTTATTAATGCCCATCAGTGTGGCTTACCTGTGCCCATCAGTGCAAGTTATCAGTGCGGTCACAACCGTGGCCACCAGTGCAGCTTATCAGTGCCCATCATTGTGGCTTATCAGTGCCCATCAATGCGGTCACACCAGTGCCACTCAATGCAGCTTAACAGTGCCCTTCACTGCGGTCACACCAGTGCAGCTTATCATTGCCCATCAGTATTCTTATCTGTGCCCATCAGTGTGGCTTATCTGTACCCACCAGTGCAGCTTATCAGTGCTGCTTATCTGTGCCCACCAGTGCAGCTTATATGTGCCCATCAGTGCGGCTTATCTGTGCCCATCAGTTGTGGCTTATCTGTGCCCATCAGTGCCCACCAGTGCTGCTTATCATTGCCCATCAGTGCAGTCATACCAGTGACCATCAGTGTGGCTTATCAGTGCCCATCAGTGCAGTCACAACAGTGCCCATCATTTTGGTTTATCAGTGCCCACCAGTGTGGCTTATCAATGCCCATCAGTGCAGTCACACCAGTGTCCATCAGTGTGGCTTACCTGTGCCCATTAGTACAGCTCATCAGTGCCCATCAGTGTGGCTTATCTGTGCCCACCAGTGCGGCTTATATGTGACCACCAGTGCGGTTTATCTGTGCCCACCATTTCAGCTTATCAGTGCCCATAAGTGCAGCTTATCAGTGCCCACCATTGCGGTCACACCAGTGCGGCTTATCAGTGCCCATCAGTGTGGTCACACCAGTGCAGCTTATCAGTGCGGCTTATCAGTGCCCATCTGTGCGGTCACACCAGTGCCCATCATTGCGGCTTATCAGGGTGGCTTATTAGTGCTCATTAGTGCGGTCACACTAGTGCCCATCAGTGTGGCTTATCTGTGCCAATTAGTGCGGTTAATCAGTGCCCACCAGTGCAGCTTACAGTGCCCATCAGTGCAGTTACACCAGTGCCCATCAGTCGGCTTATCAATGCCCATCAGTGCGGCTTACCTGTGCCCATCAGTGCGGCTTATCAGTGCCCATCAGTGCGGCTTATTAGTGTCCATCAATGCACAGCAGGGAATGTTACCAGAGATGAGCCGCATGTTGTAAACATCGCTCTCAGTAATGTCCCACCTCCTGGAAGGCATTGTGATAGACAGCACACCGGACGGTGGGACATTACGCCGAGTGGTGTTTACAAATACAACTCAGTCAGCCTGAGATCTCCGCTCTGCAATGTGGCTGATCTCTGGGAACATTCCCCACAGCACTGAGATCGCTAACGGGCGGTGGCGGAGGGGGGGTGGCAGGGAGCAGAGGAGGAGGGAGCAGAGGAGGACACCACCTCCATGGGCGGCACAGACCGGGGGCTGTGAGACCCCCCTCCGCCCACTATAGTGCACAGAGCGGAAATGCAAGTCCCTGCTGCTTCTAGTGAACTACAGGTTGGAGTGCCAAGACTGCTGGCTGGGAGTACAGGAGGGATAGCAGCCAGCGGTTTTACTAACAGGAAACCACTGGGCAATAACGGTTTTTCAGCAAGTTTAGAAGGCTACTACAGAGGAACTACAGAGCTCAGCAGAAGATGGATGGCATAGTTGGTGAAGGTAGGAGATCAGCAACAAGGACATGGAAAAAAGTTTTTTCCCCGAGTTCTGCTTTAAATTAAAAAAAATAACCAATTACAAACCTCAACACACAGTATCTCACAAAAGTGAGTACACCCCTCACATTTTTGTAAATATTTTATTCTATCTTTTCATGTGACAACACTGAAGAAATGACACTTTGCTACAATGTAAAGTAGTGAGTGTACGGCTTGTATAACAGTGTAAATTGCTGTCCCCTCAAAATAACTCAACATACAGCCATTAATGTCTAAACCACTGTCAACAAAAGTGAGTACACCCCTAAGTGAAAATGTCCAATTGGGCCCAATTAGC
>BLSH010434103.1:670569-691177 GCA_018402905.1 Glandirana rugosa
CGACCGACGCACTAATGAATATACCACTGAGACATATGACGATATACCACTGAGACATATGAGGCGGGCCGCGAGACATATGACGATAGGCCCCGAGACATATGACGATAGACCCCGAGACATACGACGATATATCACTGAGACATATGACGATAGACCCCGAGACATATGACGATATACCACTGAGACATATGACGATATACCACTGAGACATATGACGATATACCACTGTGACATGTGACACACGTCTTAATAATCCGTTTACTCATAAAACTGGTGTAGGTAGGCTTTCGAGCCTATACAGCTTGGAGTAAGACAACATGCATAAAGAGGATGATGTGGTCAAAATACTCATTTGCCTAATAATTCTGCACACAGTGTACAGTGTCACCATATAGCAGTATACAGAGTCACCATATAGCAGTATACAGAGTCACCATATAGCAGTATACAGAGCCCCAGATAGCAGTATACAGAGTCACTATATAGCAGCATACAGAGCCCCAGATAGCAGTATACAGAGCCCCGGATAGCAGTATACAGAGCGCCGGGCGGAGTATACAGAGTCACCATATAGCAGTATACAGAGTCACCATATAAGTAATCACGCAGCCAGCACGTCTGCCACAATCCCGCCCCCCCCGGCCACCGCATCCAAAGTTATACCAGCGCCAACCCAGAAACAGTCCACTTATAACAAAGTGACATCAATATTTCAAATAGGCAGTCTACATGAATTAAAGTGACAAAGTGCTCTTCAGTGCTCTTAAATCATAATCATGTGGAAATTGGTGACAACGTGGCAAGTGACCCCCTTTGTGCCCTCACTCACCAGATGACGTGGACCCACTGCTTTTCAGTCAGTGGGTCAGACAAGCTTTCTGGTGAGGGCTAAGATCCCGATCCAGATTGGACTCAGATAGGGTTGGATTCAAATCCGTGCATTCAGACACCAATATATGGATCCCGAGGCACTCAAAGAAATATAGATATATCCATAGTGTACACTGCTAAAAACGTGACTTTATTGCGCAAAAGTAAATCTTACTTACAGAATATTGCTAAAAACAGGCATCCAATGGATAGTGTGTACCGACAACATGCTCTGGTGGCGTGCGTTCCACTCGAAAACCACTTGGCCGGAAATGACGTCTGCGACCGTGATGGACCCGGAAGTGACGTCAACACGTTTCGCTCGTCATTAGAGCGTCATCACGGACGATATTCCGGTCCATCACACTCACTCTTTATTGTGGGTGTTGTCGCCCCTCTATCTCCATATGGATACAATGGAAACAAAAAGTACGGATCACCACGAACTTCCGTAGGTCCCAACACGGACGCCCGCCATTCTAAAGCCTCCATCTAGTGGTATAGTAGCAGAAGGCACCCAAAGGCACTTGTAAGCCCAAAACAAAGGAAAAAATAAAAATAGAAATAAATATAAATAATAATAAAAATTTAGCGCACACACATAATCTTTTATGACTGACCAATCGGCTCACTACTTGCTGTCAGCAGACAGCAAGGAGCTATGAAAAAAAAAAGTCAATATACTGGCGCCTCCTGTAGGGGGTCGGACCGACTTATTTTTTCTTTTTCTTGTCAGCGTGGGGGGGGGGGTCGTTGCCCAAGCGCCCCTTATTGACCGGCCCTAGACACAATTTTTTTAGATACCTACAGATATGCCAGAATAAATATACCAATGTAGAAGTAAACTCCATGCTGCTCATTATCTCTCTAGCTAGAGTTAATGAGAAGAAAGGTCTTATTTCATTTCTGTATGGTCAGCTAATGTCTAAATGCCAGGATGCTTTAGTTTGCTCAATTAGGAGAGGGTGGGAGAAGGATTTGGGTGATATTTCGGAGGATGAATGGCAAACCATTCTAGAAATAGTACCTTCGGTGTCAGTGTCATCTACGCAAAGGTTGACTCAACTGTTTATAATACACAGAACACCAGAAAAGTTATTTAAGTGGGGTAGAAGGGACACCCAGGCATGCCCACGCTGTCAGCAATCCCCAGCAGATCTGCTCCATATGCTATGGAGATGCCCCAAGTTGTTCAGGTACTGGCGCGAGCTGGTGAACACCATTAATAGGGCATTTTCCACTCATATCGCTTTGGAACCCAAAAGCACCCTGTTGGGCTGTAGGGATGAGGAGGCATATTCACCAGAAGTACTAACACCGGTCAATAGGCTGTTATTTTTGGCACATAAACTTATAGCCTTAAAATGGTTGTCGCTGAGTCCTCCATCTTTGGAGGAATGGCGTCTCCAAGTAAATGACACCTTATTGAAGGAGCAACAGGCCTATCGATAAAGAGGTACACCTAACAAACGTTATAAGTTATGGGAGCAGTGGCTGGCGGTACCTGGCCTGGCACCGTTCTCAATGGTCTCTCTCATAGTGCTGCAAAGCAACTAGTAATATGATTGTATATACAAATGATGCTGTTGATTAATGTAAGGATCCAGCTGAGTGGTATAGGATAGGTTTATAAGCAGTATAACGAGCCTGATAGTGCTGAAATGTACTGATATGATACTTCTGTTATAAACTCATTTTGTCATGTGGAACAATGAGCATTTCAATTAGAAGTGCTGAGTCGGTGACCAAATATAAATATACACTGCCAAGGAACCCTATACATATTTCACAGTAGTTCTATATTTTGGTTTGAACGTACTGATACATGCTTATTAGGGTTGGAGGTCCATATAAGATGCTATGTAAAATGTGATGTATCATGTGAAGTGTCGGTTGGTGTACTATGCACCACAAATTACTACATCTCCTTTCTTTTCTTTCTGTTTTTTGTTTGTACGGATGTATACGTGACAAGAAAGTCTTCAATAAAAAAACTATTGTAAGAAAAAAAAAATTCCCTTAGTCTAGCATGACTACCAGTAGCGGTCGGTCACCACAACCCCCCCCCCCCCCGTCGGTCAACAGCCCCACACTTACCCTATCTAGGTCGTGGGCTTTACCCTGCGTCTCCTCCTTCCTCGGCTGCACAGCTTCCCCTTCGTCTCCTTCCTTCTCGGCTCTTGGCCAATCGGGTCTCAGGACCCACTTCCTGAGCTGGGATTGGCCAGGAGGAGAATCAGGAAGACAATAGTGAATATTAATCCACTATTGTCACACAACTGTGTGGGCTCAGGGCACAGTGCTCTGCGCCCCAAGTCAACCTTTTTTTGAAGCCTATTAGAGCCTCCGGCTGTAATGATGTGCTTCCAAAAGAAAAACCCATTGGAATCCATGCCTGCAGCACCCTGCATGTAGATTAGGGGCCGGGCGCATTGATTGGGGGTTGGCACCCTGTATGGACAGGCCGCCGCTGATGACTACTAGTCTATTGCTTGTGTCTCCTAATTAGGAGTAGAAATATTATATGGCATATATGAACTTTATTAATTATATAGCCACTAATGGTGCCAACGCATTTCAACATGTTTCAACTGTGAAACAGTCTTCTTCAGGCAGTGTAGGTAGAATATACATAACTGAATAGAGCAGATATTGAATTAACATGTTGCAACCCGTCTTAGGGCTGGTTCACATTGTAGCGAGGCGGAGCGGCGCGATGCGGCGCTCCAGGCGATCTCAAAGCGGCTTGCTAGGAGACTTCTATCATAGAAGTCAATGCAAGCCGCCTGAGATCGCCCTAAAAACAGTGCAGGGACCATTTTTCTATGGTTCGCTCCTATTAGAACGGTCCCATTTGCACAGCATTGAGGCGAATTGTCAGGCGACTCAAGTCGCCTGACAATTCGCCTAGATGTGAACGGGGCGCAAAGTCGCGCCGCTCCGCCCCGCTGCAGTGTGAACCGGCCCTTAAGGAGGTCCCCATCATGGATGGTGAGGTCATGCAACTCACAAGGGATCAAGGGCAGGAAAATGGAAGCAATAGCCTTTGCAAGCTGGCCACCCACTAAGGATCCAGCCGAGGAGATGAAATGGAAGAAATGTAAATCTTGGAACTAAGCCACCCTCACTAGAATCTGCATAGGCGCCATATCATGAGTGACCCTGACAGCTGGAAAAACTGAGATTTTATTTTTTCCCCAGAGGACCACTTTAATGTGTAGATCGGTGACAGCATAGCTTTCTATTTTTTTTATTTTTTTTGTAAACCTGTGTGCTTTGCCCTGCATGGAAACCTGAAAGTGCTGACAGATCAGATGAGCTTATAGGACAACAGTCAAGTAGGTTAGTGTTACATAGAACCCAATGTCAATGTATTCTTACAAAGAACTGAAGTTACTGCTCCCTTAGCCCCAGTCAGCATCAATCCCCTGCTAAAAAATATAAACTTTATTGCTGGCTGGGGAAAAATAACTCCAGTTGTTGGGGAAAACTAAAGGTTAATACACAAAGCTCATAGACTTTAGCCCTGCTTGTTATAAGGGCTGCGCTGGGTAAAGGGCATAAGTCTTTTATTGCAAGCTATGCGGCAATCCTATGATTCTATGATCTTATGATTTGGCAGTCGTATTTACAGTCAGTTTTTAAAGTAAAATGTTCACAAAATTTAATTTAGCAGAAGCTTTTAGGTGGAAGCTGTCACAACTGCGAAAACTCGCCAGCCGGCAGGATCATGTTAAACACTATACAGCAGTGCGTTACTTTAACTGACAATTGCGCGGTCATGCAATGCTGTCCATGATTTTATATTTATGTCCTTTTTTTTCCTACAAATAGAGGGGTTTTTTTTGTGGCCTCTGATCACCACAGTTTTTTTTTTTTTTTTGCGCTATGAACAAAAAAAGACTGTCAATTTTGCAAAAAAAAAACAATATTTTTTAGTTTCTGCTATAAAACATATCCAATAAAATATTGAAAAAATTCAAATGTCTCCATAAATTTAGGCCAATATAACAAAAAAATCCCAAAAAGCGTATATTGATTGGTTTGCGCAAAAGTTACAGCATTTACAAGCTATGCGGTATACAGTATACTGGAATTTATATATATTTTTTTTATACTAGTAATGGCGGCGATCAGTGACTTATAACGGGACTGCGATATTGTGGAATCACACACTAACTGACACTTCACTTAGTGGGAACCAGTGACACTAATACAGTGATCAGTGATAAAAATATGCACTGTCACTGTACTAATGTATGGGAAGGGGTTAAACACCAGGGGTGATCAACGGGTTAACTGTGTGCCTAACTTGTGTTTTTGTGTTTACTTTCAGGTGCTTTTACTAAGGGATGTGCTGGATTTTATTCCCTGCTTTGCATTAAGGGATGAGCTGGATTTTATCCCCTGCTTTGCATTAAGGGATGAGCTGGATTTTATCCCCTGCTTTGCATTAAGGGATGTGCTGGATTTTATTCCCTGCTTTGCATTAAGGGATGTGCTGGATTTTATTCCCTGCTTTGCATTAAGGGATGTGCTGGATTTTATTCCCTGCTTGGCAGGGAAACAAAATCCACCATATCCCTGCTGACAGAACAGAGCTCTGCATTATGCAGAGCTCTGTCCTGTTTCTCTCTCTTTGATGATCAGCGGGTGCCTGCGGACATCGATATTCCGGCTTCTGCTGTGACTAATCACAGAGCAAGCAGCATGCACACGCATCCCCTTCCCGGAAGTGCAGAATCACGTACTAGGTATGTGATCCGGGGGAAGAGAGACACTCTGCCGCTATTTAAGTTATGCAGTCAGCAAGTGGTTCAAGGACACAGCATTGCGGTAAACAGTACTCATCTGTTGTAGTTCATATGTAATGTATGTAGCGCAATAAACATTTGCATGCATAAGCACCAGTGGCTGCTGGTGGTTTATTTTGGGGGGGCGGCAAACAACCCCCCCTACAGCAGCACCTCTCCCCCACCCCGAGCAGCACCTCTCCCCCACTGTTTTACCGCTGCACTTACCCCATATAGGCGGGTAGCGTGCAGCAGCCCCGGGTCCTCCACGGCGGCTTCCATCATGCGGCTCCTCCCCTACTCCTCCTAGGTGTCCAATAGGATCGCCTGTCTATTCAGCTAATTGGGTGACGGGTGCCAAATCTGTTACCTGATTCATACCTGAGTGGGCTGAGAGCGTTCTCTCAGCGCTCACAGCCTGCTCTATTTTGAAGCCTATTGGAGCCTCTGGCTCTAATAGTGTGCTTCAAAAAAACACTCCCGCCCACCGCCGCAATTGTAATCCATGCATCCTGGCGTCCTGAAAAGGGGCCGGGTGCATGGATAGGAGAGGCGGCAAAAAGGATAGGGGAGGCGGTGCTCCTGCGCCCACAATGGCCTGCACAATAAGCACCCAGACACTTGCATTTAGATTTATACATGTGTGTTTGTGTTAGTGGGGGCTAAAAAGTTTTTTGGATGGGATTTTAAGTGCTTGGGTGTACATTTATTTTTTTTTATACTGATTTAGCTATTGTTTTTTTCACTATATTTATTTTCATCACATAGGAGGCGAAAAATCCCCTATATGATGTATTTTTTGGTGACAGGTTCTCTTTAACCACTTAACCACTTCAGCCCCGGAAGGATTTCCAGCTTTAGGACCGGAGCCCTTTTTGCGATTCGGCGCTGCGTCGCTTTAACTGACAATTGCGCGGTCGTGCGACGTTGTACCCAAACAAAATTTGCGTCCTTTTTTTCCCACAAACAGAGCTTTCTTTTGGTGGTATTTGATCACCGCTGCGTCATTTCTGATCGCCGCTATAAACAAAAGAAGAGCGACAATTTTGCAAAAAAACCCAAATTTCTTACTTTTTCCTAAAATACAAATCCAAAAAAAAAATATAAAAAAACATTTTTTTTCACCGTTTTTGGCCGATTTATATTCTTCCTCATATTTGTGATAAAAAAAATCGCAATCGGCGTTTATTGATTGGTTTGCGCAAAAGTGGTCGCGTTTACGGATGATGAGAATTCATTTTTGGGTTTTTTATTTATTTATTTTTTTTACTAGTAATGGCGGCGATCTGCGATTTTTTGCGGTACTGCGATATTGCAGCGGAGATGTCGGACCATTTTGACACTTTTTTGGGACCATTGGCATTTATACAGCGATCAGTGCTATAAAAATGCACTGATTACTGTGTAAATGCCATTGGCAGTGAAGGGGTTAACCTGCAGGGGGCGCTCTAAGGGTTAACTGTGTTCCCTGGGCGTGTTCTAACTGTGGGGGGACTGCCCTAGCTGGGGAAGGGAAGTGGTCACAGCCTCCATGTAGAGGAAGGCTGTGATCACAGCCCTTCCCCCTCTCACAGAACGGAGGTCCGTGTTTACTTACACGGACCTCCGTTCTTTCACTCCGGGGGGAGCAT
Organism: Glandirana rugosa; assembly: GCA_018402905.1. Taxonomy (NCBI): domain Eukaryota; kingdom Metazoa; phylum Chordata; class Amphibia; order Anura; family Ranidae; genus Glandirana; species Glandirana rugosa. The sequence goes on from BLSH010434103.1 coordinate 677,867, forward strand.
CACGGGTGGCCGGCGGAGATCGACTCCGCCACACCCGCTCCCTGGCCCTCCCCGAACACAGTGATCGTGAGGGCGTGCCTCCGGCGGCGCGCGCGCGCTCACTAGGCGCGATCTCGCGGCCGCCGTCATATGACGGCGATCCGCGTTATCGAACCACCTTGCCGCCGTCAGATGCCGATCGGCGGTCGGCAAGTGGTTAATGAGACATCCGGGGTCTAAAGCAGCGGTCCCCAACCTTCCTGGCACCAGGGACCTGATGTCCTTGTATGTTGGCTGCGCATGCGCAATTTGCAGGCAAGCGCACGCCGCTGACACCGTGCGAGCTCCGTGAGCTTACCCGCGGCTCAGGCGGACTCGATGTCCGCCGGCGACCCACAATCGCCTGTTACAGAGACAGAACGGAGATCTGCCAGTGTAAACATGGCAGTTCCCCATTGTGACAGGGGACATGACAGTGATCTACTGATCCCTGGAATCGGGAACAGTTAGATCTGTCATGCCCCCGCCAGCCCAGCCCCCACACCGTTGGAACACAGTGAGGGAACACAGTTAACCCCTAGATCGCCCCCTACAGTTTAACCCTTCCCTGCCAGTGACATTTATACAGTAATCAGTGGCTATTTTTATATCTGATCGCTGTATAAATGTCAGTGGTCCCAAAAAAGGGTCCGATCTGTCCGCCGCAATATCGCAATCCTGATGAAAATCGCAGATCGCCGCCATAACTAGTAAAATAAATAATAATAATAAAAGTGCCGTAAATCTATTCCCATGGTTTGTAGACGCAATAACTTTTGCGCAAACCAATCAATATACGCCTATTGCAATTTTTTGGACCAAAAATATGTAGAAGAATATAAATCGGCCTAAACTGAGGAAGAAATTAGTTTTTTTATATATATATTTTTTTTTGGATATGTATTGTAGCAAAAAGTAAAAAATATAGGTTTTTTTTTTCAAAATTTTTCTTTTTTTGTTTATAGCGGTGATCAGAAATGACGCAGAGGCGATCAAATACCACCAAAAGAAAGCTCTATTTGTGGGGAAAAAAGGAGTTTTATTTGGGTACAACGTTGCACAACCGCGCATTTGTCAGTTAAATCGACGCAGTGCCGAATCGCAAAAAGTGGTCTGGTCAGGAAGGGGGTAAATCCTTCTGGGGGGGCTGAAGTGGTTTGTCAGTAAATGAAGTCCTACTAGATTACGTCAGGCTGACCCCTTTTGCAGGTACAGCGATGTAAAACATTACAAATAAATGTCTATACTGTTTAAAATCCAGTAATACACTGTCTCACCCTGCTCTGCACATGCTCAGTTACTCCCATTTTTAGGCACTGCTGAGTTTCTAGAGGCCAATCTGCTAACAGCCTTAAAGTGGAACTCTGCTATCATTTACAGCCAAGGAAGCTGCTTCTGTTTGATCTGCAACTGCTATGGTGCTGAACATGTGATCAGTTATGACTTGATCGGCCATTTGATGGTTTGACAGTTTGGTTGAAGGCACAATCACATCAAACTGTCTTTTGAAACTGGCAAATCGATGGGTTTAGTCCCTCTTTATGATTTACTGCTGTTCAGGGGCTCTGGGCTTCAGTAAAATGACCGCCTCCAGCAAGAAGAAGCAGGAGCAATGCTGGAGGCAATTTACAGCGCACACTAATTTTGGTGGCAAAACTATTAATGTAGAATGTATGTTCCTTGCTGAAGAACATTATTTTTTATCAAGTTGTTATGGGTGAAGTTCCACTTCTGGACTGCCCACTGTATATATCTATGTCATTAATTTGATGTTATATAATGGGGGTATGGCAGCAGCTAGCTACCATGACCCTGGTATTTTTTTAAACAGTGGGCAATCCACTTTCACATAAAAGTGTTCCCAGCAGTGTTAATTTTGGGAGCAAATTTTGAGTTAGTTTTAGTCTTCAGCCTTGTACACACGGGACGATGATCGTATACAACATGTCGTATGAACGACCGTTGTATGCAAAATTGATCGTTCGTATGCGCGATTAGAACAGCCGATGTACGACGGTCGTACAAGGGTGTTGTATGAGCAAACTAGAAAACGTGGTCGTACCAACAAGCTCTCATACGACCGTTGTATCGTGTGTACAGAGAAGTTGGTACAACAAGTTGTATTGTGCAAAACACGCATGCTCAGAAGTCAGGAACGGCCGGATGCTAATTACATGCACCTGAACGGTCTCTCTTTGGTCGTACGATCGTGTAGTGCAGTCAGTATGCTAGATACAACAGCCAACATACGATTTGAGACGATCGTACGTACAATCGTTGTCCTGTTTGTACAAGGATTTAGTCTTAGGACTAAAATGGCATTTTAGCTCTAGTCCCATTTTAGTCTTCTGCAATTATTTTGGTTTTGCCGTATTAAGTCAACTAAATCGCCAGTGCATTTTAGTAGACTAAAATCATTTTAGTTGTCTAAAATCTAATATACATCTGGAGTGAAAAACCGAATATGTTATTATTTATGGTATTTTATGGGCAATCCACTTTCACATAAAAGTGTTCCCAGCAGTGTTAATTTTGGCAGCAAATTTTGATTTAGTTTTAGTCTTAGTCTTAGGACTAAAATGGCATTTTAGCTCTAGTCCTATTTTTGTCTTCTGCAATTATTTTAGTTTTAGTCGTATTAAGTCAACTAAATCGCCAGTACATTTTAGTCGTCTAAAATCTAACATACTGCTGGAGTGAAAAATCTAACATGTTATTATTTATGGTACTGAGATATGAACATGTATAGAGACCAGTGGTAATTTTGACGTCAAATTTCAATTTAGTTTTAGTCTTAGTCTTTTGATTAAAATGGCATTTTAGTTTTAGTCGTATTTTAGTCGACTAAAATGGTATTGAGTTAGTCGACCAAAATGTTTTAGTCGGTTTTAGTTGACAAAATGAACACTGATCCCTCCATTTCAATTTTCCCCTAAGGCAGTGGTTCTCAACTCCGGTCCTCGGGCCCCCCCCCAACAGGCCAGGTTTGCAGGATAACTGAAATACATCACAGGTGATATAATTTTACTGCTCAGTGATTGCAGTATTCTAGTCTGCATCTCCCCAAGGTAATACTTAAAATCTGGCCTGTTGGTGGGTCCCGAGGACCGGAGTTGAGAACCACTGCTCTAGTAAAACTGGGGTCTGACATTGAGGTGGGAGACCATGCCAGCTGGTGGAGGGATTGCACTGCTTATACACTCAGCGCTTCTACCTGCATGCTGCCTTTTTATTTTTCATCTTACCTTCCAAAGAGACAATTTTATGGACTGCCTGTGGACTTTATCATTTCACATAATGTTATGCATTTAACCCTTTGCGCTGCAAATTTTGTTTCTATAAAATGAACACTGCTTCCCAGTGGCGGATTCACCATGGGATCGCTTTTATGGGCAGCGGGAGCGGTGCCCCTGGTTGTTTTCCCCGCTTACCGAAACCGTCAGTAGCGGTGGAAACGATCCGATCCCGTGGAGCGATGGGCAGGAAGTCGAGTGAGGGCAAGATGGCCCCCACTCCACTCTATGCCCTTGGAGGGCCAGAGCGACGTCTGATATCACTTCCACCTAAGGGCCTTAAAGGGCCAATTTTTTTTTTATTAGAAAATGTAAAACCTCTTTTTTTATATACTTTTAAGTGTAAATATGAGATCTTTTTGACCCCAGATCTGGCAATAAAGAGGACCTGTCATGCTTATTTCTATTGCAAGGGATGCTTACATTCCTTGTATAAGGAATAAAAGTGATCTTTTTTTTTAAAGGGACAGTGTAAAAATAAAAAATAAAAAGTAAAATGAATGAGAAAAAAAATAAATGAAAGCGCCCCGTCCTTTCGAGCTTGTGCGCAGAAGCAAACGCATACGTAAGTAGCTGCTCTGGCAATATAATTGGTATTAAAGATGGTAAAGAGAGTCCAGCCCCTCTAAATAAGAAGATAAATCAAGACTCAGTGTAGAAGATATAAATCTGGTTGCTGGTTATAAATGGATTATGCAGGATAACATGGGTGCTATATACCTTTAAATATTACTAAAATTGATTGGTGTGTACACAAAAAATAAATATCAAAAACAAAACCATCAGGCCCGGTCCACACAGGGGCGACTTGCGATCCAACTTGAGTAGCCTCAAGTCGCTTGACACAAGAAATCCCATTGAAGCGAATGGGAGCCGTCTTTATCTACACTACTGAAGTCACTCCGACTTCAAGGCGACTTCTGAAAAGGTTCCTGTACTACTTGGAGGCGACTTCTATCCGACTTGTGCCCATAGAATTCAATGGAAGTCGCCTCCAAGTCGGATCCCCCATCTAAACAGAAGCGACTTCACAGTGAAAAGAATAGAATTTACTTTAGGGCAACCCCCTCCCTCCCTTCTCTGATTGGCCACAGCAAAGTCGCCTGGCATGAAGTCGTGTTGTAAGTCGCCTCAAGTCGCGCTATAAGTTGCCCAAAGTCGCACTGAAGTTGCTTTCAAATCGCCTAGCAAAGTCGCCCCGCAAGTCGGATCGCCCTTGTGGGAACCGGCCCTTAAACTAAGAAAATCAACAAAACAGCAATCAGTGACGTGTAATCAAAAGGTGTAAATCATTATGTATGTGAAATATATTATGTGCTAAAAGCACTAAAAACAAGATAGCAAAAAATCCCAATGAATCAAACTGAATTGGTGAACAGTGATGGGTGGTGTAATAATGTGATCTCCCTTAGTGCCCGTTCACACAGGGGCGACTTGCGATCCAACTTCAGTTGCCTCAAGTCGCCCCAAGTCGCTTGACATTTGAAATCCCATTGAAATGAATGGGAGCCGTCTTAATACACACGACTGAAGTCGCTCCGACTTAAAGGCGACTTCTGAAAAGGTTCCTGTACTACTTCTAAGCGACTTCTATCCGACTTGTGCCCATAGAATTCAATAGAAGTCGCCTCCAAGTCGGATCCCCGTCTACATGGAAGCGACTTTACAGTTAAAAGAATAGAATTTATTTTTAGGCAGCCCCCTCCCTCCCTTCTCTGATTGGTCAAGGCAAAGTCGCCTGGCTAAAGTCGTGTTGTAAAGTCGCCTGAGGTCCTTGAAGTCGCGCTGAAATCGCCTAGCGAAGTCGCGCCGAAGTCGGGTCGCCCCTATGTGAATGCAGGCTAACTCAAGGAGACCAAGCAAATAATGAAAGATCCCTGTGATTGCTTGTGTCTGCAATCAATCTAATAAGCAATATTTGTTATCATAAACAATCACCATAAAAGTCCTTATGGTGTCCACTCAGTGTTCTGTGTGCTTAATTATTCGCCATCCACCCCACTGCAACCTAAATTCTGTGTTGGTGTTCCACTCCGTGCTCTCCCAATGTCCACCCACTCAGCCCAAAGCTCAAACACACATCAGCCTTTCTCTGCAGCCTCAGCTGCATGGGACAGTGAATGAAAAGGAAGCGGCTTCCTGTTCATTCACACACTGAAGCATAGTAAATGCAGTTTACTATGATTCAATTATGAATGAACGCAGTGAGTGAGTGTGTTCATAAAGAAAAGGAAGGCATTAGTAAAAGACATGTTTACTAGCCCCCTCCCCTGCTCTCCATCCTGAAACACCCCCCCCCCCTCGCAACAGGGGGGGGGAGAGAGGAGGGAAGCCAGCAGGGCTGCAGGGCAGGGAGTCAGTAGGGGGATTTGACACCGCACATAGTGATTAGGGTGTGCCCAGGCACACCTATCACATCAGCTGCGCACGCCTATGCCTCCAATGAAACTAATGTAGTGCACATCAATTTTGCCTCATTAACAGGAAGGCGCCATGCTGGTCCGCCCATGGGCATGCAGAGCCAGGAAGCACGGGGGCACAGTTACCAGGGGGTGTCCATCTCTGGTAGACATGTGCAGAGCGAAAAAATGTGTTTTGTTTTGTTTAGATTCGTTATTTACATAAATTTGTTCAGTTAGATTTGTATCATTTGTTTAACTTGTTTTTGAAATGTGTTTCGTTTAGGCTCCATGCACACTGTATCTCAAAAACAACAGTTTTTGGTCGTTTTGGTGTTTTTTTTAACAGCCCAAAAACGCCACTTTATTTTATCCTATGTGTCCATGCACACATGGTCGTTTATTGTCTTTTATCAGCAGTGGCGTTTTTGGGCTGTTATCTGAACGCCCTGAATTGGCGTTCAAAAGTCGTTCTCCTGACCACAAAAAACGCCAGACGCCGCTAAACGCCGGTATATCGGCGTTTTTTGCAGTCAATGGAAGTCAATGAAGGAAAAAACGCCCAAAAACGCTGACGCCAAAAAACGCCGGTAAACGCCGGCGTTTATCGGCGTCTGGCGTTTTTTGCGGTCCTCATTGGAAGCCAATGAAGTAAAAAAGAAACGCCAAAGAACGCTGACGCCGAAAAACGCCGCTAAACGCTGCTTACAAAACACTGCTAAAGAACGTTTTGTGAGCAGCGTCTCCTGCCCAACGCTGACAGAGCCCTATAGCGTCCAGTGTGCATGGAGCCTTATTCATTTCCAAAGCGAAATTGTTTTCGAATTTGAAAAGATTTTGAATACAAATCGTTTTCCAGTTACCAAGGAGAATGGGGTGGAGTGGAAAGTGGAGGAATAGAATGGAAAAATATAGAATACAATAGAGGGGAATAGAACAGTAAATGAAAGAATATAATGTGGTGGAGTGGAGCAGAGCTGTTCTATTCTATTCTTTTGTTTTCTGTTCTATTATTTTCTAGTCTATTGTTTTTTTTTTTTCTGTTCTATTCCTTTGTTTTCTATTCTATACTCTTTAGAAATTAGAAAGCTATTTAAATTCGAGGACTTTTCTAATTGGAATTTGAAAACTATTTGAATTCGAAAAGTATTCGAAAACGATTCGAATTTCGTCTGCATTTTTTTTTGTTATTTCGTATTCATTTAAATTCGGTATTATTGTAACTCGGTAATTTGGATACATCCGATTCATCTGATCTCTGGATTCAGCCCTGGTTCCAGGTCAGTGAAGTCAGGATCAGGATGACAATCCTGAGACCTGGACAAAAAAATCCAAGCCGCAAAGGCAGCTTCCAAGCTTCATTCCAAATTCGCACAAACTCCAGTGCAACTTTCATGCAACTTTTGGTGCGACTTTGATCCAACTTTACATTCTCTGGACCAAAATCGTGTCAAAAGTTGCACTGAAGTATCGCAGGCATCTTTTCAAAGTCGCTGCCACTGATTTGAATGGGTGCCATTAAAAAGAATGGGCTGAGAAATGCCATGCAACTTTGATGCCCAAAGTCGCATGACAAGTTGCACAAGATGTAAATGGAGCCTTAGCTGGGTTGGGGGTTAAAAACAACTCGGCTCTTTATGTTTTCTCTATGTAGGAATCTCTGAGTGTAGAAGAATGACGATTCTGGAGCGCGCTACAAACGTGCAATGTGCATTCAGGTGCCGTTTTACCCCAAACATGATTTGCTCAAAAAAAAAAAAAGGCCTGAAAAATGTGCAAAGATGCACTATTCCAAAAAAAATAGTACATGAGCTTCCTTGGCGTGTTTTTGGAGCAGAGGGCAGCCCAGAATGGCGTTGCTCCAAAAAAATGTACGAAAAAAACGCAACTCTGCAGCGTCACTCAGACATGAACAGGGCCTGTAGGGTGACTGAACCCGAAAATTGCAGCTCCTTGGATGCAGTGGCTGCAGCGGTGTTTGTTTTTGTTTTGTTTTTTTTGTTTAAGAGGAAGTATTTCAGCAAACACAGCGAATACCTGTTGATCCTGCCAGAAATGTAGTGTCCTTGTCACTTCCTATGAGCAGCACTGAAGAATATTTTCCCACCTAGCTATCGTCTGTAAACTAGACATGTGCAGTTTGCTTTGTTCCAAATCGAAATTCAGATGTATTTTCTGTTTGCAGAAATGTGGATGTATCCAAATGACAACAGTACTGAATTCAAACGAATCCGAAATAACAAAAAAAAAAATTTGGACAAAATTTGAATTCAAATCAATTTACACCAATTTTGAATTGTTTTCTAATTCGAATTGTTTTCAATTTGTTTTCCAATTTCCAAAGGGAATAAAATAGAATAGAAAATAAAGGAATAGAATAGAAAAAATATAAAAGAATAGAATAAAATAGAAAGAATATAACCATCTTCTGAAATTTGAATATAAAATAGAATAAATTTGAATTTGAATACACCAGAAAAGAATAGAAAAGGAAAAAAAATAAAGAATAGAATAGACTATAATGGAATATAAAATAATACAATCCAAAAAACAATAGAATAGAAAGAAGGTAACCATTTCCCAAAATGCAAATAGAATCAATTGAATTTGAATAGAATGGAACAGAATAGAACAAATATTTTAATTTTGAATGGAATAGAATAGAACAGAATAGAATAAACAAATAGAAAAATAATAGAATTTAAAAAACAAAAGAAAGAATATAACCATTTCCTAAAATTCAAATAGAATCAACTTAAATTTGCATATAATAGAAAAGAATAGATTAGATGGTTATATTCTTTCTATTCTGTTGTTTTTTTCTATACTATTTTGTTAATTTCTGTTCTATCCTAATGTATTATTTTCTATTCTATTCAAGTTCGAATTGATTCTATTTGAGTTGTGGGAAATGGTTATATTCTTTCTATTGTATTCTATTCTGTTTTTTTGAATTCTCTTCTTTTGTGTTCCATTCTTTTCTTTTCGAATTTCAGAAGATTGCTATAGTCTTTCTATTTCATTCTATCCTTTTTTTATTCTATTGTATCCTATTTGTTTCTATTCTACGCTGTTCTTTTATTTTCTATTCTATTTTGTTCTGTTTTACTCTGTTGCATTCTATTCTTTCATTTTCTGTTATACTATTTTTTATTCTATTCTATTTTTTTTCTATTCTATTCCTTTATCTTCTTTTCTATTTTATTTTCTTTGGTAATTGGAAAACAAACTTTTCAAACTCGGAAACTATTCAAAGTCGAATTTGGAAAATTGTAATCGATTCGAATGTGAATAAACGAAACAAATTCAATGGATTAAACTAAACAAATTTATGTAAATAACGAATCAAAAAACAAAATACATTTTTTTCATTCTGCACATGGCTCCTTATTGGAGTAGACTGGTTCCTCCTATCCAGTTTACTTGTCTTCTGCTGTTCCCAGGGTCCCTGTGTCCGCCCCACATAGCTGTCTCCCCCCCCCCCCTCTCTCCTGCCAGCTGCTGTAGAAGATTTGTCATGATGGAGAGATGGGAACGGGTCGGTAAATTCGTCATTTACAGGCTCCTTCCTTTTCTGAATGGACAGAGTCAATGATTGGTACCAATTGGTTCATTCATAACTGAAGCATAGTAAACTGTTTTTACTATACTTCCTTTTCTGAATGAATGGGAGGATTGGTGCACAACTATTCGTTTATTCGGTGGGACCGTAATAAAGGGACCCGCGACGGGAGTACAGGGGAAGGGAAGAGGGAAGGGCTCTGGCCAGGGGTCGGGGGGGGTCCTTCATAATTTCTTGCACCGGGGCCCTGAAGTTTCTAGTTACGCCTCTGGCGATCCGCCTTATTTACATAGACAGATCCCTGTTCTGCCTCTCTGTGGATCGATCGTGGGTGGCCGGCGGACATTGGGTCCAACAGACCCGCTGATTGGCTCCCCCCGCCGCGCAGCACGCGCCTCCGGGGGCGCTCACGCTCCCACAGAATCTATTGCATGAAACAATGTACAGGCATGTTGTGTTGTGCAATAGAGCCGCCCGACCGCAGTATATATGCAGTGGGCGGTGTTTAAGGGGTTAAAAAAGAAAACAAATGCAGCCATCACACCAAGGGCTAGTAGTAAACTGAAATATATTGTATTTTAGGTTTCGATACAATTTAACCCCTTGGAGCCGATGCCTCCCGGGCCTTTAAGGGGTTTAGGAATCTGTGAGGTTGGGGCGAGGTTTGTGATCATGTGACCGGCATGATTGGCTGTCACATGATTGGAAAGCCCCCGATCGCAAGCTTTCCCTTAGCTGCCAGTAACTGTGCTGGGAGCGCACAAACAAACACAAATACGCGGCTGTTTGGCGCCAAGTCCCACCCGCCGAGAGGCCGCATATTTGCGTGCAGCCGGCGCTAAGGAGTCAAGATAAGACCCCTTTCACACTTGTGCGACTTGAAAGTTGCACAATTTTACTGCAATTTTGTCGCAATTTTGATGCGACTTGAAACAATGCCTGTGTAATCCTGAGGTCTATGGACCTCAATTCACATCAAAGTCGGACCATTGTAGTGCAGGGATTTCTTTGAAGTCGCTGCGACTTGAAGTCGCACAGATACGAACGGTACTCATTGGAAATCATGGGGTACAACTTGTCATGCGACTTTGCAGTCCCAAGTCGCAGGACAAGTCGCCCAAGTGTGAAAGGGGCCTAAAACTAAAGGCAGAACGTTTTTCTTAGATTTGGACAGAGTAGAGAGGGATTAGAACCCCTGTCTGTCCTTATTGCTGTCTGTGGCCTCGTTAGGAAGATTTACCCTCTCTATTCCTCCTGTTTGCCATCATCACCGAGAGTGAAAGAGAAAGAAAATCGCAACTTCAGGGTTTCCGCAGAACTCTATTAGAAGAGAAATCTTCCAATGGGGACATCCCAGTATTTCCTCACTTTGGAGGGATTTCCCGTCACTTCCTGTTTTCGCTATGGGACAGAAAGTGAAGGGGGATCTCTCCAATAGGTCACGGATGGGAAAAAACCCTGCAGGGGTTATAACCCTCTCTTCACCACGTCAGCTCCGGAAGGTCCCACCCCCTTCATGACCAGGCCATTTTTGCGATACGGCACTGCGTTGCTTTAACTGACAATTGCGCGGTCGTGCGACGCTGTACAAAATTGATGTCCTTTTTTTCCCCCCCAAATAGAGCTTTCTTTTGGTGGTATTTAATCACCTTTGCGTTTTTTTTTTTTTGCGCTATAATAAAAAATAACCAACAATTTTGAATAAAAAAACAATATTATTTACTTTTTCCTATAAAACATTCTAATTTCTTAGTTTAGGCCGATATGTATTCTGCTACATATTTTGGTTAAAAAAATCCCAATAAACGTATATTGATTGGTTTGGCAAAAGTTATCGCATCAAACTATGGTATAGATTTAGGGACTTTTTATTTACTTTATTGTTTTTACTAATAATGGCGGCGATCAGCAATTTTTAGCGGGATTGTGAAGGGCAGATCGGACACTAATGTGACACTTTTTGGGGGCAAGTGACACCAATACAGTGATCAGTGCTAAAAAAAATGCACTGATTACTGTTTAAATTACACTGGCAGGGAAGGTGTTAACACCTGGAGCGATCAAGGGGTTAAATGTGTCCTAGGGAGGTGCTTTCTAACTGTGGGGGGGGGGGGGGAGTGTCACACTGGAGAAAAAGAGAGATTGCATTTCGGCTTAGCTAAAACATTTAGCTTACATTGGCAGACGGTTTATTTATCTCTGTAGAGAAAGATCGGCGGGTCGCGGTGGCCGTCGCAGCCGTCGGACCTGCTGATTGGCTCCCGCTGTGCCCAGTCACAGCGGGTGCAGCGCTCCGGTGATGCGCGTGTGCCCCACGTGTACAAAATCATGTACCTGGACGTGGTTTTGCGCAGCCGGGCCGCCCTGCTGCAGGATATATGTGGTGGAGTTTATCCTGGTCAATTTATCCAAAATGAAAAAAAAAAATGCTTTTAGTTGAAGTCCCTCCATAGTTGGTGTCCTAGTGACCGATGACATCAGGACTGGAAGTGACAGAAAATCTGAAGTTTTGCATTATCAATGGAAGAGGATTAGAGGGGAACTTTTCCAATGGGGACACATTGACAGATGCCTAAGAGGGAATTTTCTTCTCTTTGTGGAGATTTTCTCTTACTTCCTAATGTGTTTACAGGACAGGGCGTGAAGTGAAATCTCCCCAATAGGAATAGAAGCTGTAGCAAGTCATATAGAGACTGCTTCTATTTCTTGGCTAGAAGAGGTCCAGAATCATCTAGCTAGAGTTGCCACTTCAAACTTACCAACCAGCCAGCGACCAACCGAATTGACCTGTCTAACAATATGCGTTAACCACTTGCCTACTGGGCACTTTTACCCCCTTCCTGCCTAGGCCAATTTTTCAGCTTTCAGCGATGTCACACTTTGAATGACAATTGCGCTGTCATGCTACATTGTACCCATATGAAATTTGTATTTTTTTTTCACACAAATAGAGCTTTCTTTTGGTGGTATTTAATCAACGCTGAGTTTTTATTGTTTGCTAAACAAACAAAAAAAAGACTGAAAATTTGGAAAACAACAAAACAAAGCAGTTTTCATAGTTTGATATAAAAATTTGCAAACAGGTAATTTTTATCCTTCATTGATGGACACTGATGAGGCTGTTCTGACGAACACTGATAGGCCGCACTGATAGGTTGCACTGATGGACACTGATAGGCTGCACTGATGGGCACTGATGGGCTGCACTGATGAACACTGATGGGCTGCACTGATGAACACTGATATGCTGCACTGATGGACACTGATAGGCTGCACTGAAAAGCACTGATAAGGCGACACTGGTGGGTACTAATGGGGCGGCACTGATATTAGTGCCCATCAGTGCCACCTCATTAGTGCTCATCAGTGCCACTTATGGTGGCACTGATGAAGCAGCACTAATAGGGGGCATTGATGGGCACTGAAGGGCACTGATAGGAGGCACTGATAGGCGGCACTGAAGGACACTGAGAGGTGGCACTGATAGGCAGCACTGATCGGCACTGATAGGCACTGGTAGGTGACACTGATAGGCAGCACTGATAGGTGGCACTGATGGGCATTGATTGGCAGTACTGATTTGCACTGGTAGGTGGCACTGGTGGGCACTGATAGGTGGCACTGGTGGGCACTGCTTAGCAGTACTGATTTGCACTGGTAGGTGGCACTGGTGGGCACTGATAGGTGGCACTGGTGGGCCTGGCTTAGCAGTACTGATATGTGCTGGTAGGTTTCACTGGTTGGCACCAGTAGGTGGCACTGGTGGGCACTGCTTAGCAGTACTGATATGCACTGGTAGGTGGCATTGGTGGGCACTGATAGGTGGCACTGGTGGACACTGCTTAGCAGTACTGATATGCACTAATAGGTGCCACTGATTGGCTGACAGCTAATCACGTGATAAAGGGCCGGAATCGGCCACTTACTCCGTTCTATGGTCAGCCGAGTCTCAAGGACTCCCTGATCACAGAGCGCGCCACTTGTGCCCCGCAGGGGGGGCAGGCAGCGTATGCACGGGAGGATGTACATGAACGCCCCC
>BLSH010434103.1:696089-715801 GCA_018402905.1 Glandirana rugosa
GGGTTTTATGTAAGATGATGAGGAGGACGTGTAAAAAAAAAATGTGTTTTCATTTTCTTTCCACATTTTCCAAAAACTTGTGGAAAAAATGAACCGTTCAAAAGGCTCACTATGCCTCCTAGAATATACGTTGGGGTGTAAGCTTTCCAAAATGGGGTCATTTTTTGGGCGTTTCCATTGGCCTGGTGCTTTAGGACCTTCAAAAGTGCAAGAGGTAGTCAAGAAATTTTATGTGTAATTTATGCTCCTAGAACGCCTGACGTTGCTCCCTGCATGTTGGGCCTCTGTATGTGGCCAGGCTGTGTAAAATTGTCACACATGTGGTATCGCCATACTCAGGAGGAGTAGTAGAATGTATTTTGGGGTGTAATTTGTGGTATGCATATGCTGGGTGTGAGAAATAACCTGTTAACATATGACAATGCAGTGCATGAGTGCTGCCGGCACTGGGGAGCTACAGTTCATTGAGAGAACCATGAATGCCAACATGTACTGTGACATAGTGAAGCAGAGCATGATCCCCTCCCTTCAGAGACTGGGCCGCAGGGCAGTATTCCAACATGATAACGACCCCAAACACTCCAAGATGACCACTGCCTTACTAAAGAAGCTGAGGGTAAAGGTGATGGACTGGCCAAGCATGTCTCCAGACCTAAACCCTATTGAGCATCTGTGGGGCATCCTCAAATGGAAAGCGGAGGAGCGCAAGGTCTCTAACATCCACCAGCTCTGTGATGTCATCATGGAGGAGTGGAAGAGGACTCCAGTGGCAACCTGTGAAGCTCTGGTGAACTCCATGCCCAAGAGGGTTAAGGCAGTGCTGGAAAATAATGGTGGCCACACACAATATTGACACTTTGGGCCCAATTTGGACATTTTCACTTAGGGGTGTACTTACTTTTGTTGTCTGAGGTTTACACATTAATGGCTGTGTGTTGAGTTATTTTGAGGGGACAGCAAATTTACACTGTTATACAAGCTATACACTCACTACTTTACATTGTAGCAAATTGTAATTTCTTCAGTGTTGTCACATGAAAAGATAGGATAAAATATTTATAAAAATGTGAGGGGTGTACTCACTTTTGTGAGATACTGTATATATATATATATAGAGAGAGAGAGAGAGAGAGAGAGTCTTTTTTTAATATATATTTTTGGATTTGACGTGCAAGATGTATTATGTACTTTTAACATGTGAGTTGTGATAACATTTTTTTAAAAGCAGTTTGTTGCTACCCTTCTTAGATGGCACTTCCCTATCTTTCTATACTGGGATCATGCAGGAGCGGTGGGGTTAACCTCATGCGATTCAGACAGGAATCGCACCGCATTCAATTCTCTACAGTGCGATTTAAGCCCATTCAAAGGTATCGGTTCTCGGTATTGGCGAGTTCTTGACCAAATGTATCGGTACTCATACTCATCTTTAGAAAACCTATCATCGGTGCAACCCTAGTCATTTGTCATCTAGACAAAATTATTCAATAATAAAAACAATGGGAAAATGCAGGTGCTGAAGAAAAAAAATAACAGTTGTATAAGAGTGTTTGCTTTGTATATTAAAAATGAATTAAATAGTGTTTTTGGTTTATGGTGCTCAATGAAGATCCACGTTAAGGCCCCGTTCACATCTGGCAGTGTGGCAAAAGCACCACACGTGTTTGGGTGCCATTTGTTTTTAATGGCACCTGAAACACATTGCAGTGTTGCTGTGATTGTCGTCTGACAGCATGGCGGCAAACAACATTGCGCAAAGCTTGTTGTCCAAAAAGGAGCAAGAACGTGATTATCGTGGCAAAACCGCACTGTGTTTGAGGTGCCATTAAAAATGTTTTGCCACGATTGCAGTGCGATTTTGAATCAGTACTGCTTGGACCTTGAAGAAGGAGGCTATGCCCTGAAAGCTTGTCCTGAAAATTTGGATTTAAGTGCAAATAAAAAAAGTATTTGATTGTTTTTGTTGCTAGTGCACTAAGATGGCTAAAATCACCTCAACTTTGGATAAAGAATTTTCCCAACTTCATACCAGCGCTTTAGCCGAAAGACAGCTACATCGCAACTCTCTCGTTCTGGGAGGGGGTCCATGGATGTCCTCCCAGAACCATGCCCCCCGTGCCCTCCCTGATCTTAGATTGGGGTAAAGGGTCAATCATAGCAGCCCTTTACCATGTGATCAGCTGTGTCCAATCACAGTTGATCACATCTAAACAAACTTGCTGGTTATCGGTATTCCTTTCCTCACACTCTGTCACAGAATGAGAACAGGAGAGCCAGTAACCTGCAAGTGTGACGGGACATTTATGCTGATAATCAGTGCCCTGATTATCCATGCAGCCCCATCAGTGCCAATCCTACCCATCAGTGCTGCCTATCATTGCCCATCTGTGCTGCCTATCAGTGCTCATTAGTGCCGCATATCAGTGCAGCTTCATCAGTGCCTCCTTATCAGTGCCCATCAGTCCTGCCTCATCAGTTTGCCCATCAGTGCAGCCTGTCAGTGCCCATCAGTCCTGCCTCATCAGTTTGCCCATCAGTGCAGCCTGTCAGTGCTTATTGGCAAAATTGTATAACAGAAACAAAACTTTTTTTTTCAAAATTTTTGGTATTTTTTTGTTTATTTAGCAAAAAATTAAAAAAACACAGCAGTGATTAAATAAGACCAAACGAAAGCTTTGTGTGAAAATAAATGATAAAAATGTCATATGGGTACAGTGTTGCATGACTGCGCAATTGTCATTCAAAGTGCGACAGCGCTGAGAGCTGACAATTGGCCTGGGCAGGAAGGGGGAAAAAGTGCCCAGTATTGAAGTGGTTAAACAGTCAGTGAAAGGAAAGGAGCTAGACATGAAAACAGTTTTTAAAAAAAGATTCTAATAATGTAGGACTTATGAATGGGATTCGTAACCCTTTCCAGACTGATACATGTCTATTACTTTGTTTCTCATCTGTTCTTGGATTTCTTTGGATCGCAGCATGATGTGCTGCTTTTTGAGATCTTTTAGCACTTCACTCTGTCAGACATCTGCTATTTAAGATCCCTTTCCCACGGACGTTCCATTCAGGTCCGCCTGTCTGTTTTTCAGACAGGGGAGTGGATCGGATGACAACGGACATAACGTTGCATTGTCATCCAATTTCCCATAGAGAAGAGTGGAGCTCTGACAGATCTGTCTCTGCACAGACTCTGCACATCTGAGGTTCGCTGAGCAAAACGGACCCCGCACACGGAGATGGCTGTGTAAAAGGGGCCTAAGTGATTTCTTGATTCAACAGGTCTGGCAGTAGTCAGGCCTGGGTGGCAAGTGAAATTTAACTTTCCAAAAAATGTGGTTAGTCACAGTTCATTCATGATTTAGCAAGGGGGGGCAATTACTTTTTCTCATAGGACCAGGCAGGTTTGGACAACTTTTTTCCCTTTAATTTATTTATTTATTTCAGATACTTATATAGCGCTGTCAATTTACGCAGCACTTTACATTCATATCAGTCCCTACTCTCAAGGAGCTTACAATCTAAGCTCCCTAAAGCACACGGGATGACGATCGTACGTACGATCGTCTCAAATCTTATGTTGGATAATGTAACTTGCATACTGACTGCACTACACGATCGTACGACCACAGAGAGAACGTTCAGGTGCATGTAATTAGTGTCCGGCCGTTCCTGACTTCTGAGCATGCGTGTTTTGCACAATACAACTTGTTGTACCAACTTCTCTGTACACACGATACAACGGTCGTATGAGCACTTGTTGGTATGACCAAGTTTTCTAGGTTGCTCATACAACTCCTGTTGTACGACCGTCGTATGTCAGCTGTTAATCGCGATTGATTTCGCATACAACGGTCGTTCGTACGACTTGTTGTATACAATCGTCGTCCTGTGAGTACGAGGCTTTAGGGAGCTCACATACATACACATAGTAGGGCCAATTTAGACAGGACCTAATTAACCTACCAGCATGTCTTTGGAGGGTGGGAGGAAACTGGAGTACCCGGGGGAAACCCACGCAGGCACAGGGAGCACATGCTAATTCCAGGCAGGTAGTGTCGTGGTTGGGATTTGAACCAGCGACCTTTTTGCTGCTAGACGAAAGTGCTATCCACTACACCACTGTGCCGCCCGAAGCAAATCATCATTTAAAAACTGCATTTTTTATTTACTCGAGCTATGTTTGTGTAATATTAAAATTTGATTGATTGATCTGAATCATTTAAATGTGACAAAAATGCAACAAAAATTTGATTTAAAAAAATCAGTAAGGGGGCAAATACTTTTTCACAACACTGTACATGTGAAGAAAGTGAGGTTCAAAGTAGAAAAAAATGTTTATTGTTAATTACACTGAAAACATCATTATAAGGCCTCTTGCACGCTGCAGCTTGAAAAAGCTCAGAACAGCTTTTTTTTTTTTTTTTTTTTACTGAACTAAAATACAGCCCATTCTTTGTAATGTGCCTATGCACACAGGCGCCTAAACAAGCGATGTGCATTCTTCCGTAAAAAGAATAGAAAAATCAGCTTTTTTGGTCAGTAATTTACACCTCATGCGTGCAAAAATAAGCATGAATGCGCACAAATGTACGCAAATGCCCATTTGCACATTGTGAAGGATGAGAACGTGAGTACTGTATAACTTTCCATGCATTTGCACAAAAATGCATGTAAATACATTCATAAAAACCGTCTGAAAAAGTAGATGCTCAAACAGGAGTATTGTGTGCAAGAGGCCTAACTAGGGATTTTCAGGATAACAAATACATTTAATTATTGTTTTCCCTGAAAATCAAGAAGAGATTTTATAATTTAAAGCGGAGGTCCGCCAGGGAAAAAAAAATTAAAAGTCAGTAGCTACACATACAGCCGCTGACTTTTAATAATAGGACACCTACCTGTCCTGGAGTCCAGCGGTGTCTACACCGCCGCCGATCTTCGTATTGGAGGTCGGGTGCAGCCGCGTCCATTGCGGGTAAGGGAACCCGGATGTGTAACATTACAGCTTCAAGCTTGGCACCTTACTGCGCATGCGCGAGGCTCCGCTGCGCTCTGCTATTGGTAGCAGAGCGAGTAGGGAGGAGGGAGCCGGGCTGCTGACGTCAGTGGAACTCTGCTTTAAGTGGGGTACACACTGTAAGAAAATCGGGCGACCATTTGTCCGATTTTTCTCGTTGCTTCACAGCAAATCGTAACCGATGAAAGAAAATTTGTATGAAAATTCTTGTACGACTAAAGCCTCGTACACACGGGGCGACGATTGTACGTACGATCGTCGCAAATGGTATGTTGCATAATGTAACTTGCATACTGACTGCACTACACGATCGTACGACCACAGAAAGAACGTTCAGGTGCATGTAATTAGCATCCGGCCGTTCCTGACTTCTGAGCATGCGTGTTTTGCACAATACAACTTGTTGTACCAACTGCTCTGTACACACGGTACAACAGTGGTATGAGCGCTTGTTGGTACGACCAAGTTTTCTAGTTTGCTCATACAACTCCCTTGTACGACCATCGTTTGTTCAACTGTTCTAATCGCGCATACGAACGATCAATATCGCATACAACGGCCGTTACTACGACCTGTTGTACACGATCGTTGTCCCGTGTGTACAAGGCTTAAGGCTTTTTTTTTTGTTGTTTAGGCCTCATACACACGGACGTTTTTTGACGCCGGCGTTTTCTGGCGTTTTTTGCAGCTCTCCATGTTAGTCAATGGCCCCATAAAACGTCGGCGTTTTTGCGCTGTAGATGGCGTCAGCGTTAGTGAGCTGAAAGTAGAACCTACGGCCATCACGTTCTGAGGCTGTAACGTTTTGGCATTTTTTGACGCCAACGCCATAAAACGCCAACTAATATTGTACCGGCGTTTTCCGGCGTTTTTTGACGCCGACGTTTTGAGGTTGAAAAATAGCAGAGGGATGATTTTTTTTTAAAAACGCCTATTGACGCCGACTCTCACGAATGCCCATGCATAAGGCCGAAAAATGCCGATTTTTTTTCCTTGACGTCGGGCCCGGCGTTTTGTTTATTTTTAAAGATACGCCCGTGTGTATCAGGACTAATTGTTTCTGATCCTGCGCAGTTTTTCTTTTCTGATTTTTCTTGTACAAAAATCGTACAATAACGATACACATTGATCGAAAATTGGTCGTTCTGTTCCTACCCGAGAAAAATTTTGTCCACCCAAGAATTTTCATCCGAAAATTCGGAATCGGCTGTCAAAAGTTGTGTACACACTATACGAAAATCGTACGAAAATTCTCTGGGCGAAAATGTTCGGCCCAATTTCCTTAGAGGGTGTATGAGCCTTTACTCAAAGGACGAGAAACTGAAAATGTAACAGCAGTACAGAGGTACACATCAAAACGTTATTTCGGATCTCTACCATTTTTTTTTATAAACTAGGCCTTATTTTTTTGGTAATCTTCTGTGGAATACAAAATGAGCAATTTTTTAGCATTCCTGTATTAAAACGAAGAATAACAAGCTGGCGTAGTGGAAATGAGTAAGAGAGATGATGGTAAGAGGTAGGTCGTTTTGAGAAGTGGTGGGTGGAGAAGGAGGCAGTGGGAGGGAATGAGTGTGTTTAACAACCACTGGTCGCAGATAGGAAGGGGAAAAGGGATGTTCATTTCAAGGGATTTTCCACCTATAAGATAATAACGATCGATTTTTTATATTGCCTTATATATACCATGACTGAGGCTGTTATCTCGATTGTCATTGTCTCCTATTGTATTTTATAGTTACAGCTGGTTATCGTAAGTTCTTTATATCTGCTCAGGTATAACCGTGCTCTGCTCTTCTAGCTGATTCATATTCCAGGAATAGGAGTTGCTCATGCACACCATGCACACCCTTCAACTGTTCAATGGGACTGTCCCTTTATTTCATGAGAATACAGCAGTCCCTTGAGTCTAGGATTTACCCCATAAAAAACTAAGAAAAAAAAGGCAGCTGTCGCGCCAAGCTATCTGCAAAGGTAATGGGGAAGGGGGGAAGTCCTTGAGTCATGTTGTTTGCCATTTTGATTTTTGGGAGGGGAGAGGTGTCAGGGCATTTTTTTTCTCCTGACTTTTTTCTGACTTACATCTTAGTGGGAAAATGATAAAAAAAAATGTTATCACAACTCATGTTAAAAGTACTTAATACATCTTGCATGTCAAATCCAAAAATATATATTAAAATAAAGTCTCTCTCTCTCGTATCTCACAAAAGTGAGTACACCCCTCACATCTTTGTAAATATGTTATTATATATTTTCATGTGACAACACTGAAGAAAATACACTTTGCTACAATGTAAAGTAGTGAGTGTACAGTTTGTATAGCAGTGTAAATTTGCTGTCCTCTCAAAATAACTCAACACACAGCCATTAATGTCTAAACCGCTGGCAACAAAAGTAAGTACACTGCTAAGTGAAAATGTCCAAATTGGGCCCAAAGTGTCAATATTTTGTGCGGCCACCATTGTTTTCCAGCACTGCCTTAACCCTCTTGGGCATGGAGTTCACCAGAGCTTCCCAGGTTGCCACTGAAGTCCTCTTCCACTCCTCTATGATGACATCACAGAGCTGGTGGATGTTAGAGACTTTGCGCTCCTCACCCTTCTGTTTGAGGATGCCCCACAGATGCTCTATAGGGTTTAAGTCTGGAGACATGCTTGACCAGTCCATCACCTTTACCCTCAGCTTCTTTAGCAAGGCAGTGGTCGTCTTGGAGGTGTGTTTGGGGTTGTTATGTTGGAATACGTCTCTCAGGCCCAGTCTCCGAAGGGAGGGGATCATGCTCTGCTTCAGTATATCACAGTACATGTTGGCATTCATGGTTCCCTCAATGAACTGTAGCTCCCCAGTGCCGGCAGCACTCATGCAGCCCCAGACCATGACACTCCCATCACCATGCTTGACTGTAGGCAAGACACACTTGTCTTTGTACTCCTCACCTGGTTCTCGCCACACACACTTGATACCATCTGAACCAAATAAGTTTATCTTGGTCTCATCAGACCACAGGACATGGTTCCAGTAATCCATGTCCTTAGTCTGCTTGTCTTCAGCAAACTGTTTGCGGGCTTTCTTGCGCATCATCTTTAGAAGAGGCTTCCTTCTGGGATGACAGCCATGCAGACCAATTTGATGCAGTGTGCGGCGTATGGTCTGAGCACTGACAGCCTGACCCCCCCACCCCTTCAACCTCTGCAGCAATGCTGGCAGCACTCATACATCTATTTCCCAAAGACAACCTCTGGATATGACGCTGACCACGTGCACCCAACTTCTTTGGTCGACCATGGTAAGGCCTGTTCTAAGTGGAACCTGTCCTGTTAAACAGCTGTATGATCTTAGCCACCGTGCTGCAGTTCATTTTCAGGGTCTTGGTAATCTTTTTATACCCTAGGCCATCTTTATGTAGAGCAACAATTCTTTTTTTCCAGATCCTCAAAGATTTCTTTGCCATGAGGTGCCATGTTGAACTTCCAGTGACTAGTATGAGAGCGTGAGAGCGATAACACCAAATTTAACACACCTGCTCCCCATTCACACCTGAGACCTTGTAGGTTTTTACTCAAAATCTCACAATACATGGCCCCATTCATTCTTTCCTTTACACGGATCAGTCGTCCTGGTCCCTTTGCAGAAAAAACAGCCCCAAAGCATGATGTTTCCACCCCCATGCTTCACAGTAGGTAGGGTGTTCTTTAGATGCAACTCAGCATTCTTTCTCCTCCAAACACGACAAGTTGAGTTTTTACCAAAAAGTTCTATTCTGGTTTCATCTGACCATATGACATACTCTCAATCCTCTTCTGGATCATCCAAATGTTCTCTAGCAAACTTCAGATGGGCCTGGACATGTACTGGCTTAAGCAAGGAGACACGTCTGGCACTGCAGGATTTGAGTCCCTGGTGGCGTAGTGTGTTACTGATGGTAGCCTTTGTTACTTTGCTCCCAGCTCTCTGCAGGTCATTCACTAGGTCCCCCGTGTGGTTCTGGGATTTTTGCTCACCGTTCTTGTGATCATTTTGACCCCACGGGGTGAGATCTTGCGTGGAGCCCCAGATCGAGGGAGATTATCAGTGGTCTTGTATGTCTTCCATTTTCTAATAATTGCTCCCACAGTTGATTTCTTCACACCAAGCTGCTTACCTATTGCAGATTCAGTCTTCCCAGTCTGGTGCAGGTCTACAATTTTGTTTCTGGTGTCCTTTGACAGCTCTTTGGTCTTGGCCATAGTGGAGTTTGGAGTCTGACTGTATGAGGTTGTGGACAGGTTGTGTCTTTTATACTGATAACGAGTTCAAACAGGAGCCATTAATACAGGGAACGAGTGAAGGACAGAGGAGCCTTTTAAAGAAGAAGTTACAGGTCTGTGAGAGCCAGAAATCTTGCTTTTTGTTATTGACCAAATACTTTTTCCACCATAATTTGCAAATAAATTCTTTAAAAATCAGACAATGTGATTTTCTGGACTTTTTTTCTCATCCTGTCTCTCATAGTTGAAGTGTCCCTATGATGAAAATTACGGGCCTCTCTCATCTTTTTAAGTGGGAGAACTTGCACAATTGGTGGCTGACTAAATACTTTTTTGCCCCACTGTATGTCTGTAGCCTTTGTCTATATTCTATGTAGGAAAAGGCATATGTAATGAGTTCATTTTTTAAAAATATGATTTGTCTTAGTGCTAGTTCACACCAGTTGCAGTCCAGTGCATTTTTTTTATCCATGAAAAATGCATGCACAGTGTTTTCCATGTATTCCAATGGCTGTAGTTTACACAGTGCAGTCAGTTCCGGTGAGTTTCCGCTGCAGAAAAAAGTAGAACATGCTGCATTTTTTTCTGCACAGAGCTGTACTGGAACACAGCAAAACATATCAAAATGCACTGGAACTGTGTGTGGTGTGAACTGTAAGCAATGTATCCGAAGTGCGTTTTTTTTTTTTCCCCCTCAGCCCCCCTAATACTTACCCCAGCCCAATCTCGATCCAGCGATGTGCAGGAGAGCAGCTTCTCTCCCGGGTTCCTCCTTCCTCATTGGCTGAGATGCAGCAGGGAGTGGCGGGGATGAGCCGTGCTTTGTGTGTCTTATGGACACAGAGAACTGGCAAAGAGATTGCTATAGGGCCACTCGGCAAGGGGGAGGACCCGAGGAATGGAGGATTGGGGCATCTCTGTGCAAAACCATTTCACAGAGCAGGTGAGCATAACACGTTTGTTGTTATTATTATTTTTATTTTTTTCCTTTACAAACACTTTAAAGTTTATATGTGTCTAAGGCCCCTTTCATACTCGGCACGGAGTCCACCTGCTTAGGGAATCTGTTTGCTGATCCCCACTAATAAGATGGATGGCTGGTCTGTGTCTGCTCTGCTAATGCAGACACAGACACATCCCGATCTCCTCTATGGGTGGTTGGATCATAGGTGTGTGCAGCCTATTGCATTAGGGTGTGCACCACAAAGTGCAAACATACATGAGTGTGTGTATATATGTCAGAAGGGCAGAGGACAGTGTCAGTAGTATACATGTAAAACTTATTTAGGAGGATTTGTTTCATCTTTGTGAATCATCTGAGGCTGTTCACATCACTGGGTATATGTGAGGGTTTACATCCACTTTAAGAAGTATTTTGTGGACTCTTTTGACTCTAAAGGCAACAAACAATATTCAGTGCAATGTAGCCACGTCCAATTTTCATTGCATCTTGCTACAATACATGTGCTACATATCGTCTACACATCTCAAGTTTTAAAGGGGTAGTAAACCCTGAAGGTTTTTCACCTTAAAGCATTCTATGCAATAAGGTGAAAGACCTCCTGTATTTCAGCAGCCCTGGGGGGCGGGGCCGAGTCCTGCTGTCTGTGTCAATGGATGCAGCAGTAGGATTCGGGAGCGCGCCTGCACAAATGCCCCCAGGGAAAGTACTTCTCCGTGGAGGCACTCGCTGAAGAGGAGGAGCCAGGAGCGCGGACGCAGGATCCCAGAAAAGGAGGGTCGGGGCCGCTCTGTGCAAAACCCTTACACAGAGGAGGTAAGTATGACATGTTTGTTATTTTTTTTAAAAAAATAACCTTTTCGTATCACTTTAAAGTTGGAATAGCTATAGCAGGCATGTTCAATTCAAGCTAAAACTTGGGCCAGATGAAGTGGAATTTAAGGGGTCCATGTATAAAAAATTTGCTTTGCATGCAAAAGTCCCAAATATTACCCTTAATGATTGTAATATGCAACGTCATATATCCCAGGAGTCTTCAGGAGCAGAGGAGAGGTTTTCTTAGCTAAGCAAACCCTCCTACCTGCATGCCTAAGCTTACTCAAGATGGCCACGGCCAGAAATGCTAGAGAATGTGATTTCTCAGCACAATAAAGCATGGAGACATAAATGGATGGGTGGATGGATGGGGGAGCTTGCTTTGAATATTAAAAATTAATTAAATAGCAGTTTTGGATTGTGGTGCTCAGATACAGTGTAGTTGCACTTTAACCACTTCAGCCCCGGAAGGATTTCACACTTTAGGACCAGAGCACTTTTTGCGATTCGGCGCTGCGTCGCTTTAACTGACAATTGCGCGGTCGTGCGACGTTGTACCCAAACGAAATTTGCGTCCTTTTTTTCCCACAAATAGAGCTTTCTTTTGGTGGTATTTCATCATCGCTGCGTCATTTCTGATCGCCGCTATAAACAAGAGAAGAGCGACAATTTTGCAAAAAAACCCAAAATTTCCCAAAATTTTTGCTACAATACAAATCCAAAAAAAAATACAAAAAAACATTTTTTTTCACCGTTTTTGGCCGATTTATATTCTTCCTCATATTTGTGATAAAAAAAATCGCAATCGGCGTTTAGTGATTGGTTTGCGCAAAAGTGGCCGCGTTTACGGATGGTGAGAATTCATTTCTGGAGTTTTTTAATTTATTTTTTATTTTTTACTAGTAATGGCGGCGATCTGCGATTTTTAGCGGTACTGCGATATTGGGCCGGACATGTCGGACCATTTTGACACTTTTTTGGGACCAGTGGCATTTATACAGCGATCAGTGCTATAAAAATGCACTGTTTACTGTGTAAATGCAATTGGCAGTGAAGGGGTTAACCTGCAGGGGGCGCTCTAAGGGTTAACTGTGTTCCCTGGGCGTGTTCTAACTGTGGGGGGACTGCCCTAGCAGGGGAAGGGAAGTGATCACAGCTTCGTATGACGGCGGTTTGCGATATCGAGCCACTTTGTCGCCGTCAACCTGACGGTCGGCAAGTGGTTAACTGCAATGTACTCTGCAGGGATGTCACTCGCCTGGATGTCCTGCCTGGATCACAGAAGTATAAGTCCACACAGATCAGCGGTTCACATACGTATTTACAGTGGAACCTCGAATTGCGAGTAACAGGGTTAACAAGCGTTTTGCAATACAAGCATTTTTTTTTTTTTAAATCCTGACTCGGTTTGCGAGCGCTGTCTCACAAAACGAGCAGGATTAAGCCTCTGTGCATGCAATACCGCATGTGGCCAGAGGTGTGGGGGTGCTGAGGAGCCTTGGAGATGCTCTGAAGCACTCAGAAATACCGAAAGTGTAAAGCGTTCCTGAGCGTTTCCAAATGTTTCCGACCATCTCCAAGCCTCACCAGCGCCACCACACCTCTGGCCACATATGGTATTGCATACACCAACTCCCCCGGACCTCTGGTCACATATAGTACTGCATTGACAAGCAGTGACTGTGGAATGAATTATCTGAGTTTCCATTGTTTCCTATGGGGAAAATTGCTTTGATATACAAGTGATTTGGAATACAAGCATTCTCCGGGAACGGATTATGCTCATAATCCAAGGTTCCACTGTATTTCAGCTGTGAATGTAACGGTCTACTTGGAGTTAAAGCTTTAGAAGTGAGTCATGACCCAGCCTTATTCCGGAGAAGTTCAGATAGTTTTAGCCTGGGGCCACTTATCAATAATCAGATAATGGAATAACTAAAACCTGTTTGATCCAGTTCACCTGGAAGGAGCAGCCAATATAATATATAGTGGTACGTTGGGGGTCTCCTGATTGCCAGGAGGGTATTGTTAGCTTTCCGAAAATTATTTTACATATACAGTAGAAGACAGAGGTCATCTTTCTACAAATAGCCTTGTCACAATGTCTTAGGGTCCGTTCAGACTATTGCTAAAACCTGCCTTTTAATGCACATTATCACAAGGCAGTGCCTTACAGTGCCATTCATTGTGAAAAGCACCCACTGTACTGTAGTGGGCAAAGCAAAATCAAGGAAGTGTAGATCCCATATTATAGGGGTCGGAATTTTGACCCAGCCCCATGCTTGAGGTGGCCTGAGCGGCTCCCCTGTAACATTTGTTTCTACACCTGGATAGGAGGGGCAGAATGGGCAGCATATAAAGGAACTGATGCCCCCCATTTTCCTCTTGCAGCTCCTTAAAGCCTGCTTCTCCTCCTTTCCTTCCCACCGGCATTAAGCGGCTTCAGGAGGAAAATAGAGGGCATTGGTTCCTCTATATACTACCCCCTCTTATGCAGATTTCTTGTCTCCTGCTGCCCCCAGGCCCTTGTGCCCCCCCCCCCCTTCAACAGCACTGCTGGCTTCCCCCCTCCCCTCTCTTGCCGGCTGCTGCGGGAGATACTTTCAGGATGGAGAGCAAGGGAAGCCTGAATGGCTATTGCTGTCCTTTCATTCCGGAGATGGAGATTGAGGGCTATGACCCCTGGCATTTCAACCAAATCCCCACAACAGGGGGTTCCTAAAAAAAAAAAAAAAAAAATGTTAAAATACTTAAAGATACAATTGCAAAAAAAAAAAAAAAAACTAGAATAAAATTTTAAAAAATAATTAAAAAATAAAATAAAAATAAACTACTTACACCGTACACTGCCCTACTGATCACATTCACTGCATTACTGACCCCGTCCACTGCTCTACTGACTGACACCATTCACAGTCCCTCTGACATCAGTGACAGAACTACCAGGGCCGCAAAGGTCGCACTTGCAACTGGACCCTGGCATTCCGCCACCATGGGGGGTCCCAAAACAATAGGAAGGGGCTCCACTGCAGAACATGTGAAATAGTCAAGCTGTGGGACCATATTGGAGTAAAGGGCTCAGTGGAAAGGGCCCTGGGCCTGGAGGGAAGGGCACCAACCTAAGGTCAGGGGGGCGCTTCATGGTTTCTTGCACCAGGACCCTGAAGGTTCTAGTTATGCCTCTGGTGCACTGCATTCCCAAAAAAGGATCACATGCATTTTTATGTCCATTGCAGTGCATCGAAAGCCCATTTAGGCCTCCTGCACAAGGACTCAATATTATACTGATGTTCATATTCAGGACCTTGCTGGCAGTTATGGTCCGTAAAGACCTTGCGTAGATGCGCATACAGGCGCGTAAGTCTGCATATGTGTATACATGCGTACATTTCTTCTTCATTTTCTTCTAGCTGCCAGTGTGTTGCAATTTACATGTAAAATTTGCTAAGCAAGCATTTTTCCGATTGGACAAGGTGGAGAGTGTGATATCACTGCCCCGCCTCTCCACCTCATCCAGTCAAAGAAGGATTTGCATTTTATTCATCAAATGCAAAGCATTCTCTGAATGGCAGCTGTGCTGTTTGGCCGAGCTCCTGTGTTGGGAATGCTCAGCATGGGACCTAGGAGCTAGTGGAGAACACTAAAGTAGTGGTGTCTACAGTGATTTCCAGCTTCCCGGGGCATCAGCCAGTTATAGTTATATACAAAGTTACATTAGTCCTAGCTAAACCAATGTACTGTATCTGTATAAAATGACCATGCTTGATATTCTTCAACTACTTCCGGACCGGCCACCATACATATACAGCGACAGGGCGGGCTGCGCAAAACAATGTACCTGTACGTTGTTCTCACTTTCTGGTCTGGGCCGATGACCCACTCCTGCTGTGATTGGACACAGCGGTAGCCAATCAGCGGGTCCAGAAGCTGCAATGACCTCCGGCCACCCGCAATCTTTTGGTGGACTGACAGAACGGCGGTCTGCCTATGTAACCACTTCCGGACCGCTGATCGTGGATATACGGAAGTCCTATGAAGTGAAATACCGTTGTTATGGTAGCAGATAGCTACCATAACCCCGGAATTGTTTTTTCAGCGGGCGGTCCTCTTTCGGATTAAAGTGGTCTCTGCGGCGGATTCACCGCAAGATCACTTTTATCGGGGGTGGGAGAGGTGCCCCCCCGCCACTTTTCCATTGTCTCCGCCACTTACCGGACCTGCCGGTAGCGACAGAGACAATCAGGTCCGCTCCCCCCCTGCATTGGATGCCAAATGAGCGGAAGATACCGCCCACTCGGCTCCATAGCATTGACTGGCGGAAGTGACGTCAAACGTCACTTCTGCCCAATGCTCTTAAAAGGGACTGTTTTTTTTTCCAAGTGTCATTTTTTTTTTCCTTTATTCCATTCAAGTGTAAATATGAGATTTGAGGTCTTTTTGACCCCAGATCTCATATTTAAGAGGTCCTGTCATGCTTTACAAGGAATGTTTACATTCAATGTAATAGGAATAAAAGTGATCAAAAAGTTTCATTTTTAAAAGGATGGAGTAAAAATAAAAAATAAAAAGTAAAATAAATAATAAAAATAATTTTAAAGGCCCCGTCCCGCCGAGCTTGCGCAGAAGCGAACGCATACGTAAGTCGCACCCGCATATGAAAAAGGTGTTCAAACCACACATGTGAGGTATCGCCGCAATCGTTAGAGCGAGAGCAATAATTCTAGCACTAGACCTCCTCTGTAACTCAAAACTGGTAACCTGTAGACATTTTTAACTGTCGCAGATGGAGATTTTTAAGTGCCAAGTTTGTTGACATTCCATGAGCCGGCGCAATTTTGAAGCCTGACATGCTGGGTATCAATTTACTTGGCGTAACATTATCTTTCACAATATGGAAAACAATTGGGTTAACTTTACCGTTGTCTTATTTTTTAACTCCAAAAACTAAATTAAAAAAAAAAAATTGCGCTTGTTAGACCGCTGCGTAAATACGGTGTTACATAAAGTATTGCAATGACTGCACTTTTATTCTCTAGGGTGTTAGAAAAAAAAATAATGTTTGCGTGTTCTAAGTAATTTTATAGCAAAAAAAAAAAGATTTTAACTTGTAAACACTGAATCTCAAAAAGAGGCTCGGTCTTGAATTGGGTAAACAAGGCAAACGTTGTCCTGTCACAGAGGAAGAGAGAGATCTGTATTTCCTAGTAATCAGGAACATGGATCTCTCTCTTTGTCTAGTGTCAGCATCCCCCACAAAGTTAGAAAGCACTCCCAGGGAACACATTTAACCATTTGATTGTTCCTGATGTTAACCCCTTCCCTGCCAGTGTCATTTATACAGTGACAGTGCATTTTTTTAGCACTGATCTCTGTATTGGTGTCACTGGTCCCCAAAAAGTGTCACTTAGTATCCAGTTTGTCCGCCGCAATGTCGCAGTCCTGATAAAAATCGCTGATCACCGCCATTACTAGTAAAAAATAAAAAAAGTCTCTAAATCTATCCCATAGTTTGTAGACGAGATAACTTTTGCGCAAACCAGTCAATAAACGCTTATTGGTATTTTTTTTTACCAAAAATATGTTTTATAGTAGAAAGTAAAAAATATTGTTTTATTTTTTTTCAAAGTTATCGCTCTTTTTTTGTTTATAGCGCAAAAAATAAAAAAACGCAGAGGTGATCAAATACCACCAAAAGAAAGCTCTATTTGTGGGTAAAAAAGGATCTCAATTATATTTGGGTACAACGTCGCACGACTGCGAAATTGTCAGTTAAAGTAATGCAGTGCCGTATCGCAAAAAAAATGGCCTGGTCATGAAGGGGGGTAAAACCTTCCAAGGCTGAAGTGGTTAAGGACCAGGATGTTTCCCAATCAGTACCATACACAGTGATTCTAACTAAGGTTGTGAAGGCCAAGCTAATCGGGTCCCTCATGAAGGATAGAGTTGGATAAAGCCTGGTACACATGGGCTGAATATTGGCCGATATTAGCTGGTTCAACTGACACCGGCCGACATTCTGCCCATGCGTACAGCAGCCGTTCCGACATAAGCCGGCCTAACGCCTGGCTTCTGTTAAAGGGGCATGTCGGAAAAAAAAAATCTA
Source organism: Glandirana rugosa (assembly GCA_018402905.1). Taxonomy (NCBI): domain Eukaryota; kingdom Metazoa; phylum Chordata; class Amphibia; order Anura; family Ranidae; genus Glandirana; species Glandirana rugosa. Next base: position 713,231 of record BLSH010434103.1, read on the forward strand.
CCGATCGGCATCTATTCAGTGTTCCCAGCCAATGTGAGCTCTGACCAGTGTATCCTGGCAGTCCTGATGTCAGAACACAATAGCTCAGAGGGGAGATCACTGTACTAATATCGGATAGTTAGTACAGCAAGCTCCTCACAAGCTCCTCAGTTTTTTTTTTCGCTCAGTCCTTTGGGTTGAGCGAAAAAAAACGGATAGTGTGTACCAGGCTTTAACGCCACTCAACGGCTTGTGGGTTATCTTTCACAAATCAATTGTTTTGTTTGTTTTTTTGTTTTTTTCAATAGAAAGTTTTCAAAATTAACCACTTCAGCCCCGGAAGGATTTCCAGCTTTAGGACCGGAGCACTTTTTGCGATTCGGCGCTGCGTCACTTTAACTGACAATTGCGCGGTCGTGCGACGTTGCACCCAAACGAAATTTGCGTCCTTTTTTTCCCACAAACAGAGCTTTTGGTGGTATTTGATCACCTCTGCGTCATTTCTGATCGCCGCTATAAACAAAAGAAGAGCGACAATTTTGCAAAAAAACCCAAATTTCTTACTTTTTGCTAAAATACAAATCCAAAAAAAAAATATAAAAAAACATTTTTTTTCACCGTTTTTGGCCGATTTATATTCTTCCTCATATTTGCGATAAAAAAAATCGCAATCGGCGTTTATTGATTGGTTTGCGCAAAAGTGGTCGCATTTACGGATGATGAGAATTCATTTTTGGGGTTTTTATTTTTTTTTTATTTTTTACTAGTAATGGCGGCGATCTGCGATTTTTAGCGGTACTGCGATATTGGGGCGGACATGTCGGAATGTTTTGACACTTTTTTTGGGACCATTGGCATTTATACAGCGATCAGTGCTATAAAAATGCACTGATTACTGTGTAAATGCCATTGGCAGTGAAGGGGTTAACCTGCAGGGGGCGCTCTAAGGGTTAACTATGTTCCCTGGGCGTGTTCTAACTGTAGGGGGACTTGCCTAGCTGGGGAAAGGAAGTGTTCACAGCCTTCACTTACAGGAAGGCTGTGATCACAGCCCTTCCCCCTCACACAGAGCGGAGGTCCGTGTTTACATACACGGACCTCCGCTCATTCGCTCTGGGGGGGCATCGCGGGTGGCCGGCAGCAATCGAAGCCGCCGCACCCGCTCCCTGGACCCCCCCGGACACAGTGAGCGCGCGCGCGCGCCTCCGGCGGCGCGCGCGCGCTCACAGTGGCTCTGTATCGCGGCCGCCGTCGTATGATGGCGATTCGCGTTACAGAGCCACATTGTCGCCGTCAATTGCCGATCAGCCGTCGGCAAGCAGTTAAAAATGTGTCAGTCATTTTGCATAAGTCAGTACAGTAAGGCCTAATCACTCATCATCGGGGCTTTCTTTCAGCAGAAACGCAGGGGGAACATAGTTTTGGCACCTCCAGCACTGAATGTATTTTATAACAAGGTGTGCTGGAGGGTCTAGTGCTGCTGCCTGCTGGAGGGATCTATTGTCGCTGGTAGGGATCTATTTTTGTGTGGGGGTCTATTGTTGCTGGCTGCTGGAGGGTCTATTGATGCTGGCTGTTGAGAGATCTGTTGCTGCTGGGGGTCCATTGTTACTGGAGGGATCTATTGTTGTGTGGGATCTATCGTTACTAGGGGGTCCATGGTGGCTGGTGGTAAATTTTTTGGGGGGCGGCAAACAGTATGCTACTGACACCCCCCGATCGGTTGCACTTACCCCATAGCTTCACCAGTGGTTTCCCTACTTGGTAACAGCCTCCTGTTCCTATGCCCTCCACAGGTCACCACGGCGACTTCTGTTTCCTCCCTCCTCCGCGGCAAATCGGGAGTCTTTTTGCCCAATCGGAAAACGGGCCTCACACCCGCTTCTGATTGGCCAGTTTGAGAATCAGTGTTTCAACAGTGAATTTTCATTCACTGTTGTAACACCTGAGTGTGCTCATGGCGCAATGCTCTGCACCACGAGTCCACCCTATTTTGAAGCCTATTAGAGCCTATGGTACCCCCGCTGCTGTAATTCAGGCGCCCCGCGTCCTGAAAGGGGCCGAACTCTTGAATAGGGGGTGGCCACCGCAACCGTGGATAGATTCATGCTATGCATGAATCTATCTATGATACATATGGGGGGGGTGGCATGGATAGAGGGGGTGGTGCCTGGGTGCCTCTAATGGACGGGCCGCCACTGGGGTCCATTGTTGCTGGGGTGGGGTCTATCAAATTCCATACAAATTACTTAGAAGCACAAAATGATGCTTGGTGCTCAGAGGTGGGTAGGGGGTGGAACTAAGGGACAGTGCTCAGAGGTGGGTAGGTGGGTGGAACCAAGGGACAGTGCTCAGAGGTGTTTAGGTGGGTGGAACCAAATGGACAGTGCTCAGAGGTGGGTAGGGGGTAGAACCAAGGGACGGTGCTCAGAGATGGGTTAGGGGGTGGAACCAAGGGACAGTACTCAGAGGTGGGTAGAGGGGTGGAACCAAGGGACGGTGCTCAGAGGTGGGTAGGGGGGTGGAACCAAGGGACGGTGCTCAGAGGTGGGTAGGGGGGTGGAACCAAGGGACGGTGCTCAGAGGTGGGTA
>BLSH010434103.1:717067-731948 GCA_018402905.1 Glandirana rugosa
CCGAGAGGAGAGGTGAAGAGGTGAAGTGACTGTGCTAGCTCCGTCTCACCGGAAAATTACTCCTCCTAGCACAAATCCTCTACTCCCTGCTGCCCCCCCTTACCCTGGCCCTGCACATGATGTTGTTGTTTAATGCTCACAGGGCCAGCTCTACCACTAGGCAGAGTAGGCGGCCGCCTAGGGCACACTGACACCTAGGGCGCCTGGCCACTGTTGATCTGTCACTGGCTGCTCTGCATTCATTTATGTCATCAGAGAGGAAAGCCATGGCTGGCAGCTGCCTCGATCATGTCATCAGTGCAGTCAAGAATTGGAGTGGAGCAGCCCCCCCGGAGGCCACTCTGCCTCGATCGTGTCAGTGAAGTGGAGAAGTGGAGAGGAGAGCCATGGCTGGCGTTGGTGAGGCTGTATTTAATGGGCACAGGTTTAGGTTGTATTGATTGGCACTGGTGAGGCTCTATTTGATGGGCACAGGTGAGGCGGTATTGATTGGTGCTGATGAGGCTGTATTTGATGGGCACAGGTTTAGGTTGTATTGATTGGCACTGGTGAGGCTCTATTTGATGGGCACAGGTGAGGCTGTATTGATTGGCGCTGGTGAGGCTGCATTTAATGGGCACAGGTGAGGCTGTATTGACTGGCGCTGGAGAGGCTGTATTTGATGGGCACAGGTGAGGCTGTATTGATTGGCACTGGTGAGGCTGTATTTGATGGACACAGGTGAGGCTGTATTGATTGGCGCTGGAGAGGCTGTATTTGATGGGCACAGGTGAGGCTGTATTGATTGGCCCTGGTAAGGCTGTATTTGATGGGCACAGGTGAGGCTGTATTGATTGGCGCTGGTGAAGCTGTATTTGATGGGTGCTGGCGAGGCTGCATTTGATTGGTGCTGATCAGGCTGCATTTGATTGGCGCTGATCAGGCTGGGCATGGAAAAGGGGGTGGAGTCAGGGTGGAGCCAAGGGGGCGGCAAAATGGGGTTTCACCTAAGGTGTCAAAAATCCTTTCACCAGCCCTAAACGCACACATGTTAATGCTGGTTATGTTAAGAAAAAAACTAACATACACTGTGGCGCGCTGCTGTAAATGATATAAAGAAAAATGATATATAACAAAAAAAAAAAACGTATGCTACCAACATTGTTGTGTGCGTCCTTTATGATACATGGAACTCCTAATTACTGTGATAATCAGAACAAATCCATGCCTCTAGTATTGCATACTGGTATATTGCAATCAAAAAAATGTGCAATCCATTCATTAGTGCATTAATGACAGTCCCAATTACTGTGATGCCTTCACTGATTACAAACACAAATTTTCATAAATATAAAAGAAGTGATTGCAGAGTCCCAGTGCTGGGACACTCTCTGCATAGTCCCAATTACTGTGTTATCTTCACCAATTGAAAACACAATCTTCCATAAGTATATAGATAGTGATCCCCAAGTCCCAGTGCTGCAACACTCTCCACACAGCGACCAACACCTCGGTGTTAATGGATGCGCCCTCACCTTTATTCTTTGACCTATAAATAAATATAGGTTACATTGCACCTTCCCCTTATCAGGGGTTATGTCAGGAAGCTTCAGAGTTTCCAGAAGACTTCTGTTTACCCACTAGACAGTATCAGGATAGTTGTGCCTGTAAAAATTCATTTACCACTGCATGTCACTAGCAAAATGCTCAGAACCACAAAGACGCCACCATAGTGGCACCTCTTGAAGTCACGTGATGAGTGACGATGCGCGTAGGGCGGAGCTGGGTGACGTCAGCACTGCAGACCGGAAATTTGGCGGGAGTAAGATTTGTTACATGTCCCAAGTACACAGTTTTATGCAATGATATTTTCATTTTATGTAACTGTAATTTTAATAAATTTGGATTGCTTTTTAAAACTACTACACCGTGGCAGCATCTGTCTATCTAGATGAAGATTAGCAGTTGTATGCATGCAGCTTGATGAAGAGCATGGTTATGTTTGAAATTGTGCATTCGCCTATGGATATTGTTTGAATCGTGTATGAAGGTGATCAACTGAAGTAAAAGAATTATTGCAAAAAATGAGATTGCATTTCCTATTTTTTGATATATGTCTGGGGAAAGTTTAATGTAATCCTTGAACAGTGTACTGATTGCACGGCAGGAGTGTCCCACCCTAGTCTGGATATATATATATATATACAATATACTGTATACAGTCAAGGCTAAAATATTGGCACCACTTTGCCCAGAAAATTGTTGGAATTATAAATGTTTAGACATTCTCATATTTATTTCTTTTGTTTGTGTTGGTATGACACAAAAAAGTGGAGAAACAAAAAGCCATATCTGACACAATCCATGCAAAACTCCAAAAATGGACTGAATAAAATTATTGGCACCCTCAATTTAATATGTGGTAGCACACCCTTGTAAAACATAACTGAAATCAAGTGCTTCCTGCAACCATCAATGAGTTCCTTACACCTCTCTACTGGAAATTTGGACCACTCTTCTTTCGCCAACTGCTCCAGGTCCCTCAGATTGGAAGGGTTCCTTTTCCCAACTGCTGGTTTGAGAACTCTACACAGGTGCTCTATGGCAGGGTTTCTCAACCCCTGGTACGCGTACCTCTGGGGGTACGTGCACCATGGGCAGGGGGTACACCCAGTGCTCTGTCTCCTGAGTCCGGCCTCTGACACCTCTCCCTCCCCCTGCGCATGGGGCGGACCGCTTCCCCCGTTGATAGTACAGTCCCCACATCATGGCTACATTCCCTGATGGCTTGCTGTAGCCATGCTGTGGGGACTGTACTATCAATGGGGGAAACGGTCCGCCCCGTGCGCGGGGAGTGGGAGAGGTGTCAGGCCGGTGATAGCTGTCCGGGGTCCTGTCAAGTGAATAGAGCACATCACGCAGCCCGGAAGATGCTTCCCCGGCCAGGCCTGACATGGTAGTAGACGGCCCCATGTCCTCCCATCTCCTGGCTCCCCCACCCCAGCATGCCCCAGATATCCTGAATGTCATGTGTGAAGATGGCTGCTGTGGCTTCCTGAAAAAAGGTAAGTCCTGCCTGCATGCTCAGCTATCGGTGCCTCCTATCAGTGCAGCACATCAGTGCAGCCTCCCATCAGTGCAGCCCATCAGTGCCTCCTATCAGTGCAGCCTCCTATCAGTGCCCATCACTTTCTCGAGAAAGGGGTACTTAGGAAATTTTTTTTTGACTTGCAGGGGTACTTCGCCGTAAAAGATTGAGAAACACTGCTCTATGGGATTTAGATCTGGACTCATTGTTGGCCAGTTCAGTACTTTCCAGTAATTTGACTTAAACCATTTCTGGGTGCTTTTTGACGCATGCTTTGAGTCATTGTCCTGCTGAAAGACCCATGACCTCGAGGGAGACACAACTTTCTGACACTGGGCCCTGCATTGCACCACAGAATTCTTTGGTAGTCTTCAGATTTCATAATGCCATGCACACAGTCCAGTGCTTGAAGCCGTAAAGCAACCCCAAAACATCAGTGATTCTCCACCATGATTGACTGTAGGGACTGTATTCTTTGATTTCAAGGCCTCATTTCTTTTTCTGAAAACAGTAGAATGATGGGCTTTACCAAAAAGCTGTAATTTTGTTTTGTCTGTCCACAGCACATTCTCCCAAAAGGATATTGGCTTCCTCAGGCAGGTTTGGCAAACTCCAATCTGGCTATTTTATGCTTCTGGGTCCTCCTGGGTCTCCTACCATAGCGTCCCTTTTCATTTAGATGGCAGCGTATAGTGCAAGCTAAAACAGTTGTACCTGGTGCCTGAAGGTCAGCTTAAATTTGTCTGGAAGTTGATCGAGGGTCTTTATCCACCATTTGAACAATCCTTTGTTGCAATCTTTGATCAAATTTTCTCTCTCGTCCACGTCCAGGGAGATTAGCTACAGTGCCATGGGCTGTAAACTTCTTGACAATGTTGTGCACAGTGGACACAGGAACATTAAGATGTCTGGAGATGGACTTATAACCTTGAGATTATCCATGCTTTTCTACAATTTTTGTTCTCAAATCCTCAGCCAATTTTTTGCTGCTCTTTCTTCTCTTCTCCATGCTCCGTGTGGCACACAGAGACACAACAGAAAGGTTGAGTCAATTTTTCACCACTTTAACTGGTTGCCGGTGTGATTTCTTTATATTGTCAGCACCTCCATGTCCACAGCGTGGACCTGAATTGCTGGGAGGGCATACATGTATGTTCTCCCGAGCATGCGCTGTTAGAGCGTCCCTGCAGGTCGTCCATGAGACTCGGCTGATCACAGATCGGAGTAAGGGGGCGGTCACGCCCCCTTACCACATGATCAGCTGTCAGCCAATGACAGCTGATCAGGTGATCAGGTGATGTAAACAGTAAACAGAAGATCGGTGATCAGTATTTATTTTTTTTTGCGTCACGCTCTCAGCGTGAGGAGAAAAAGAAGCCGATCACCGGCTTCTGTCAAGGGGACATTGGTCCCTCGCACAGAGCGCCGTGGATGGCTCAGCTGTGCACACCAGTGCCCCCCTGCCAGTGCCACCTATCATTACCCACCAGTGCCACCTGCCAGTAACCACCAGTTCCATCTACCAGTGCCCACAGTTCCACCTACCAGTGCCCACAGTGCCACCTACCTTTGCCTGCCAGTGCCACCTACCTTTGCCAACCAATGTTGCAAATCAATGCCCGTCAGTGCTGCATCATCAGTGCCACCGATCAGTGCTGCCAAACCGCATCACCGTGTCCAGCAGTGCCCATCAGTTCCACCCATCAGTGCCAATCAGTGTTACCTATCAGTGCCGCTGATACTGCCACTTCCCCCATGTGTACTAAGTCCACAGCATTCAGCTTCATTCACCAAGTAGGATCAAAGTGCCTTTATTAATATATTTGTCATTCTCCAAGTCCCTTCCGTAGCTCTGCCCAGCCGGGTACACTCCCAAATGGCATACTTGTTACCAGGCTTCACTATTACTCTCATCAGAGGACTTATCTCATCTGGCCTGGTCGCCAAAGCCTTATATACCCTGCTACAGAACCTGCAGGAAAAGGTCAGGAGAGACAGGGTGACTACAGCTATTCTTCCCATGTTCTGTACCACCTCACCTGTGATCTCAGCGTCGCAAAGAGCCGACTACTTCCTGACAGCTCTGGGGTTTTTGGCTCCTATGCCCCATCTACCTAGGCACCTCGCACACTACCATGTTTCCCCGAAAATAAGCCCAGGTCTTATATTCATTTTGGCAACAAAAGACACAGCAGGGCTTATTTTTGGGGTAGGTCTTATCATGTCATGTGCTGTCTTCTCTCCCCCTCTACCTCCCTGCCTGTCAGGAATCCCCAATGGAACTGAGTAAAAGTGCTTGTAAAATGCTAGAATCCACTCTATTACAGTATTATATAATGTAAGCTATTTATGTTTCTGTAATATAATTGTGTTAAATCCCTTCTTATAGCGCCGTTCAGCGCTTCCGTGATCCACCTGAGCTCTCTTCCCTGCTCCAAGCACTGCAGAGGGGGGCGAGATCCCCCGCTGACAGCTGGGAGAAGAGGAGGAGAGCAGCAAGAGGTCAGCTGAGCGCTGAGCAACGCTATAAGAAGGTATTTAACACAATTATATTACAGAGACATACACAGCTTACATTATATAATACTGTAATAGAGTGGATTCTAGCATTTTACAACCACTTTAAACTAGGACTTATTTTCAGGGTAGGGCTTATATTGCAGCCATCCCCGAAAATTAGAGTAGGTCTTATTTTCAGGGTAGGTCTTATTTTCGGGGAAACACTGTATAGGCACTAACTACACCCATGACATCACTAAGGAGGAACTTTTCTAAAAGGGGACCTAAAACCCAATTACAAATGTCTCTTTACCATACTGTACTGGGAACAGAGCCACCTATTGGCAGGCTCCTGCCAACACACTGAAATAACAGACCTCCTTCCTGTGCTGATATCTTTGTATGAGCATGCAAGGGCCTCTTATCCTGCTGTTCCCCATCTCCCACATAAAAATACACAGAAATAAATTCAACATATAAAAAAGGTAACTTGGATTCCCATGTACTTATATCCCCATGACTGCATACCAAAGATTCCTAAACACAGATTGTTTTTTATTGGTACCAGTTAAGCAAATAAAAACATTTTATATTTGCACAATAAACATGGTTGTACAAAAAATATATTCTCGTTTTGTGCCATTGAAGTACCAATTTGGGTTTATGGGTCATTGAAATTAAAAGTAGAAAAATATAAGCAAAATGGGAAACACACTTAACGTATAACTAAAGGCAAAACCTTTTGTGTGTGCGTGTGTTGGATAAAATGGAGATGGATTAGAGCCCCTGTCAGCTTTTATTGCTGTCTGTGCCTCTATTAGGGAAATTCACCCTCTCTAATTGTCCTGTTTATCATTATTATCGGAAGTGAAAGTAAAAGACTATCCCAAATTCTAGGTTGTCCCCAGAGCAGGAATAGAGGGGAGATTTTCCAATGGGGACACTAGTTCCAAGAACCCTGGTGACAACCAGAGATTCCCTCTCTTTGGAGAGATTTTCTCTCACTTCCTGTTTTGGCTATGAGACAGGAAGTGAAGGGAAATCTCCCCAATGGGACACAGGTTCAAAATGAAAAAAAAAATCAGTTTTGCCTTTAGTTCTGCATTTAAAGGGGTTGTAAAGTCATAAGGTTTTTTTTTTTGTTGTTTTTTTTTTATCGTAATGCAAAAACTGATAAGCTGTAGATGTTTTTATAGCATCGCCTATAGACAGTTTTAGATATCAATCATACTTTGTTGCTGTTAGGTCTTGATCTATTTGGTATTTATTTACTAAGCTCAGTCTCATATTTTACTTTTTTTTTATTTGTTTTTTTTTTTTTTTAGAAAAGTTTGAGATGTCATTGTGTTTGTGTGCACGAAAATGAATTTAAATTATTTAAAAAAGATATATAGCTTTGCTAAACAGTTGTCTAGTATCATGCGATGTAAGACATTGCAAATACCATGATGTGATTCTATGGGTCCTTTGTTTAAAAAATAAATATAATGTTTTTAAAGTTATTTTTGACAAAATGGGCATTTAGGCACGTCTGTGTAAAATGAAAAAAAAAAAAAAAGGCCCAGGCAGCAAAAGAATAAAGTTCACGCTGCCTGCACGTTATCCTTTATCAATTATTACTGAATCCAGCACAAGTATATGACCCTAAACAATCATCACATGAATACCTATTGCCCATGACCTCCATTGCCTATCTGTAGTGCCTGCAGAGGAATAATGGTACCGCCTGGGTAAAAACCCAAATTGCCAGCATACCTTGAATCTATTTGTAGAGCAATGAGTACCCCCTAGTACTTGGGACTTTAACGGCAAAGGCAAATTATATGTAAAAAAATACAAATTTTATGCAACATACAGATAAAAAAAGGTGCATACATCACCATTTAGAGACATAACAATAACATATTAAAAACAGTTCATATGATAGTTGAATCAGAGAAAAAGACCCTTCTCAAATGATTGACGCGTTTCGAGAATTTGAGAAGGGTCTTTTTCTCTGATTGAACTATCATATGAACTCTTTTTAACCACTTAACGACCGGGCCATAGCCAAATGATGGCTACAGCACGGTTGCTAAATTCTGGGAGGGCGTACAATGACATCCTCCCACAATCGCGCACCTTGTGGATCCCACGGATCGTGGTAAAGGGCCAATGACAGCAGCCCTTTACCACGTGATTGCTCCGTCCAATGACGGAGCGATCAGTGTAAACAAGCCAGCGTCATGTCTGCGTGAGGCTGCAAAAGGTATGCCAGTAAAGTGCCCCAATCAGTGCCCATAAATTGCCCCAATCAGTGCCCATAAAGTGCCCCGATCTGTGCCCTTAAGTGCCCCGATCTGTGCCCATAAGTGCCCAAATCAGTGCCCAGCAGTACCCCAATCCGTGCCCAGCAGTGCCCCTATCAGTGCCCAGCAGTGCCATATCAGTGCCCAGCCGTGCCATATCAGTGCCCAGTGGTGCCCCAATCCATGCCATATCAATTCCCAGCAGTACCATATCAGTGCTCAGCAGTGCCCCAATCCGTGCCATATCAGTGCCCAACAGTACCATATCAGTGCCCAGCAGTGCCATATCAGTGCCACATCTGTGCCCCATCAGTCCTTTACAGTGCCACGTCATTGTGTATTTTATGTCCCTAGAACGCCTGACAGTGCTCCCTGTATGTTAGGCCTCTCTATGTGCCCACGCTGTGTAAAAGTCACACACATGTGGTATCGCCATACTCAGGAGGAGGAGTAGAATATATTATGGGGTGTAAGTTGTGGAATGCATATGCTGTGTGTGAGAGATAACCTGTTAATATGACAATTTTGTGAAAAAAAACGTCATTATTTTTATTTGTATTGCACAAAAAATAAAAAACCCAGCGGTGATTAAATACCGCCAAAAGAAAGCTCTATTTGTGTGAAAAAAAGGACAAAAATGTCATATGGGTACAGTGTTGCATGACTGAGTAATTGTCATTCAAAATGTGAGAGCGCTGATAGCTGAAAATTGGTCTGGTTGTTAAGGGGGTTTAATTGCCTGGAGGTTAAGTGGTTAATATGTTATTGTTATGTCTCTAAATGGTGATGTATGCACCTTTTTTTATCTGTATATTGAGTAAAATGTGTCTTTTTTTACATATAATTTGCCTTTGCCGTTAAAGTCCCAAGTACTAGGGGGTACTCATTGCTCTGCATCTGTAGTGACTGTAGGTCTATGAGATTCATAAAATGTTTTTTCCATCTGTCTGGTGAATTGCTGTGCATTGGACCTGATTTAATAAAAGATATGCATGTATGATCTTGCATTGCTGTTATATCAACTTAAAATCCTTTGCATGAGGAATTTAATATTTGTCCCCGTTGTGTAAGAATGTGCTGGCTCAGTCTACAGTGAACATACGCGGAATTTATGAAGAAGGTTGCTTTTATATGGAATGTATACTCCAGCATTCTACAAACCTATGCCATTAAATTCATGACATGCATAACATAACTTTGTGACTTTCTCTGCGATTTTTTGTGCATCTATCATCGTTAGATATCCATCCCAAATAGGATTAAATCTGCTGTAGAATGGCAGCAATCTCCTACACCACTGTTTAATATGATGGCTCAAACAGTTTGCAGCAAGGGCTTCACTTCCAGATGTTATGCAATGTTACTAACAGACTTTCTAACCCCATTTCCCCTGAGGGTGGGAGAGAGACCTCGGCCCTTTCATAGAAGATCAATGGGAGGAGGCTTTACAGGCGGTGTCCCAATGTTCCCTTAACCACTCCCCGCCCGCCATATAGTAAAATGACGCTGGGCAGGTTGCGCGTTCGGACTATGTCATATGCTGGCGCCCCAGAACGCCCACTCTCACGTGCCCACAGGGCACACAGCATGGCAATTGCGGCCGTGCCATGTTCCTAGTACATGGCGCAACCCCGATCTCTGTAAAGAGCCGATGGCGCGGCTCTTTACCCATGTAATCGGCTATATCCAATCGCCGATCAGTGGCATTTTATCACAGGGGAGACCTGTACAGATAATCAGGGCAATGATCATCAGTGCCCTAATTACAGTACAGACCCTGAAGTGCCCATCAGTGACACCAATCAGTGCCCATCAGTGACATCAATCAGTGCCCCTTTAATGCTGCCAGTCAGTGCTGCCTTTAAGTGTTTATTAGTGCCTGCTCTTCAGTGCTGCCCATCAATGCCCATCAGTGCCACCCATCAGTGCGGCCTATCCGTGCTACCTATCAGTGCCCACTAGTGCCGCCTATCAGTGCCCAGCAATGCCATCTATCAGTGCTGGCTATCAGTGATCATTAGTGCCGCATATCAGTGCCCATAAGTGCAGCATATTAGTGCCTCCTCATCAGTGGCACCTAATCAGTGCCCTTCAGTGCCACCTCATCAGTGCACCTATCAGTGCCCATCAATGGCACCTCATCAGTGCCGCCTATCAGTGCTCATTAGTGCCGCATATCAGTGTCCATCAGTGCAGCATATTAGTGCCTCCTCATCAGTGCCACCTAATCAGTGCCCTTCAGTGCCGCCTCATCAGTGACCATCAGTGCAGCCTATCAGTGCCCATCAGTGCCACCTCATCAGTGCCGCCTATCGGTGCTCATTAGTGCCCCATATCAGTGCCCATTAGTGCAGCATATTAGTGCCTCCTCATCAATGCCCCCATAAACAGTGCCCTTCAGTGCCGCCTCATCAGTGCACACGAGTGAAGAAGAAAATGTACTTGTTTACAAAATCTATTGACAGAAACTAAGAAAAACTTTTTGTTTTCAAAATTTTCAGACTTTTTTTCTAGCAAAAAATAAAAAACCCAGCAGTGATTAAATACCAGCAAAAGAAAGCTCTGCTTGCGTGATAAAAAAATGATAAAAATGTCATTTGGGTACAGTGTTGCCTGCCTGCGCAATTGTCATTTAAAGTGCGACAACACTGAAAGGTGAAAATTATCCTGGGCAGGAATGGGGTGAAAGTGCCCAGTAGTGGTCAATGTAACCTCATGCAACTATACCTTCTTTTAAGCATACATTTCACCCCAGCTAGATTATTTGCAATAGGCATTTTAGATTCCCCTTTGTGTGGCAAATGTTCTAGGGACCATGAGGATCTGATTCACTTAAAGGGGTTGTAAAGGCAGAAGGTTTTTTTTTTATCTTAATGCATTCTATGCATTAAGTAAAAAAACCTTCTGTGTGTAGCAGCCCCCAGCACCCCCCTAATTACTTACCTGAGCCCCATCTCTCTCCATCGATGTCCACGGTCCCCTCATCTGTCCAGTACACTCCTCCTGATTGGCTGAGACACAGCAGTGGCGCGATTGGCTCCCACGGCTCTGACTCGGCTCGGGTGCCCCCATAAAGAGCTGCTGGCTGAGGGGGCACTCAAAGGAGGGAGGGGCCAGGGTTCGAGGAGAGGAGGATCCGGGCTGCTCTTTGGAAAACCAACTGCACAGAGGAGGTAAGTATAACATGTTTGTTATTATTTTTTTTTTTAAAAGCGAGCCTTTACCATTACTTTAACCTGGTGATGCCCCAAATTACACCTATACTGGCGTGTTGAATACCATGAACTCAGTGTTTCAGACCTTGATTTCACTTGATCCCAAACCATGACTTCAATTACTGGTCGCCATGAGATAGACGGTGGCCAGAGCTCTCTTTCAAGAGATACTTAGATACTGGAAGCATAGGTATGCGCAGCCTATTGCATTAGGGTGTGCACCCCAAAGCACAAACAAACATGAGTATGTGTGTGTGTATATCAGAAGGGCAGAGGATGGTGTCAGTAGGACAGAGATAGGTGTCAGCAATGCTGTATCTTGGCCTAGGCCAACAAGGCCCAGGCCTAGGGCGGCACTTTGCAGGGGGGCAGCACGAAAAGAGTCACCGCCGGCTTGCGCTACACTTTTAGTCTTATGGGGTGGACTGGGCCAGGAGACAAACCGGTCTGGCACCCCCATAAAGCAGCTGCACTTTCTGCCGGTATGATAATACCGGCAGGACCCCCATTAGAGGGGGGCAGCCCATACATATGTAGGGGACCTGGGTATCCCAAGGGACCCGGGTGGCAGGCCCCAACCAATGAGTTGTTGGGCTGCCCCATAGCCAAACAGGAAGTGCAAGGAAATTTCTTAAGGAAATCTATTCCAATCCCCCCAAGGACCTCAGAACGAGTGTCCCCACTAGAAAATTTCAGGGCGGGTCTTAAACAGGAAGGGGTGTGGCCTTGACAGGAAAGGGTGGCTCATATTTAAATTAGGGGGGTGCATGAGTTTAGTCAGGCCTAGGGCAGCACAAAACCTAAATACTCCACTGGTTTATTTTTATTTTATTTGTTTTTTACAATTTTATTTTTTCATTATTTTTTTTTTGCAATATATATATATATATATATATATTTTATTTTTTAAATTTTTTTATTTATTGCAGGTACTTATATAGCGCCGTCAATTTACGCAGCACTTTACATATATATTGTACATTCACATCAGTCCCTACCCTCAAGGAGCTTACAATCTAAGGTAACATATATTTTTTAGGAGCCCTGCTGGGGGGCTTTGATGAAATATCAGGGGTCTAAACAAACCCCTGATGTCTCACTTTTGGGACAGGGAAAGGGATTGAGGTCAGAGGTTCCCCAATCCCTTTCTCTGCAGCCAGGCAGCAGGGGAATCTGCACAGTAAAGGGTGATTAGGGTGTGCCCGGGCACACCTGCCACCCTATGTGCGCACGCCTATGACTGGAAGTCTACTGACCCTCCTACACAATGGATGCAGTGTATGGGAGAAACCCTTAGATTAGAGATCTATCAGCATAAGGGGCGCCCCCGTATATTGGACAACTTACGGGGTCCTTGGCTGGATACCCCCTGGTATGAGCCCGCAGGAACTGGTGTTGGACAGACTACTCATTGGTTAGGTCCTTTTCTTTTTTTATTTCCTTTGAATGTAACTGTGCAATTTACTAAAAGGTACCAAAGGAAGGGTGGCTTCCCTAAAGTCTTCATTGGGGTGGATGCTGCAGTAACTCATGTATGGCTAAGTAGGACTGTATTGTCTTTCTTGCTATTTTCCATGTGCTTCTCTATTGGTACATGTTGTGTTGGCATTGCCTTGTTTGCATTGCTTTATCTTCTGTGTTTTCTTTCCTTACTAACGCTCGATTCACATCAATGCATTTTGCTTTTCAGCGTTATTTCAGTGCTTTCTGCATTTTTTTACCACGTTTTTACCAAGATTTTGCTGCAATTTGCATTTTTAAATCTGCCTAGCATCAAAATCCCCCCCCCCAAAAAAAAAAATGCAAATTGCAAAGCACAGCAAAAACGCATCAAAAACGCAGCACTTGCGTTTTTCTTGCATGCCCATTGAAGTCTATTACATGCAGCATTTTGCAGGAAAAAAAAGTCCCTGACCCTTTCCAAAAACGCAGAGGCACAAAAATGCATTGATGTGAACGTGCTCCATAGGAATCCATGTTAAAAAAATTCCCTGCAGTTCTGCAAAATGCATCAAAAAACGCATTAGTGTGAATCGAGTCTCAGGCCTCATTTACACTGTTGCTGGTAAACGGACGTTAAGCCTGCATTCACATAGGGGCGACCCAACTTCCGCGCAACTTCGCTAAGCGATTTCAGCACGACTTCAGCGCGACTTCAAGGACCTCAGGCGACTTTACAACACGACTTTTGCCAGGCGACTTTTCCTTGACCAATCAGAGAAGGGAGGGAGGGGGCTGCCTAAAAATAAATTCTATTCTTTTAACTGTAAAGTTGCTTCTATGTAGATGGGGATCCGACTTGGAGGCGACTTCTATTGAATCCTATGGGCACAAGTCAGATAGAAGTCGCTTAGAAGTAGTACAGGAACCTTTTCAGAAGTCGCCTTGAAGTCGGAGCGACTTCAGTCGTGTATATTAAGACGGCTCCCATTCATTTCAATGGGATTTCAAATGTCAAGCGACTTGGGGCGACTTGAGGCAACTCAAGTTGGATCGCAAGTCGCCCCTGTGTGAACGGGCACTTAGAGGCATTGGGCATTTTTTTCAGCTGCCCCTTAACTCTCCTGTATGTTATCTTATCAGTACATTTACACAGGGTCGTTTAAGGTCGTTTCCAGGCAGTTGAGTTTAGAGGCTTTTTTTGGAACGCAAAAAAATGGGTTCAGACGCCAGTTCAGAGGCATTTGAAATGCCAAACAGCTTGTAAACGTGGCTAAACCTGGTAACTCGCGTCTAGGAGCGTTTAGTTTACAGGCGTTTCCATTTAAATAAATCATTTTTTTTTTTCAAAAAGCTCCTAGGTGCGAACGCGGCTAAATGCGGCATGCAAAACGCAGCAAAACGGACGTTTTAGACGCCGGTTTCTAGCTGTCAAGATAAAACGTTCAGCGTCCCGTGTGGATGGAGGAAGTCCAAGCCCCGTTCAGCATACAAATTGCTCTATGCTTTGTGCTTGGAATACAGATTCCAGTGATAAATACTAGAGTGGCACTGATACCGCTGTGTACTCATATTCATGAAAATGCTCTGATACCCAAAAGTGATACCTTTGTGGTGCGATTTGAACCCATACAAAATGAATTGGCTCAAATCGCACTGCACACAAACGCATGCAATTTGAACAGAAATGCAGTGCGATTCCTGTCCAAATCGCATACGATTTCCCACACCACTCCCGTGTGAAGCCAGGCTTTTTATAGTGATTTCAGCCTGGGTTCACACAGGAGCGGTTGGGGAAATAAAATACGATTCGGGCAGGAATCGCACCGCATTCTCGTTCAAATCGCATGCGACTCTTTGAAGTGCGATTTGAGCCCATTTGCAAAGGTATTGGTACTCGGTATCAGTGAGTACTTGACCAAAAGCATTGGCACTTGTACTCGCCGATAAAAATTTGGTATGTGTTTTGTATGTGTGTGTGAGTGATGCTTGTATGTGTGGTAGTTAGGGGTTTTTTGCCTTTTCTTTTTCTTTTTGTTATAGGCTGATACGGATTGCCCATGTGTCAATTCTGACTATTAATGGTTGTGATATTTTATGGATAGTATAATATGTATTATCCTGTTCCTTGCTATTGCATAATCATGTGCGGTTAGTTTCCTTCTGAATTAAAATTCGGACGAATTTAGTTTTTTTCGGAAAATCGGATGTATCCGAATTTCCGAATTACAATAGTACCGTATTTAAACAAATCCGAAATAACGAAAAATAATTCAGACGAAATTTGAATTTGAATCGTTTTCAAATTTCCAAAGAGAATAAAATAGAATAGAAAATAAAGGAATAGAAAAAAAAATAATAGACTAGAAAAT
>BLSH010434103.1:764350-782590 GCA_018402905.1 Glandirana rugosa
TGGCTTCAAGTGGGGAATACAATGTTACAAATATCAATCGAGTCGGTGACTCCTTACAACACTCTGAACCGTGGTGGAAGTGTGAAGGGTAGGACATAAACCTGTTAATTGCAGTTGCCTGAGATACCACAAACCTAATTCCCCAGACACAATGGACACATCTACGACCGAAGAATAAACGGAAGGACCTTGAGGAAATAATCCGGAGTATGTGTGCCGCAATTTTCGAATTGGTGTTGTCATGGACCGTGCTTTTGGGGGAAGGACAGGTCCGGTAAAAAGTCGAAAGTCGCGAGAGTGTGAAACTTACTGTTAATGAGTCAGTACGTTGTGCCATGGGTATACTTTAAACGCAGGAAACGTGTTGCATGACTGAGTAATTGTCATTCAAAGTGTGAGAGCGCTGAAAGCTGAAAAATGGCCTGGACAGGAAGGGGGTTTTCGTGCCAGGTACTGTTGTGGTTAAGCTTTTAACGCCGTGTGTATGAGGCCTAATAAAGGAGTTCCAGGAAGGCAAATAAGAAGCCAGCATCTACACAGGTAACACAGACCCCTTAATCCAAACACCATAGAGTCCGTTGACGTTAATTGTCCAAATACAGGATGGGAAGTGTGAAGGTGGTGCCAAGTCTCACAACATTCCTCAGTGGCTGAGCTAACTATAAACATTGTAACATAAGGGGTGAACTTCGGTCTGTAAATGAGGGAAGTTTAACCACTTAAAGACTAAACCTTTTTCTGACACTTGTTGGTTTCAAGTTAAAATCATTATTTTTTTACTTTCGGCTATAGTACATATCCAATAAAAAAACTTTAAAAAAGCAAATGTATTCATCAGTTTAGGCCGATATGTATTCTTCTACATATTTTTGGTAAAAAAAAACGCAATAGGCGTATATTGATTGATTTGCGCAAAAGTTATCGCGTCCACAAAATAGGGGATAGATTTATGGACTTTTATTTTTTAATTTTTTACTGTTAATGGCGGTGATCTGTGATTTTTAGTGGGACTGTGACAGTGTGGTGGACAAATCTAACCTCAAAGGACACTTTTTGGGGACCAGTGACATTATTACATTGATCAGTGCTATAAAAATGCATTGATCAATGTATAAATGACACTGGCAGGGAAGGGGTTAACAGTAGGGAGCGATCAAGGGGTTAACTCTGTTCCCTGGGTGTGTTCTAACTTTAGGGGGGATGGGCTGGCAGGAAAATGACAGAGATCGCTGTTCCCGATCACTGGGAACAGAAAATCTCTGACATGTCATCTGTCAGAACGGGGATCCGCCTTGTTTCCATAGACAGATCGCCGTTCTGCCTCTGCACACCGCAAACGCAGGTTGTAGTTATCCCTCATGCACGGACCGCCATACAGCTACAGCAATTTGTGCAGGAGAGCCAACCTGCTGCCGTATAACGACGGCGGCTGGTCGGTAAGCGGTTAATGAATTTTAAAAAAAACAGTAAAGTTAGCCCAATTTTTGTATAATGTGAAAGATGATGTTACGCTGCAAGAATCGTGATCTTTATTCTAAGCCAAAAAATTGTGATTCTGATTTTGGCCAGAATTGTGCAGCTCTACTTTGGTGCCAGGAAGTCTGCATAGGTGCTAATTCTTCAATTTACATGGCTGAGGGAGTAAATTGTAGTCAAAACACCATCATTCAATTTTGTAGTGGACAAACCAATTTAGCCGAACTTGGCAAAGTTACTTGAGTTCCATAGAGGAAAATAAGAAGCCAACATCCACACAGGAAATACAGACACCTTAAACCAAGCACCATGGAATTTGTTGATGTTGATTGTCCAAGAACATGATGGAAGGTGTGAAGGTGATGTAACCACCCTGTTTGAGTTAGATAATACCATCCTTGGTGCCAGGAGGTCTGCAGAGGTGTTAATTCCTCAATTTACTTGGCTGAACGTATACATTGTAGTCAAATAATTCAACCTTACAGTTCTCAAACCAGTTTGGCTGGACTAGACATTTGGTAAAGATACCTTCATACTGGAGTCCCAGGGAGGCATGCAAGAAGCCAACAAACTACAGTTTGCCAGCAAATGCACAATACCAATATATCAATTTAGTTCAGATTAGTTTTGTTTAGTTTAGTTTAGTGTAGAGTTGATCAGTAAATGTTATTTAATCAAGATATTGTCCTTTTTATGTATTGCAAAATGTTAACAACTGTCTGTGTTTCAGGGATAAGAGTGATGTTCCAACCAGAGTCAGTGGCTGTCCAGTCTGGACAAATGGTCAAGCTTTCCTGTGTAGCAACCGGTCATCCCATAGTTAATTACCAGTGGTTCAAAATGGACAAAGAGGTAATGACTACTAACTATCAAAAGGAGATGTGCATGAAACAAAAATGGCCCATAACTATTGAGATGCTTTTTCTTTCATAGTTATAAAGGCAGGATCAATCTAAAGCAGTAGAGGGAAAAGGACATGCGCCCTTCAAGCACTGAGGGATAATATTCTAATGTTTATCCGAGTTTCTTTCATGCAACTAAATATATTCTATTTAAAGCCCCCCCCCCAGCACATACCTACCTTTATTGCGCTCCCTGCCTCTTTTTTCATCAAGTGAGAGCAAAGAAGTGACCTGGTACTTCCAGGTATGGAGGAGCGTTTGACTCACTCCCATTCTTCTAAGGTGGGCATTGCTTCAGCTTGGCCCAGCTCCTGAACCTATCTGGCTCAAAAATTGTATATCTTGCATTCCTAATTCAGTCCAGTACACATTTTTCCCATCTTAAAGAAAGTCCTAATACAAAGGGCAGTCTTTGTTATATATACAGTATCTCACAAAAGTGAGTACACCCCTCACATTTTTGGGAATATTTTATTGTATCTTTTCATGTGACAACACTGAATAAATGACACTATGCTACAATATAAAGTAGTGAGTGTATAGCTTGTATAACAGTGTAAATTTGCTGTCCCCTCAAAATAGCTCAACACAAAGGCCATTAATGTCTAAACCTCCGGCAACAAAAGTGAGTACACCCCTAAGTGAAAATGTCCGAATTGGGCCGAAAGTGTTAATATTTTGTGTGGCCGCCATTATTTTCCAGCACTGCCTTAACCCTCTTGAGCATGGAGTCCACCAGAGCTTCACAGGTTGCCACTGGAGTCCTCTTCCACTCCTAGATGAGGACATCACAGAGCTGGTGGATGTTCGAGACCTTGTGTTCCTCCACCTTCCGTTTGTGGATGCCCCACAGATGCTCAATAGGGTTTAGGTCTGGAGACATTCTTGGCCAGTCTATCACCTTTACCCTCAGCTTCTTTAGCAAGGCAGTGGTTGTCTTGGAGGTGTGTTTGGGGTCATTATCATGTTGGAATACTGCCCTGCGACCCAGTCTCCGAAGGGAGGCGATCATACTCTGCTTCAGTATGTCACAGTACATGTTGGCGTTCATGGTTCCCTCTATGAACTGTAGCTCCCCAGTGCCAGCAGCACTCATGCAGCCCCAGACCATGACACTCCCACCACCATGCTTGACTGTAGGCAAGACACACTTGTCTTTGTACTCCTCACCTGGTTGCCACCACACACGCTTGACACTATATGAACCAAATAAGATTATCTTGGTCTCATCAGACCACAGGACATGGTTCCAGTAATCCATGTCCTTAGCCTGCTTGTCTTCAGCAAACTGTTTGCGTGCTTTCTTGTGCATCATCTTTAGAAGAGACTTCCTTCTGGGATGACAGTCATGCAGACCAATTTGATGCAGTGTACGGCGTATGGTCTGAGGACTGACAGGCTGATCCCTCCCCACCCCTTCAACCTTTACAGCAATGCTGGCAGCATTCATACATCTATTTCCCAAAGACAACCTCTGGATATTTTAACCTCTGACACTGAGCATGTGCACTCAACTTCTTTGGTCGACCATGGCGAGGCCTGTTCTGAGTGGAACCTGTCCTGTTAAACTGCTGTATGGTCTTGGCAACCATGCTGAAGCTCAGTTTCAGGGTCTTGGCAATCTTATAGCTTATGCCATCTTTATGTAGTGCAACAATTATTATTTTTTTCAGATCCTCAGAGAGTTCTTTGTCATGAGGTGCCACGCTGGACTTCCAGTGACCAGTATGAGTGAGAGCGATAACACCAAATTTAACACACCTGCTCCCCTTTCACACCTGATACCTTGTAACACTAACAAGTCACATGACACCAGGGAGGCAAAATTGCTAATTGGGCCCAATTTGTACTTTTTTACTTAGGGGTGTACTCACTTTTGTTGCCAGTGCTTTAGACATTAATGACTGTGTGTTGAGTTATTATGAGGGGACAGCAAATTTA
Organism: Glandirana rugosa; assembly: GCA_018402905.1. Classification (NCBI taxonomy): domain Eukaryota; kingdom Metazoa; phylum Chordata; class Amphibia; order Anura; family Ranidae; genus Glandirana; species Glandirana rugosa. The sequence goes on from BLSH010434103.1 coordinate 768,670, forward strand.
CAGTTATACAAGCTGTACACTCACTACTTTACATTGTAGCAAAATGTCATTTCTTCAGTGTTGTCACATGAAAAGATAGAATAAAATATTTACAAAAATGTAAGGGGTGTATTCACTTTTGTGAGATGCTGTATATATGGACATTTAACCTGTGATGTTGTTCTTCAATTCTAGAGTCATTAAAGTGAAACTAAGCTTAAACCTGCTCCCACTCCCGTTCTAAACCCTATACTAACTACCTTCTAAAGGAAAGTTGTGTATACTTACCTAATCTAAGGTCCATTCAGGTGATCAACTTCCAATGCCAGCTTCAGGGGAGAGGAGGGACAGTGCCCCACAGTAAGTCTATGGGTAATGTCAATGCCCAGGGCATGCAGCCATTGCTACTCTCTCCTCTCCCCTGAAGGCAGCCTCTGGGGAGATCACGTGACAGACCATGGCACCCTTAGATTAGGCATGTATACACATATATCCTTTAGGCTGGGTTCACACTGGAACCCACAGCTGCTCACAGCAGGGGTCAGGTGCTTCCTGGTTCACCGTTTCAGATCCGTTTTCAGCCCAAATTTTGGGCTGAATTTGGACCTGAAATGGTCCAAAAGATGTACAGCTTTTTTCTGCAAAATGCACTGGACCTGCTGTGGAGATATGTGAACCGGCTCCATAGAGAGCCGGTCAAAATCTCCTGCTATTGCGAATTGGATGCAGAGAATCCACATACAATTTACAATGGTGTGAACCCAGCCTTACAGCAGTGGTCTCCAAACTGGGACCCGAGGTTCGGATGTGGCCCTTTGCTTGCCTTTATCTGGCCCTTAGCCCCCCTGGCGGTATTCCCGAGTGTGGCTCGGGGTGAATGTTCTGTACCAAGAGCGGTAATCCCAAGTCAAACTCGGGATTGCATCGCTGGATCCAGACAGCGTTACTCACCTTGTCCCCTGGATCCAGCGATGTCCCCCGCTGTGTCAGTGGGCTGTGTCCTCCGCCCGATGCCTCTGTGTGCCGGGCTCCGTTCCCTGCGAGAGTCACGTCGCACGGTGGCGGAGACCGGCGGCAAATTCAAATAGTGAAACACACAGCACATACAGTACACTGTAATCTGTAAGATTACATTACTGTATGAAATCATTTCACATCCTCTTTGTCCCTAGTGGTTTGCCCAGTGCCCTGCATGCACTTTTATATTATATATGTCATTCTTTCTGCCTGGAAACATGAGAATGTCCATGGCAACCAAAAAGTGTCCCTTTACATCAAAAGTGTTTTTTGATCAGCTAGAAAACAGCGATAGTAAATAAGAATCATTAGCAGAATTGAGTGATACTGATTTGTGGGGAAATTTATCATCAGACGCTGAAAGTGACGACAGCGAGAATTCTGCAAATGAGCAAATTTCAGTGTTTTTCATTTGATCACATTATTGAATCATTTTTTATTACTATTATGTTATTATTTTTAATAATTATTTATAGTTATTTATTATATTATAATTTATGATTTCGTGTTTCAAAATTTATCATACCCGGGATGTCTACTAGACTCTTGTTTGGACAGATTTAAGTGAATTATTCCTAAGAATTACAGGCCTACAATATAAAACGCCAAATTTCTATGTAAAACAATGCACCGCTTTTAGACGCAAAAATCTGACATAATCATCCCACTAGGGAGGTTAATGCCATCCACTGACACCAATGATGGGGCACCATGATATTCACTGACACAAATGATAGGGCACCATTTCTCCCACAGACACCAATGTTGGGGCACCATTCCTCCCATAAGCACCATTCCTACCTTGAATACCAACAATAGGGCACTGTTTGCTCTCACCAACACCATGGCAGTTTCTAATCTCACTGGCTGCAGTGGTCTCAAGTCCAGTGAACTGGCCCTTTGTTCAGAAAGTTTGGAGACACCTTTTACAGGGCAGTTTTGTATAGGACTTATAATGGGGGTCAGAGCAGGTTTATGCTTAGGTTTTGACTGGACTTCCACTTTATGTTAAAAACCAAGGATACTGTTAAACTTTGGAGGAGATCACCATTTGTGCCTTTTGTTACACTTTAGTGTTGCTAGTCTCCTGCAGCCTCTTTGTAACCCCTTTCTGTCTATATGTACCCCAGTTATTGGCAGAATGGCATATCTCAAGGAGGCTTTCTCAATAGTGACAACAGTGGGCAATATCTAGTTAATGTGTGTTTGCACAACTGCTTGTAGACCCCCACTGGAAGGGAAGGCCCCATGACAGGGTGACACCATAGGTGCAGAACTGAGAGGCAGGGACTGTGTTGTTACCCTAAAACACCGACTTTTAGGACAGGATCACTAGGTGCTTTTATTTAAATTTCCAAAACGAAAAATATTTAAAATTACATTAATGTTTATTTTATTTAAGTGAAGTTAAAGGGTTTCCATCAAGTATATGTAATGTTGGAATACCGATGCATATGACATATAACCTGTTGATTTATCATTTTGTTTCATATCTCGATCCAGGTACCATATGGCAACTCATCGGAGCTGGTATTTAACCCTGTGGATGTGAATGATGCTGGCTTATACATCTGCAGAGTAAACAACAGTCACTCTTTTCATTACAGTAACTGGGCACAGCTGGATGTTATTGAAAGCAATCTGGCCTGTCACGGTGAGTTACTTGGTGAGACGAAGTAGATGTAATGAACGCTGACTCTGAAGGACATTCTATGGACCTGTAGAGAGATCTCTGGGCAATAAATACATTGCACAACAAATAAAATGTCACAGACCATTAAGAGTTGTTTGAGGAGATTTCCAAAGCTTAGAAAGATTTGCTTCTCTGTATTTATGCGGTTTGTCTGCATCTTTATTTTTTCTAAATAACCCTAAAAGCTTGACACTGGTTTTGGTGGACTACATCTAGAAATACCCTAGGTAGCGGTGTCATGAAGTGCAAACATTGCTTTATTGTTTATGCAGCACCCTCCTACATAGGTACCAGGTTAGGTAAATTTAATTCTGGCCTGCTGTATTCAGTGGGGCTGCATTTCACGGTTAGTCAAATAATGCAGGGAGCAGGGGCGCCACCTCCCTAATCACATTGATTCCAATGGGGACTTTTTTTTAAGCATGTGATTAGAGCCAGGGGCTCTAATAGGCTTCAAAAAAGGGTGGGCTCGGGAAATGGAGCACTGTGCCCCTAGCCCACCCATTTGTGTGACAATAGAAAATTAATATTCACTATTGTCTTCCTAATTCTCCTCACGGCCAATCAGGAAGCGGGTCCTGTCACCCAATTGGCCGAGAGGAGAAGCGATCCTATTGACCGCCAAGGAGGGAGGAGACGTAGGGGAAGCCACCAAGAAGCACCAGGAGGAGGAGGCGCCGCCTGTGGCTGGGAGGAAGTGCTGGCTGCCTGCAACCTAGATGGGGTAAGTGCAGGGCTTGGGACTGACCAAACGACTGACCGACCAAGTGGAGGAGTGCCCTTGACCGACCCGACCTCTCCTACTGGGCACCTCTCAACAGGGATTGGCCAGGGCTGCATATTTTTTGGGGGGGACAGCAAACAATCCATCTGCTGCCATCAGCCCCCCCCCCCAAAAAATATGCAGCCCTGGCCAATCCCTGTGGAGAGGTGCCCAGTAGGTGGCTGGAGTGTGTATAAATACCCCGAGACTGAGAACAGGGGTTTTTTTTCACTGAGCAGGAGATCACAGCCTAGTTAGCTGGAAGCCTACTTTGTTGATTATTTGTTGAAGCTGACTGAGGGGCTTTGGATCTAGTCTGGCATCACAGAGCGAAAGTGTCTGGAAGATATTGGAAAGAGGCAACCAATTATCCAAGAACATTAGTGAGTACAGATTTGTGTGAGAGATCCTAGAGACTGTGTGCTGCTGCCATCACTCTTATGCTTGAGTCAACATGTTTAAAGGGGGCATTGTGTCTGGTGTCCTGAAGAGCTCAGTCTATTTAATTCTTAGTGAAAGGACTTTGCTCGGATTTCCATGAGGAAGATTAAGCTCAGACCAGATACTTAAGAAAAGACTTGGCTCACAGTTCTAAAGGAGAAGGTTTAGTGTCCTCAAATTGCTACTAAAGGTCACTGGAGTATAAATAACCCACTCTAACTATCCAAGTTGAAGTTTCATTGAAGCATCCAAAAAAAGCATACCCCTAAATTGGTCAATGAGTCTGAAGAGTCATCAGAATTGTGTGCCTGGATGCAGGGTATTTACTGGGTAAAGAACCCTGGGCATCTATTCAGTGGCTCCTGTGGGGGTAGTGCTACATTTAAATATATAAGCCTATGTGTAATTTCCTGGCTTCACTTACCATGAAGCTCTTTGGACAGAAATACAGGAACTGTCATTTGAATTAATTTTGATGGACACCAGGAATGTTATCTTTACTACTTGATGAATCACTGACCAGGAAAAAGCAAAACATTTACAAACGCTTGTTCTGGGTCAGTGACGCGCAAAGTACTGCAGCATGGATATGTACTGTATTACCATTGTGGGGCTTGCACCTCCAAAAACAAGTTAATGACAGTTCCCCGGCGGGCCTTTTGTCCCTCTGAGTAGATATCGTATGGCATCCCCTCAGAAGGCGCTGCTCGCGGGGCCACGAAGCTGCATGATCTGTCACCAGCTGTATCCACTGGACACAGCCAATAACTGATCACTATACCAGTCCACTGCCAGAATCATGTGATCACTGTGACCAATCACTGCATATCACATGACAATTGTAAACAATGGATGGCTTCCATTCATGCCATCCATTGTATGCAACTGTGTTACTAGTTGTGACTGATAACAGTGATCACATGGTACAGACAGAGCCAATCACAGCCCATCTGTACCATGTGATTAGCTTTGGCCAAACACAGCTAATCACAATGAAAGTCATTGAATGAATCAGTTTCATTCAGTAAAAATGGTTACTTATTCCAATGAAATTCATTGATATAAGCAATCTTAATGTGTGAAAAAAATGGAATTGATTTTTACAGTGTGACACTTTCATTTTAGAGGTACCTATTTTTTAACATTTTTGGCATATTTCAGCCTTAAAGGGATTGTAAAGTCTCAAGGTTTTTCAGCTTAATGCATGAAATGCATTAAGCTGAAAAACCTTCTTTACTGCAGCTGCCCCCAGAGCCCCCCCTTTTTCATACCTGAGCCCATATGTTCCAGCGATGTGCACGAGACCAGCACCTCCAGCCACTGTCTCTGTCCTCATTGGATAGATTAATAGCAGCTCCCGCTGCTGTCAATCAATTCCAGTGACACAGGAGCGGGGGGGGGGGGGGTTGGGGGGGCAGGGCCGAGTCCCACAGTCTGTGTCAATGGATGCAGCAACGGGACTCTGGGATGCGCCCGCACAGGTGCCCCCATGTAAAGCGGCTTTCTGTGGGGGCACCTGGTGTAGGGAAGGAGCCAGGAACACTGGCAGGGCACCCCAGAAGAGAATAGTGGGGGTTGCTCTGTGCAAAACCCTTGCACAAAGCAGGTTAGTATAACATGTTTATTTTATTAAAAATAATCAAACCTTTACAATCACTTTAATAAAGGGAGTAGGGTATGGGTTAGTTTTTTTATTGTTGACAAGCAACATACTAACAGTTATAGAGAGTATAGAGATAGCCCCAGGGCTGCTGTTAGAAACAATGGGGCCCCATACAGCCTACCTGACAGGGCCCCCCTCACCCATTACAATGCCCCAACAAACCATAAGATGGTGAGGCATTCCCTGCTCTGCAGCTGTATGTATACGAGAGGTGTGTATATGTGTGGCTGCAGGGCGGTAAATGCCTCAGCCACTTATGATTGTCAGTGTGCAATGGCAGCTTTATGGCAGGATAGCTCAGGCGTATTCAAATTAGAATCTGAACACACCTGAGCTTATTCTTGCTAATGAGAATGCTGCAACAGACTTTAAGCCTAGGTTCACATTGGTGCGATACTTGCATTCTATAGATTAACAATAAAGGTGCCCGGGCCCCTGAGTTCAGCCGATAGGGGACGGGCCCGGTACAGGAGGGCTGGTAGTACTGGCTTATCAGCAGCCCTGGATAGTCCCATCAGTCTGTTGCTGCTCCTTCGTTGTTAAGTCATAGGTTGGAGCAGCCTTTCTCAAATTTTTCATCACAGAGAAACCCTTGAAAAAAAAAAATCAGGTCTTGAGGAACCCCTGCTAAAACCAATTCCTTGCTGTTCAGTGGAAAAAAAATTACCCTTATACAGTAGTGGGCAGAATGTCGCCCTTAGAGACAGAAAAAAAGACCACTGGTGCATGCCACTGACTCTGCCAAGTAGTGTTGACCCTGGAGCTATGCAGGTACCATCAAATGGGAGGTCAACCAGCCACAGTTCAAGGAATCCCTAGCAACATCTAAAGGGACCCTAGATTGAGAGTGGCTGGGTTGGAGGCAGGAAGGTGACTTAGCTATGTTGCTTAACTGCAGTAGGGAAAAGTCAGGTCACTAAGCTGGCTGTGATGTATGGCAAGGCTTAGGACTGGATGAGCAGAAATACAGGTAGAAACAGCTCCCGTGTATTTCAATTGTGTATTTAGCTGTTTGTTCAGCTTTGAATATCACTTACCATTTTTTCTTTTGTAGGATTATTCGATGACAAACTACAGATCTGCAACCAACCTCAGCCCCAAAAACTTCTTGTGGGGAGCAGACTGTTATTGGAGTGTGGTGCAGTGGGAAAACCGCTGCCCCGCTACCAGTGGTTCCGAAATGGTGTCGCCGTGATAAGTGCCACAAATAGAGCTTTCGTGGTAAGCAGAATAATAAATGCTTTTTAAACAGTGACAAAGTTACACTACATTTACCACGTGTGATTTATCATTAGATAATTGCTGTATGTGTCAATAAATCAAGACAAGAGCAATGAGTTAAAAAGTTAGGAAAGAGGAAGAAAAATAATCTATATATTTAGTGTCGTGTTGGCGCTAAGCAAAGAGTTTTAAAAACTCAGTCCACTCTCCCAGGTATGTTTTAGCACTTTCTACTTTTATTCATCAGTAAAGAAGAATAAACCACAGTGTTACCATTACAAACAACAAAACAATTATTTTTCACCCTGGCTATTTGCTACACAGCTCTATATGCTCCAGTCCCAACCTCCCTGCTAAACCCCTTGTCTCAGCCTCTGGGTCATGCCCTTGGTCTGTTCACACACTGAATACCTCTGCCCTCAACAGTCTCACAGCTCAGGCAATGGTTTGTTAGGGCCTCTAATCCATACCGTCACAGACAGACCTGAACATGCAATCCTAGCAAGACCTCCTCAATGGCTTACAGATGAGCCCTGACTGACTGCAGGCAAAACCCATCTGTCTTCAACTGGGTTTCTCCACTGGGCTACCTGAAATTAGCTCACAGGTGCCTTGTTTTTGCCAGACCTGGCTCTCCCAATGCATAATGTACTATATATAAAGATGGATATGTTAAAAAAATATTTGGGGACAACATTAGGGGACAACATTTGGGGACAACATTAGGTCAAGGCACAGCAGGGTGGACATAGACATGTTAAGATGTAAGTGGGCTGAAATTATGCTAGTTAGGTGTTGCCCTGGAATGGAAGGGTAAGGGATAATGCCTTTCCCGGTTCATTGGTTATTTTTGGGTCCAACCCTTTGGTCCTGTGATATAAAAGAGGGACAGTGGTCTGAAACAGAGAACCCCCGGGCAGAGAGTCCCCGAGCACAGAGGCCTAGAGCCAGTAAGAGACCCAGTGAGGGATAAGATCGGAGAACCACACCCGGGAAGAGTGAAAAAATGGCACTTGCTACTGCCATGATGTAAAAGGTCATCAGGGCCTGGGGTTTGTCCCCGAAGAAACCAATATTGGAGAATGCTTGTTTTTGATCCCTTGATCGTACATAGACTCTATCTTTTGCAGACATGTCGGGGCGGAACATAGTCTTAGTTAGGATTAGGGATGTAGGAGAAATATTGTTCTTACATGTTGGACTTTCTTTGTGCTTTTTTAGGTAAAGCTTTGAAACCTTGTTCCCCCCTGGTCTGAAGTTATTCAAGGGGTGTGATGCAAGTAACTAGCACCTTTCTACAGCTCGGGTCACTGAGGCACTTTGGGGTATGAAGACAAGAGTACTAAAGTGGATGTAGTGTGCAGATACAAGTGGTTACCTAGAGTAATGGAGATTTATCAAGCAACCTGTCATGAAGCATGTGCCTGGGGTAGGTGGGATACCCCCCTGCAGGAGGGAGTTGTTATCGGCACTCTCTCCATGACTGGTCCGTCTTCCATAGCTAGGGTAGCAGACTTGCGCTGTACAGGTCCCAAGCCTGTAAATAGGTATGGAAGAGTTAAAGGAAGTCAAGTGCACGCATGAAGAAGTCCAGGCTAGGTGCGTGGCAAGACCCCATACAGTTACTGAGAGTAAGGTAGCAGTGATACACTCGCCAGGTGAATGTGGAAAATGTGGACATGCTCAGTATGTCCCTCCTAAATGCAAGTTACAGAGAAGGTGTACATTGTTGCAGGAACCCAAGAGTTAACTGGAGAACAGTTACAGTGCAAGTGTACATGGTGTGCGTTCATCTCTAAAAGCAGAGGCCCACCTTAAGGTTAAATATTCGCCCACGGCAGCCTCAGCCTTGTCCCAGGACATTGATGAAAATGGCACAGAACAAATGTGTAATGCAGTGGTCCTATGCCAAGTGCCTAATGCAGCCCAGAAGAACCCACCCCGGGGGTAGTCCTCTCATGTGACCCAAACTTGGTGCTCAATGAGTTCATGGGAAAACATGGAAGAAAGGTCCATCTTCAACCCTACCCCACCTGCAAAGATGGTTGGTTGCCCCTTAGAAAAATTGTTGCTCCCTTAAAATCTTTCTAAGAAGGATAATAAGTTCATTTCCTCTTGGCAGGATCATAAAATGCAACTGGCGGAGCTTAGCTGAGGTTCTCTTTGGAGAGAAGCTGGCAGATGGAAAGAGTAGCCAGGGAGAAAACGATGACGTAAGAAGGAACATCTTTATTGTTTCCTACTCTTAGGATGGGCACACTAAGGTGCCACTATCTGAAATAAAACTGATGGATGACTGATTACTTGAGAACTGATGATTGCAATAGAAGAGTTGTGATTTAATGGACTTTTGGAGAAACCTGTCCATTGTCCAAGTAAAATGGAATTGGACCAAGCTTCTGGCTGATTCTGGTGTCTGAAGTGGATCCTTAGCAACCTTGCTGCCCTGTTAAGCTTATACTAGACTGAACATTTCTAGTACAATCGTTTTTATTGAAAATAACAGAATAACAAAGTGCAAGCTGAACATATAAATCCCACACAGGGGATTGAAGCATACTTTTTTGGGTAAATCAAAGCAAAAGTGCAAAAGCATCTGGTGCTGGAAATGGCAACAAGTGTCCGGTCACGATGGCCCAGAACTGAGTGAAGCAGAAGGGGTGGGATTACCCACTAGAATGAACAATTTATGATGTACCCACATGGAGATGTAGGATTCCAGTGTAACCAACTATGTGCAAACCTGGTGTCGTGCACCTTGCGGCTGAGCCTGACGTGCAGAAGGAGGCTTCTCATACAGCCCCGGCTCGAGGTCCACTGATGAATGCGTGGTGATGTATGAGTGCCTATTTAGTCTTGCACTGGTAGTGGTGATGCGTAGCAGGTATGACACCAGAGCTGGCCGGATAGCTGGAACAGCAGATGATAGCAGGAACAGCAGACCATGGACTGATAGGCAGCAGTGGACAGCGGCTTCTAGCAGGTACAGGAAGAAAGACTAGTAACCCACAGTAGAAGAAGCTCCAACTGGAGCTAGGCAGGTGCAGGCAGGGCAGATGAACAACTGGATGCGAGGTCAGACAAGTCAGGTCAGCAACAGATGGTCAGATGCAGGCATAGACGGCAGACAAGGAATTGTCAGGGTACAGGCAGAGGTTGGCAACACGAGATCAAGCAGATAAGCAGAAGACAGAGCAAAGTCCAGAGACAGGAACAAAGCAGGTAGCATACAAAGTCAGGAGCAAGCCAGGTCACACACAGAAGTCAACAGAATCAGATGGACAGGAACACGGGTACACAGAGACGTAACTAAAACCTTCAGGGCCTGGGTGCAAGAAATTAGGAAGGCCCCCCCCCTGACCTCTGGCCAGGGCCCTTCCCTCTTCTTGCTGATCCTGGGGCCCTTTACTCCTATCACGGGTCCCTTTATTACGGTCCCACAGCGGGACCCTGGGAACAGCAGAAGACAAGTAAACTGGATAGGAGGGGCGGCAGGGGCAGCATATAGAGGAACCAATCACCTGCATTAGAAGGAAAATGGAATAAATAAAACTTCTAAATGCCACCCTCGCCATCACTCCTATCCAGGTGTACAAGGGAAGCACATGGGCCCCCTGGAGCATGGGGCCCGGTTGCAATCGCAACCCCTGCAACCCCTATCGTTACGCCCCTGCGGGTACAGCTGCAGATCAGACAGCAATGGACTAGTGCAGCTGCTGCACTTATATAGGCCACTTGGCACAGTGTCAATGGCTAATGCGTGTGCACTTGCGCATAGGTATGCACAGACACATGCGTATATGCATTCACCTGAGCATAGTAAGACGGGCACCAGCAGGCCCACACCTGTATTTGCATGTGCCTCAGAGCTTCTATTGTGTTATGGCCAGCATGTTCCTGACAGCTGGCCAGGCTAGGGGATGGTGGTGGATGGGAAAATGAGAGCCTATCCTGTAACGATGTGCGAGAGAGCAGGTTCAGTGCAAGAGGTGTCCCCAGTCAGTGTGGTGGAATTGCAAAGGAGGACCAGGGGTATGGTGAGTGTGTGCATTAGGCACTCCATGTATTAGACACACCACACATGCAGGAGTGTGGGAGGAATGAAGAACTAAAGGGCTGTGGACTAAATGTGGCCTGAGAGATGGGCCTTGATTTGCCCTGTTTTAGCCAAGCCCTGATATGTGTGTGACTTGGTCATGTTTTTTTGCGGACCCCGCCATAAAGACTTTCAAACAAAGTCAGTATTTGTATATATGCAGTGGTGGTGATAATACTAAGTACAGTGTATGCATTGTTGTGCGCAACCTATTGCATTAAAGTGTACACCTCAGAGCACAAACACACATGCATGTATAGTAGCAGAGCAGTGGACGGTGTCAGTAGAGCAGAGGTTGTTGTCAGTAGGGCAGTTGACGGTGTTAGTAGTTTTTATTTTTTTATTATTTTTTTTTTAAATATTATTTTTTATTACTATCTTACAATTTCTTTAGGAGCTCAATTGAGGGGTTTGCTGAAATATCAAGGGTCTAAACAGAGAGACTGGGACTGAGGACAGAGCTTCCCCAGTCTCTTTCTCTGCAGCCTCAGCTGCACTAGACAGTGAATTAATGGGCAGTGTTCTGTGCATGTTTAGTAAACATAGTTTACTATGCTTCAGTTAAGAATGATAAGTACAGCTCACTCACTGTGTTCATTCATTCATCCCGAAACATCCCCCGAAGCAGGAGGAATCGGCATCGCACAGGGTGATTGGACACCCACCGGCGCACCGTGTGCGCACACCTATGGGTGTATGCTCTTAGTTGCTAATTGCATGCAGGATAAGCTTGAAAAATGTTGCATTCTGCATATGAAAAACAAATTGTAAAAAATATTAGATTTTCCTTAGAAGTCCAGCACTGAGTATGAGGGTTCTGTGTACAAGATCCTTGTCAAAAATACTTAGTAAGTGGCAATGAATCACATAGGCCACCATACACTAACCTACCTGGCACCTATGCTTTGTATTGAGTTTCGGTTTGAAAATGTAAAACTGCTGTCTGTTCTCTAATCAGAAGGAATAGGGAAAGTCTGAAGTTCTTCATTTAATTTGCACAGCTTCCCCTGATCATCACTTCCTTATTCAGCTAAATCTGCATTTTGTGCAAAATCTGTTATCTTAATTTTAAGATGTTTCACTTTACCTCAAAGGGTTAGTGCAGGAAGAATACATACCAATGCAATGCAATGATAAGAATGAAAGAACCCCATAATGCAGACCTAAAACTTTGACAGCCTCAAGGTGGAAGTATTTCCCAGTCAGGCCTTGCAATTAGAAGACATACTGTAGATAGCGGGTGGGATGCTGAGTGACACCATATATTGCTTGGGTCACTTGTAAATGCCTGGTAGTTTCCAGTGCTGATTGCAGGACATGGACAGAAGTCAACCGTGGTGCTTTGCATTTATCAAGGTGTTATGTTGCTGTTTAATGTTCACGGAGTGTAATTTTAAAATTAACCTACACATTAAACTTATTATGAAGTAAGAGGGGCGCCAACAGAAAACACCATAAAACAAATATGTAAAACTAGGTTGCTGCTCCTTTAACAGTGGCACACTGTAAACATGAACTAGAAAATAAAAAAAAGGGTGCTACCTTCAAAATTGCAACAAATTTCAGTGAAACATAAGTACACATGAATCAATGCAATATATCATATACAAAAGTCTATGTCCGATAAAGTCCATACAAAGAAAAAACAAAAGACAACAAAAATATAAAAGTATGTTCCTAAAAAATAAAATGTATAAAGATGTCCCAATCTTCATAAAGGTGCTCCACCCAAAGTGCAACAAATCAATATGCCCTCACGAGAACTACTCAGCCGCCAAGTGACCATCAAGCTTATTGCTTAGTAGACCCTTCTTACAGATACTGGGCAACTCCTCCACTAGAAGTCTCCTCTTCCCCAGTTTGGGCACTGTAACAAAGGGTTCCAAAATGGACCACAAAGGTGCATATATAGTGTAATATGTCATGTGTAGATATCATATTAAAATCACAAATATATCCACAAAGGTAAATAGGCATAAGACATGTGCAGCTTCCCAGATGATACACAACCGTCATCCAAGGATTGAACTCAGAAAAGAGCAGGTGCAGTTGCCGAAATCCCGGGATCGAACCAGGGACCTTTAGATCTTAAGTCTAACGCTCTCACCACCGAGCTATTTCAGTCTGTTAAAACCTCCTGATGGCACAGGCATGTGCGAAATGCAGGCCTGACGCGCATTGACCCGGAGCCATCCCTAGTGTCACTTCCCCTGGGTGGAACGCACGCTGAGTTAAATCCTTGGAAAGAAAAGATTTCTAGTGCAGAGAAGCTGCCCAGTATCTGTAAGATAAGTAAGGGAGCCTATTAAGAAAAATGCCTGATGGTCACTTGGTGGCTGAGTAGTTCTGGTGAGGGCATATTGATTTGTTGCACTTTGGGTGGAGCACCTTTATGAAGATTGGAGCACCTTTATACATTTTATTTTCTAGAAACACAGTGATTGGTCACTGATTTTGGACACACATTTGTTTTTTTGTTGTTTTTTTCTTTTTTTCTTTTTTCTTTGTATGGACTCACTTTATTGACATGGACTTTTGTATATGATATATTGTATTGATTCATGTGCACTTATGTTTCACTGAAATTTGTTACACTTTAACCACTTCCTTACCGGCGTATAGTAAAAATACGCCGGCAAGGTGGACTCCCCATCCTAAGTGGACGTCATATGACGTCCTCTTGTTTTCGCCGCTTTGCGGGCCCTCAGGGGCCCGCATCGCGGCGATCGGGGACCGGCCGTGTCCCTCAGGACCCCGGCCTTCCGTGATCACGGTAAAGAGCCAATAAAATTGGCTCTTTACCGCGTGACCGGCTGTGTCCTATCACAGCCGGTCACTAACAACAAAGGAGACTGAGCGGCGTGCACGTCGCTCGTGCGCGCCCCCGGGGGCGCGCAGCGCGGCGATCGGGGGGCGGGCTTGTCCCTCGGACAAAGCCCGACCCCGATCACGGTAAAGAGCCAATAGTATTGGCTCTTTACCACGTGACCGGCTGTGTCCAATCACAGCCGGTCACAAAATGACGGGAATCCGCGGTAACGAGCTGTT
>BLSH010434103.1:785001-797122 GCA_018402905.1 Glandirana rugosa
CTTATGTTTCGTTATGTTGTCCCTTCCTTATTCCTCACCTCTTTAGATTGGTCCACGGTACTGACACGACCCCACGGTTGTCCGGTTCCCTAGGACCCGGTAACGATCCTTTCGTAATCACTATTTATTGTTCATTTACAGTCATCCTAAAGTTATCACTTCTTACCTACTGGATCTAGGTATACCGATGATACATGTTCGTCGTGGTCGACGTCACTATAGTTTGTATTTTATAGGACAAATATACGTCAAGTTTCACAGATGCCGTCCTCGTTGTGTTCAGTGTACCATGACTGAGTAATTGTCATTTAAAGTGTGAGAGTGCTGAAAGCTGAAAATTGGTCTGGTAAGGAAGGGGGTGTAAGTGTCCTGTATGGAAGTGGTTAAACTTGTCAGATACTTTCACCAGCTGGAGCAACATTATAGAAAAATGTAATTTAGGAATATTGGTATAGCACGCATAGGTTCCACTTTTCAAGGGATGTTTCCCTTGTGTTGCTCCTGCCGTAGACACTTTGAACTGCATATAAACAGGATATTTTATGTTTGATATCACTGCAGCTGGTGCTGCTTGTACATAGTAGCCATATGGATCTAGGTCATCCATTCTTCACTATTGAAATCCTACTGACATTTACTTGTTATTTATCACTAATGCTTTCCTAGCAATGGCCCAGGATCCCTTGGCCTGTTGGCACCCCAGCACAGTCATGGCACCTGGTTAGATTTCTCCACTCCTTATTCCTTCCCTGTTGTATTGCTTTGTATTCTTGCCAAAACAGAGCTAGCAGGAACTAATTCAGTGACTAACATTAATGGAGAGGTCATTAACACTGAGAAAAACACACAAGTCTGGCCACATAACCCAGATCTGGATAGACTTTAAATATTTGCTGACATGGGTCTACACATCTATAAATGTGAAAAAAATACATAGTCCACAAGATGCCCACTATTATCTTTATTGGCCAGAATTAACTCACCTGTGCGCCTCTCTGATTTCGTTTCATTTTGTTAAAGTGGTTCTAAAGCCTCAAGGTGTCTTACTTTATAGCATTATATGCATTAAGGTAAAAAACCTTTGTCACAGAGTTACCCCTTTACCCCCCTTATACTTACCTGGCTGGGATCCAGTGCTATGGATGAGCGCTGCTGGCTTTTGTCACTCCTCCTTGGCCAGACCAATAGCAGCTGATTACAGTGTAAACAGAATTGCTGGTTATCGGTATTCCTCTCCTCACACGCTGTTACAGCTTGATTAGAGGAGAGCTGGTATGCATGCACACAGATAATCAGGGCACTGATGATCAATGCAGCCCCATAAGTGCCTATCAGTTCTGCCCATCAGTGCCATCAATGCTGCCCATCAGTGCTCATCAATGCTGACCATTAGTGCTACCTCATCAGTGCCGCCTAGGGCGCCTATCAATGCTGCCTATCACTGGCCATAAGTGCTGCCTATCAGTGCCCATCAGTGCTGCCTATCAGTGCCACCTATCAGTGCCCATCAGTGTCTCCTTGTCAGTGTCTCCTCATCAGTGCCCATCAGTGCCGCCTCATCAGTGCCCATCAGGGCCACCTAGCAGTGTCCTTCAGTGCAGCCTATCAGTGTTCATCAGCGCACATCAGTGAAGGAGAAAAATTACTTATTTGCAAGAACAGAAACTGTTTTTCAAAGTTTTCATTCTTTTTTTCGTTTGTTTAGCAAAAAATAAAAAACCCAGTGGTGATTAAATACCACCAAAAGACAGCTCTATCTGTCCCAAAAAATTATAAAAATATCATATGGTTACAGTGTTGCATGACCGCGCAATTGTCATTCAAAATGTGAAAGCTTAAAATTGGCCTGGGCAGGAAGGGGGGTAAGTGCCCAGTAAGCAAGTGATTAAAGAGTTAAAGTAGAAAATGGAGTGTAGAGGGATTAGAACACCTGTCAGTTTTTATTTCTGCCTGTGTCCCTGTTAGGAAGATTCTCCCTCTCTATTTGTTCTGTTTACCATTATCATTTAAAGTAAAAGAAAACGCCAAATTTTGGGCTGTCCCCAGAAAAGTAATAGATGGGGAATCTTCCAATCGGGACATTAGTTCTGTTGTCCTGGGAGTCCCCATGGAATTCCCATAATTTGCAGGGATTTCCTCTCACTTCCTGTTTTGTTATAGGACAGGAAGTGAAGGGAAATTTCCCCAATGGGACACAGATGGCGATAAAAAAAATCTGACAGGGGTTGTAACCCTTGCTTACTCTATCCAAAATTAAAAAAAAAAAGTTTTGCCTATACTTCTACTTTAACCACTTATGGACCAACCGCCGTCGTTATACATCGGTACTTTGATGCTAAATATCATTGTTATGGCAGCAGATAGCTGCCATAACTCCAGTATTTTTTCAACGGCAAGCAGTCCACATTACGATAAAAGTGGGCTCAGCAGCAGATTCGCTGCAAAATCACTTTTATCGGCGGTGGGAGAGTTGCCCCCCCGCCGCTCCCCGGTGGTCTCTACCTCTTACCGGAACCACCAAAGATGATAGGGTCCTTTCGACAGTTGGACAGGAAGTAGAGTGAGGGCATGATGACCTCCACTCGACTCTTTGGATTTGGAGGACCAGAGAGACGTCAAACGTCACTTCCAACCATCGGCCTTAAAGGGACATTTTTTTTTTAAAAAGACATTGTTTTTTTGTTTATTGCTTTTAGGTGTAAATGTGAGATCTGATGTCCTTTTGACCCCAGATCTCACATTAAATAGGTTCTGCCCTGCTTATTTCTATTACAAGGGATGTTTACATTACTTGTAATGGGAATAAAAGTGACCTTTTTTTTTTTTTTTAAGGCAGTGTAAAACTAAAAAGTAAAATAAATAAGAAAAAAAAAAATTTACAGTGACCCGTCCCTCTAAGCTCGCGCGCAGATCGAACGCATACGCAAGTCGTCCCCACACATGTAAACGGTGTTCAAACCACACATGTGGAGGGAGTATTGCCGTGATCGCCGTGAGAGCAATAATTATAGCACTAGACCTCCTCTGTAAATTAAAACTGGTAACCTGTAGAAATTTTTAAACGTCGCCTATGGAAATGTTTAAGTACCAAAGTTTGCCGCCATTCCACGAGCGGTCCCAATTTTGAAGCATCACATGTTGTGTATCAAAAAAATTGGGCTAACTTTACCGTTTACTTATTTCTTTATTCAAAAAAGTGTATTTTTTCCAAAAAATTGCGTTTGTAAGACTGCTGTGCAAATACGGTGTGACATAAAGTATTGCAATGACCGCCATTTTATTCTCTAGGGTGTTTGAAAAAATATATATATATATATATAATGTTTGGGGGGTCTAAGTAGTTTTCTAGCGAAAAAAAAAACTGATTTTAACTTGTAAACAACAAGTTTGAAAAATAGGCCTGGGTTCCTTTTTTTTTAAATAACAAACATGTCATTCTTACCTCCTCTGTGCAGCGATTTTGCACAGAGTGGCCCTGATCCTCCTCTTCTGGGGTCCCCCAGCAGTGCTCCTCCTCTTCTCGAGTGCCCCGTCAGGAAATCGATTTCCCTGGGGGCACTCGTGCAGGCACGCTCCCGAGTCCTGCTTCTGCGCCCATTGACACAGACAGCAGGACTCCTCCTCGCCCCCTGGCTCCCGCGTCACTGGACTTGATTGACAGCAGCCAATGGCTCCTCTGTTATTAATCTATCCAATGAGGACCAGAGCTCGCGGCTGGAGCTACTAGGCTCGTCCCAGATGCAGGCACGATTGGGCTCACGTAAGTAAAAGGGGAGCTCTGGGGGGCAGCTGTAACAGAAAAGGTTTTTCACCTTAATGCATAGAAGGTGAAAAACGCATTAATGCATTAAGGTGAAAAACTGTGAGGGTTTACAACCCCTTTAAGTGGTTAAGCTGCCTGTGGGTGTGCCATGTCAACAGGTGACCATACGGTCCAGACAAACTGGGTCTAAGGAGGTATGTCAATGCACAAAGCTGCATTTGAGGCTGAGTTCACACTATTGCGAATTGCATGTGGGTTTCGACGCATCCAATTCCCATGACAGGAGAGTGTGACCGGCTCTCAAACTAGCCGGTTCACACATCTCCGGGGCAGCCGCTGAGCGCACAGCAGAAGAGTCCTGTGCGTCTTTGGCACTGTTTCAGGTACACATTCAGGACCTAATTCAGACCTGAAATGGTGAACGGGGCGCACTGGACCCCTGCTGTGCCCCGCGGCCACACATAGTGTGAACCCAGCCTGAAACCGAATACTCTTTCTCCTCTGAGGAAACAGAGGGCTGATTGTTTGTAAACACAAAGAGTGTTTACATTTGTAACACTGCGATTGGTTCATAGCGATTACAAGGTACAGAGCCACTCTGAATCTCTCTGTACATTTTACCTCTCTAATCTAGGTTGTCTAATGATAGCTCGATCACTGGCATTCAACAGGTACACTGGATGTCCAAGCATGTTTATAAACAATGCTCCAGTAAACAATCCACTGTGTTTTTTTACAATGTTGTTGTAAGGTGGATAGTCATTATTCAATTAATCATCATGGCACAATTTTTGGTACAGGTGCTTTAGCCCTTTAGTTATGTTGTCCCCCCAGGTTCCTTTCCCAGTCTTTCCCTCAAATTAGTATATGCTGATGGTGGGGCCACTGTTAAATGAATTGTATGGACAAAGCACAGTGGCTCTTTTTTTTACTGTAAATAGTCTTATAATTTGTTTCTCTCCATAGATTCCCAACGTTTCAGTGGAAGATAAAGGCCTGTACTTCTGCCGTGTGTCTAATGGCAGCGACACTGAAGACAGTAGAGAGGTGGAGGTTATTATCAGTAAGTAAATCCCATGCCTAAGGCACCTCACACCATTAAATGACTAAACCCATTATACTTGGCCTATCAACTTTAAACAATTTATTAAGAATATCTTTCTAATGGTCCATAAATACATATAGTAAAATATAGTAATGGATAATAAAGTAAAATTCTGGTGGCTTAAAAACTGAAATAGATGACTAGTAGACTGATAAAAAATAGAAAAACATACACAGCTATACGTAAAAAAAAAATATATATATATATTTATATATACCGGTGTATATATACAGTATCTCACAAAAGTGAGGACACCCCTCACATTTTTGTAAATATTTTATTCTACCTTTTCATGTGACAACACTGAAGAAATGACACTTTGCTACAATGTAAAGTAGTGAGTGTGCAGCTTGTATAACAGTGTAAATTTGCTATCCCCTCAAAATAACTCAACACACAGTCATTAATGTCTAAACCCCTGGCAACAAAAGGGAGTACACCCCTAAGTGAAAATATCCAAATTGGGCTCAACGTGTCAATGTTTTGTGTGGCCACCATTATTTCCCAGCACTGTCTTAACCCTCATGAGCATGGAGTTCACCAGAGCTTCACAGGTTGCCACTCGAGTCCTCTTCCACTCCTCATGACAACATCATGGAGCTGGTGGATGTTAGAGACCTCCACCTTCCATTTGAGGATGCCCCACAGATGCTCAATAGGGTTTAGGTCTGGAGACATGGTTGGCCAGTCCACCACCTTTACCCTCAGCTTCTTTAGCAAGGCAGTGGCCGTCTTGGAGTTGTGTTTGGTGTCCTTATCATGTTGGAATACTGCCCTGTGGCCCAGTCTCCAAAGGGAGGGGATCATTCTCTGCTTCACTAGGTCACAGTACATGTTGGCATTCATGGTTCCCTCAATGAACTGTAGCTCCCCAGTGCTGGCAGCACTCATGCAGCCCCAGACCATGACACTCCCACCACCATGCTTGACTGTAGGCAAGAAACACTTGTCTTTGTACTACTCACCTGGTTGCCACCACACACGCTTGACACAATCTGAACCAAATAAGTTTATCTTGGTCTCATCAGACCTCAGGACATGGTTCCAGTAATCCATGTCCTTAGTCTGCTTGTCTTCAGCAACTGCTTTCTTGTGCATCATCTTTAAAAGAGGCTACCTATTGGGGTGACAGCCATGCAGACCAATTTGATGCAGTGTGTGGCGTATGGTCTGAGCACTGACAGGCTGACCCCCACCCCTTCAACCTCTGCAGCATTGCTGGCAGCACTCATACATCTATTTCCCAAAGACAACCTCTGGATATGACGCTGAGAACGTGCACTCAACTTCTTTGATTGACCATGGCGAGGCCTGTTCTGAGTGGAACCTGTCCTGTTAAAGCGATGTATGGTCTTGGCCACCGTGCTTCAGCTCAGTTTCAGGGTCTTGACAATCTTCTTATAGCCTAGGCCATCTTTATGTAGAGCAACAATTCTTTTTTCCAGATCCTCAGAGAGTTCTTTGCCATGGGGTGCCATGGTGAACTTCCAGTGACCAGTATGAGAGAGTGAGCGCGATAACACCAAATTTAACACACCTGCTCCCCATTCACGCCTGAGACCTTGTAAAACTAATGAGTCCCATGACACAGGGGAGAGAAAATGGCTAATTGGGCCCCATTTGGACATTTTCACTTAGCGGTGTATTCACTTTTGTTGCCAGTGGTTTAGACATTAATGGCTGTGTGTTGAGTTATTGAGGGGACAGCAAATTTACACCGTTATACAAGCTGTACACTCACTACTTTACATTGTAGCAAAGTGTCATTTCTTCAGTGTTGTCACACTGTCCAACTTACAAGCAGGCCTCAATGCACTGTCTAATTGGACGACTATGTGGCAAATGAGATTTAGTATTGATAAGTGGAAAGTTATGCATTTGGGGGCTAAGAATATGCATGCATCGTGCATACTAGGGGGAGTACAACTGGGGGAATCCATAGTGGAGAAGGATCTGGGGGTTTTGGTAGATCATAAGATTATTAATGGCATGCAATGCCAAGCTGCGGTTTCCAAAGCAAGCAAAATCCTTTCCTGTATTAAGAGAGGTATGGACTCCAGAGGTACAGACATTATTTTGCCCACCTGTACAAATCATTAGTAAGACCTCACTGGAATATGCAATTCAGTTTTGGGCACCAGTTCTCAAAAAGGAGATCAGGAAACTGGAGAAAGTGCAGAGAAGGGTAACCAAACTAATAAGAGGCATGGAGTAGCTTAGCTATGAGGAAAGATTAGAGGATCTGAATTTATTCTCTCTTGAGAAGAGGAGATTAAGGGGGGATATGATCAACATGAACAAATACATAAGAGGTCCTTATAATGAACTTGGTGTTAAGTTATTTACTTTAAAGGTCATCACAAAGGACAAGGGGGCACTCTTTAAGTCTAGAGGAAAAAAGATTCCATGTCCAAATACGGAAAGGTTTCTTCACAGTTAGAGCTGTGAAAATGTGGAAGAGACTCCCCCCAGAGGTGGTTTTGGCCATCATAGTAGATTGCTTTAAAAAAAAGCATGGATTATTTCCTTAATGTAAATAATATAGCTGGGTACTAACATTTATAGGTAAAGCTGATCCAGGGTGAATCCGATTGCCTCTCGGGGGATCAGGAAGGAATTTTTTCCCCCACTACAGCAAATTGGATCCATGCTTTGCTGGGTTTTTTTGCCTTCCTCTGGATCAACTGTGGGTGAAGGATTGTATATGGGATTGTTTGGTTATATATAAATTTTCTATTTTTTTTTTCGGTTGAACTGGATGGACTTGTGTCTTTTTTCAACCTGACTAACTATGTAACATGAAAAGATATAATAAAATATTTACAAAAATGTGAGGTGTGTACTCACTTTTGTGGGATACTGTGTATGTATATATATATATATATATATATATATATATATATATATATATAAATATATGTTTAGTTATTCAATGTAACATACATTATACTGCCAAAAGTATTGGAACGCCATGCTTGTCTCCAGGACTTCTCCAGAGCCCCTCCCATCCTCTGAAACTCTCTACCTCAGTTTGGCTTGCTATCTCCTACTCTGGCTGCCTTTAGACGATCCTTGAGAACTCATCTCTTCAGGGAAGCATATCACATCTAACTAATCTTTTATCATTTCCTTCAGCTCATCCTCCACAGTTACAACTTTTTCTATCACTTGCCTCACCCTATTAGATTGTAAGCTCTTATGAGCAGGGCCCTCTTAACCTGCTTGTATTGTAACTGCACTGTCTCCCTTTTATATTGCAAAGCATCGCGTAAACTGTTGATGCTATATAAATCCTGTATAATAATAATAACACCTATGTGTGAATGGACGCATAGGGATTGATTTGCTAATGGCAAACAGACTGTGCACTTTGCAAGTGCAGTTGCTCTAGAGCTTAGTAAATGAGGGGGTGATATGCTGGCTTCCATCATCCAATCATGTGCAAGCAAAAATGCTGTTTTCCTTTTTATTTTTCTTGCATGTGATGAGGTATACACTGTAAAATAAAGCTTTACCTAATTTACTTTACTACTTTATTTACTACTCTGGAGCAATTGCAAAGTGCACAGTCATTTTGCTTTTAGTAAATCAACCCCAGTAACAGAGGGGCATTTGGAGGCATTTAGAGGCAGAAAAAAAATAACACTGAATGGTGCCATTTTCAATGTCCTGTGTTCACAAGGCCTTAGACTTAAACCTTGTACACATGATGACGTTGGTACGGCCGGACATCCAAAATCGTATGTTGGCTGTTGTGTCTCGCATACTGACATGCACTAAGCGATTGTACAACCAAGCCTAACGTGGTGACGTGTTACGAGCGTATAAATAGGAAGTTCAGGTGCATGTGATTTGTGAATTAGGAACGTAGGTTTCCCTGAACGGACACTTCCGAGCGTTCCTGACTTCTGAGCATGCGTGTTTTGCACGTACAACTTTGTTGGACCAACTTCTCTGTACACATGGTACAACGGTCGTACGACCGTTTGTTGTACGACCAACGTTTTCTAGTTTGCTCATCCAACTTGTACAACGGCTGTTGTAATCGAGTGTACTGGACGGTTGGATGGTCGTACATTAAGGTGGTTGTACGACTGCTGCTGTACGACCGCTGTACTGTGGTGTACGGGGCTTGCAATCATGCATGGAAAGGCTATAGCGCAAGGAAATTATTAGAAAATTCTATTCTTGGGATATTTTTACATATGCGGATGTGGTACCATACCAACCCATTTAAATATTTATAGGTGGTTAGTAGGCAGAGATGCACTATATTACCAAAAGTATTGGGACGCCTGCCTTTACACCCACATGAAATTTAATGGCACCCCAGTCTTAGTCCGTAGGGTTCCGTATTGAGTTGGCCCACCCTTTGCAGCTATAACAGCTTCAACTCTTCTGGGAAGGCTGTCCACAAGGTTTAGGAGTGTCTATGGGAATGTTTGACCATTCTTCCAGAATCACATTTGTGAGGTCAGGCACTGATGTTGGACGAGAAGGTCTGGCTCACAATCCCCACTCTAATTCTTCCCAAAGGTGTTCTATCGAGTTGAGGTCTGTCACGTAACCATTTTTGAAATACAATTAATGTAAGTAATTATATGCCATAGTTATGGGACTTTGTATTATCACTGGATTGGACTGCTTTGTGAGAGTTGTGGTTAGTAAGAAGTTTTGCTGCAGAAAAGAGTTGCTGCCTGATGTTCTAATATAGTTATGTAAGATACTACACAGGGTGCTGCTACCAATGCCTGGGGAGAAGGTGTCATTTACTGGTGCAAGCCTGGTCGACACTGGAGTGGGTGGTGATAGAGGAAAAGGAATCCCCTGCTTGCCAGTGCCCAGATCTGTACCCAGATGGCCCACACCCCATGTTTCATGGGCCCGGTTGGTCAGCTGGGTTTCTGGATCTTCTATCTGGACCACAAGAAAAGAATAGGCCAATGTGAGAGTACTCCAGATGTGAAGTGGTGAATGGGTGCAGCAACCGGGAGGATGAGGAGGAGAGGTCTACAACTGGCATCCATACACGCAAAGAATATGCGGGTTTGGGCTGAACACAGTCGTGGCGTCCCGAGACCCTGTATCTATAGGTGGGACCCAGCTGCACAGGTCAGCCACGTGGAAAGAAGCTGGGGCCCTGCCTCCTGATGTCAGAGATGCCCTCTAATGACTGAAGGAAGAATATTCAAAAAGTACCAGGGGAGCTTCACAAGGCACAGATCCAAAGAATGGATGACACAGATGTAGGGAGGTGCATGCAGTGCTGCTTCCTCTCTGGCAAGGAGAACAGTGAGCAGCACAGTAGGAACACCACCAAATCTCATTCCGTATCTCCCGAGACTAGCAGTCAGTGGTTGCAGTGCCTTGAGATCAGTGGTCAACAACCTCTCGGGCCTCATGGACCACTAAACTCACAATTTTGAATCCCGCAGACCACTGACATGAATTTTACATGCCTTATTATACACAATGCTCCGGCTAATTTCCCCCCTCCTCCTGGATCACACTGCTGCCTTATACACACAATGCTCCGGCTCTCTGCCCCCTCCCCCTGGATCCAGAGGCGGCTCTCTAATTAGGCAAATTAGGCAGTCGCCTAAGGCCTCCCACTCACAGGGGCCTCGCAACCGCCTACTTTGACACTGACACCAGCACCAAGATAGAGAGTAGTGACACCAGCACTTTAAAGCTCTTAATTATATGCAATTTATAAAGTTAATTTCCCATTATGGGTGTGAGTAGGACCTCATGTCTAGGTTTTGCCTAAGGCCTCACAAAGCCTAGAGCCGCCTCTGCCTGGATCACACTGCTACCTTATAAACAATGTCCCGGCTTTCTGCCCGCTCCCCCTGGATCACACTACTGCTTTATACGCACAATGCTTCGGCTCCCTGCCCCCCTCCCCCTGGATCACACTGCTGCCTCATAAACACAATGCTCCGGCCCTCTGACCCCCTCCCCCTGGATCACACTACTGCTTTATACACACAATGCTCCGGCTCTCTGACCCCCTCCCCCGGATCACACTACTGCTTTATACACACAATGCTCCGGCTCTCTGACCCCCTCCCCTTGGATCACACTGCTGCGTTATACACACAATGCTCCGGCTCTCTGCCCCCTCCCCCTGGATCACACTGCTGCCTTATACACACAGTGCTCCGGCTTTCTGCCCCCCTAACCCCGGATCACACTACTGCTTTATACACACAATGCTCCGGCTCCCTGCCCCCCTACCCCTGAATCACATTGCTACCTTATAAACAATGCCCCGGCTTTCTGCCCCCCTAACCCCGGTTCACACTACTGCTTTATACACACAATGCTCTGGCTCTCTGCCCCCCTGTCGGCGTCCATTGAGAACAACAATGGAAACAACATTGGGCATTATACATCCGCCACAATGTTGATTTGCAGCAGAACCCCTGGGGACCACCAAAATTTTGTCCACAGACCACTGGTTGGAGACCGCTCCTTAGATCTCACATTGCAGATACACAGCTATGAAGCTACAGAACAGAAGTGCCTAGGCACAGGAAGCACCCTGCTATTTTTCAGGAAGAATGAAGGCAAAATATACAAGGTACCACAGGGTACCACCACAATTAAATTATCAGTTGTTACCTATAACATAACACATCTTCAGTTTTTGAGTTCAGGTCCATGTTTTAAATGTTAGTTGCTAGGTTGTCTTTGGATTCAATACTTTCTAAGCCACAAACTCAGTGCATGCAGCACATGCAGCCAGTGAAACCAGACCTCCTGATAGGCACTAATTTTTTGGTCAGTGATGCAGAAAGTACTGCAGCCACTAAATAGGCATGACACCCTAGAAAATAGTTTTTAGAAAAAGGCAGCAGCGGAGGCCCCCATATTTTCTTTTAGTACAGATTTTCCATTCTTCTTCTTGTGGTCTTGTAGTCAATTCATTTTTCGTAAGCATTTTGGAGTCACAGAGAAATAATATGCCGATCTTTAGTAACGCTGAGTTGTGCAGTTCATGATACTTTTCCTTCTGTTGGAATGGTATGCATATGGCTTGTTACACTAATCTCTGAGCAAATCCCAGGTTTATTCTAACACTTTAAATACATTTTTAAACCATTGTCTGCAGCAAGTGGAAAAGTAATCATGACTCAGGTGATTATAATGCTTTATCTTTTCATCTCTTACAAATCAACCTTCTATTGCTGCCAACTAAATTAACTTACCATAAAATGCATCTGTAGCCCGTATGCAAGAGTATTCAG
>BLSH010434103.1:798885-825747 GCA_018402905.1 Glandirana rugosa
ACGTACGTGGTCAGTTTTTGTTCTAAAAAAAAAATGTAAAAACGTGAACGGGGTGATATCAGAGTATAACCGTTCCACATGAAGTTCAGTAATGGAGATACTGTATTAACAGTTAGGGAGAACTCGTATCTATAACGGACGACACGAAGAACCTTCTAAACCGTGGATGTCACCGTTACTCTTGAGATGATCAGAGAACTATAAGATGTCCACGACCAGTATATTAATCTTATAGTAGTTTTTCAACTAAATAAAGTGATTAAGGTAAGTTTTTCACTTTGAATATATATATAATATAATTAAGTAATGTGTGTCTGACTATATAAAGTTTACATTTCACAATATTCTAATTTTCTGAGATACTGAATTTGGGATTTTCCTTAGTCGTCAGTTATAATCATCAAAATTGAAAGAAATAAACATTTGAAATATATCAGTCTGTGTGTAATGAATTAATATAATATATATATAAGTTTCACTTTTTGAATGGAATTAGTGAAATAAATCAACTTTTTGATGATATTCTAATTATATGACCAGCACCTGTAGAATATCAAGAGACTAGTAGAGTTCTCATTGCCACTGTAGGTGCCAAATCTTCCAAGAAGCACAGCAGGCAATATCTATGCTCAAGAGGGATTGACAATTATGTCATAGAGGTAATGACTTGAAGTACACCTTGCCAATATGAGACTATAGTGGGGCAAGTGCAAAAATGTAAAAAAAAAATCTTGTTTTTGACTGGTGCATGCATAGCCAACAGGCTGGGAAACTCATCTTGTGGAGCCTGTACAGGGAAAAATAGGCCCGGTGCAAGATTTTGCACTGAATGAATTTATCCCTGGTGGACACTAAGTGAGTGAAAAGAAATTCCCATATATATGGAATATGTTTAACGTGGGTATTCACTTTTGTTGACAATAAAAATAATCGCCTTGTCATGTACCTGGTTGGAGGCCGAATTGCTGGGAGGACTTCTCATGCGGCTAAACACCAAGCACCCCTGGAGGTAAGAACAGGAAATGCAAGGCTCATAGAAGCATTGTGTCAGGGCTGGGCTCAGCCCGCCCTAGCTGCTAAGCTGAGGGTTAATTGCCAGTCTCAGCTTCCACTGTGTCTCCCCTGATTTTCACTTCCTGCTCGTTAGCCAGCTCTCCTTGCTATATAAAACGCCTGGATCAGATCTCAGACGCTTTTGTCTGGTCAACATCTCTGGAGAAATCTCTGCTCTGTTTTCCTGTGAAAGACTTTGCCTGTTTGACGTTCCCTTCTGGTTCCTGGATTTAAGGTCCTGCTCGACTGACTCTCCTCCTGGCTCCTGACTCTGCATTCCATTTGTTTTACTCCGCTGATCTCTGGACTCCTGTTTCACTGGCTTGCTCTTTTCTGCTTTGGTTACCGAACCCTGGCTATGCTTTGACCACTTTTACTCTATTTATATCATTTTACCTTTTTATTAAAAAGTGTGGTTTTACTGCACTTCTGTCTTGGTCTGATTCATGGTTCCTGACAGTAGGCGAAAGCCATGAATTCAGAAGATGCAGACAATTCACTTGCTGGTAATATTTTTTCCAGATTGGATGAGCAGGATCACCATACGGATCAGTTTGCCATAGCGTTACAGACGCTACTGAATCGCACTGCTCACCTGGTTCCTCCTACAGTGGCCGTTCCGGCAATACCTGTGTTGCGGACCGTACCTGCTGATGCTCAAGTCTCTGTGCAGGCACCCGTCTCAAATATTACCTCTATAAGGGGTATCTCTGGTTCTGCTCCGCTTCCCCAGCGATTTGGGGGCAATCCAGTTTAATGCAGAGGGTTTCTCAACCAGGTTGGAATATACTTTGAGATGCATCCCCAGGCATTCCCCACGGACAGAAGCAAAGTAGGCTTTGTGAATTCTTTGCTTTCTGACAGAGTGGTCAGTTATGGTGGTTGTTATGGTGTCAGATGTGGATGTCACTTGCCACGCTGCCTGCCATCAGATGAGGATGTCACTTGCCATGCTGCCTGCCACCAGATGAGGATGTCACTTGCCACGCTGCCTGCCACCAGATGAGGATGCCACTTGCCGTGCTGCCTGCCCCCAGATGTGGATTGTCACTACTGTGGCCTCCCACTACTGCAGCATGCAACCAGATGCGGATTGTCACTGTCAGTCACCTGCCACCAAAAAAAAGCAGCTTGTCATGAAATCATTTTGAGATATAAAATCAAGTACCCCGCCCCCAGCATTGCAGAGTACAGTATACTTACACCACAGACTTTGTCAGACTCTCCTACCAGGCTCTCCTCAGGCTCCCACAGGCTCTCCTCAGGCTTCCACAGGCTCTCCTCAAGCTTCCACAGGCTCTCCTCAAGCTTCCACAGGCTCTCCTCAGGGTCCCACAGGCTCTCCTCAGGCTCCCACAGGCTTCCCTTCAGGCTCCCACAGGCTCTCCTCAGGACCCCACGGGGCCTCTTCAGCATGGAAAACTGTTGCGGGCGGGGAGAGATGACGTCACTCTCTCTGATAGGCCATGGCTGCAGTCCTTAAGAAAACAGCGGTGCAGGCAATGAGAGATGATGTCATCACTCTTCGGTTGCCCGCACCACTGGCAGTCTGCTTTGCGGTGTGGCCCAACAATACAGGTTCCACGGCCCGGTGTTGAGCCACGGCCCATAGGTTGAAGACCTCCTCTGTAGGGGACAGACCTTAGGTGGCATTGTTACGTCTCCAGTTATCCAGAAAGATAAGCTTTTGAAAGTCTCAAGGCTGCCTTTGTTTCTGCTCCTGTGACGGCACATTCAGATCCTACGTTACCCTTCATCCTTGAGGTTGATGCATCAGAGACTGGAGTTGGTGCCCTTCTGTCTCAGCGTTCCTCTTCTGAGAGCGCCATGCATCCTTGTGGCTTTTCCAAGATGCTGTCTCCTGTGGAATGCAATTACGAAATTGGGGATAGAGAATTGTTAGCAATCCTTAATCCTTAATACTTATAACCCTTAAAGAATGGCGGCATCTCCTTGAGGGTACCACTGTTCCGGTTCTCATTTTGACTGACCACAAGAATCTCGCATTCTTGTCTGAGGCTAAACACCTCTCCCCCAGGAGGGCGCAATGGGCTCTGTTCTTGTCAAACTTCAATTACAGTCTCATTCTTACCCGGTACTAAGAATGTAAGGGCCGATGCATTGTTGCAACAGTTTTTCTCCGCTTCCCAGATGGAGTCAGTTCCTGTTCCTGTGATACCTCCTGATCGTATTCTGGCTACAGTTCGTACCAGTCTCACTTCACCTTTGGGGGACAAGATTCTTGCTGCTCAGATCCATGCTCCTCCTGAGAACCCTTGTGACTGCTGCTTTGTCCCTGAGAGTCTACATACTGCTGTGCTCCAGACTTACCATTCTCCCAAGGCTGCTAGTCACCCAGGGAAAAATCAACTCATTTGGGCTATTTCCCAATGGTTCTGGTGGCCTACTCTCCTCACTGATGTAGCCGCCTTCATAGCAGCCTGCTCTGTGTGTGCTCAGAACAAAACACCACAACATCTTCGATGTCATCTACAACCCATACCCAATGGAGAGCAGTCTTGGACCCTCCTGTCTATGGATTTTATTGTGGAGTTACCTAACTCTCAGGGTAACACAGTTATCCTTATGGTGGTTGACCGATTCTCCGATTGTATTCCACAAGAAGTTGCCCACGTCTAAGGAACTGGCCTCCATTTTTACTCGGGAGATCTTTTGTTTACATGGGCTTCCCAAGGTGATCAACTTGGACAGGGGTAGCCAGTTTGTGTCCAGGTTTTAGCGAGCCTTTTGTGCACAGTTGGGAATTCAGCTTGACTTCTCTTCTGCGTATCACCCATAGTCCAATGGGGCCGCAGCATGAGCCAACCAGTCCTTGGACCAGTTTTTATGTTGCTATATTTCTGACCACCATAACAACTGGTCTGACCTGTTACCTTGGGCAGAGTTTGCTCACAACAGTGCCGTCAATACTGCTTCCCGATTGTCTCCGTTCATGGCGAATTATGGTTTCCAACCAGCCACATTGCATGACTCATTTGTTCCTCAGAAAATTCCTGCTTTGGAGGGGCAACTCTGTGGTCTTCATTCCACTTGGGTACAGGTCCAGAAGTCTTTGTGACGTGCCAATAATGGGTACAAACGACATGCTGAACGCAGACGCCTGACTGTCTTCTCGCAACCTCCAACTCCGTGTTCCCTCACTGGATTCAGTGGCCTCCTCCAGCCCAGCTCAGTGAGCAGTAAGCAAGTCTAACATCTTGCTCCTTTGCTTGTGCCTTCCCCGCGTCTCCAGCAGGGGAGAACAGGAGAGGGGATTGGATCCTGGCTTCATCTGTCTCACACATCTTTCCCAGTCCCCCTGTCCAGGCAAGAGCTGGATGCTCATTCTGACACACTGGAGAGCAGCATGGAATGAATGGGAAAGTGGAACTCGCTAAGCTTGCCTTTGAATGCAACTGCTGTG
The DNA here is from genome assembly GCA_018402905.1 of Glandirana rugosa. Lineage (NCBI taxonomy): Eukaryota > Metazoa > Chordata > Amphibia > Anura > Ranidae > Glandirana > Glandirana rugosa. The sequence goes on from BLSH010434103.1 coordinate 803,363, forward strand.
CTCCAGCCCCCTAAACTGTAGGACTCCCCCCCCCCACCCTCCTTCCCCAAGACAGGAGACTGAAAAAGGAGTGGACGTGCCTTATATATCAACAAGGATTGTATACTTCCTGGTGGCCGGCTCTAGGAATTACCATGGCTGAGATGCCCCGACTTGTTATCCCATGATCATATGACCTTTGTGTTGAAGGTCCACTACAGGGGGTAAGAGGCTGTGTGTTTGGTGTCGGTGGTGATCTCCTATCCTGCCTACTGTGGAAGCACCTTTTGTGGATATGACATCCTTGACATCAGATATTCTCAATGGACATTGATTTTTATTATATGTAAAATGTATTAGCGCTGCTCCAACCCTATCCAGTTTTAATACATTGTGTTCAACAATATTGTGCTGCTTAGATCTTGATTTTTTAGGTTTGCGGGATATTGGTGCAGCAGTTATTATTCTTACTTATTACAATCTATCATTGACTCCCGTAGGTTCTGGGGGCGCATACAGTACCTGGTTCATTGGAAAAGGTACGGTCCAGAGGAGCGTTCTTGGGTCTCATCCTCGGACATACATGCTCCTATTCTCCTCTGTGCTTTCTATAGACGCTTTCCCCTCAAGCCTGGTGGCCCTATGGGGGGGTCGTTGAGGAGGGGTACTGTCAGGGCAGGGCTCAGCCTGCCCTTCTTAGAGCTAGCTGCTCAGCTGAGGGTTAATCGCCAGTCTCAGCTTGTTAGCCAGCTCTCCTTGCTATATAAACTGCCTGGATCAGATCTCAAACGCCTTTGTCTGGTCAACATCTCTGGAGAAATTTCTGCTGTGTTTTCCTGTGAAAAATTTTGCCTGTTTGATGTTCCCTTCTGGTTCCTGGATTAAAGACCCTGCTCGGCTGACTCTCCTCCTGGCTCCTGACTCTGCATTCCATTTGTTTGACTTCGCTGATCTCTGGACTCCCGTTTCACTGGCCTGCTCTGACTATCTGATTTGGTTACCGAACCCTGGCTACGTTTTGACCACGTTTATATCATTTTACCTTTTTATTTAAAAGTGTGATTTTACTGCACTTCTGTCTTGGTCTGATTCATGGTTCCTGACACATTGGTGCCTTTTAGGTATATCAGCTAAGGATATACTCGATACAAGGTCTCAGTTCGCCACTCTTCTTTTTCACAAAGAAGAAGCCAGCACCAGCAGGAGATGAGGATTTGTGAATGAACCCTCGAGAAAGTGTGTCTGCGACATACTTCTCCATGGCTTTATCCTCCGAGACAGACAAAGGGTAAACCCGGCCACATGTAACCACAATATGCAGAGGCACCAGCTGAGTAGTCATCAGATGGTCTGTCAAGCTGATGGCGGGACCTCTGTAACCTCTGGTGGTGTAGCGGGACTGAGGCAGGGACCACAAGTAAGATGGCACCCAAGGCAGGAGAGCAGTCAGGCTGGCAGAGCCGGACTGAAGAGGCATAGTTAGGTTCAAAGCTTAGGTCTTACATGGAGGATCAAGCTAAAGGAGAGGCTGAAGTGTAGTCAGGAATTGAGTCAAGGTCATAGACAGGAAAAAGACAGGGAGACAGAAGAATAATCAGGAGAGCAAGCCAGAGTTATACACAGTTGGTCAGGAGAGGCAAAGTCCTTTAAACAAGCCAGGGTCAAGACAGGAGGCAGGCAACTGGAAGGTCCAGACAAAAGCCGGTTCAATAGCGGGAGGTCCAAAGAATACAGAATACACAGAAGCAAGGAGTACGGGTAAGTTGAAGATCATCAAGCAATCTTTGGTCCTGCTGTCATCCTTATATAGGACGTTTGGTGGAAATTTTGTCAGCAGGTGCGTGAGCGTGCTCCAGTGTGCACCTGCAACATCACTCATAAGTGCGCTACGGCAAAATCCTAATTCTCCTGTGCACATTTATACACAAACAAGCACGGCGATGCTGAGTATTGGCAACTGTGCCAGATCTTCTTTTCAGCAAATGCACATCTTTGCTCGGAATGGTGCCCTGATATCTTCCTTTCAGCACATGTACACCTTTGTTCCAAATGCTGCCTTGACATGCCTTCAGATGAACTATACTATATAGCCAAAGGTTTGTGGGTACCTGACCATTACACCCACTGTATAATTGTATGTTTGTTGAACATTTCCCCCTCCTCCTTCCCTAAGGCTATAACAGCCTCCACTTTTCTGTGAAGCTTTTCTAAAAGATTTTATAGTGTGTCTGAAAGGTTAAACAGGTTCTGATGCAGGGTTGCCTATAGGAAGAAGAGAGTGTGATATTTAGATAAAGCTCACAATTGTGGGGCTTGTTTTTCACCCATGATTTCCATTAAGTATTTTAGATGTCCTTGGTAGTAAAAAGGTTACATGGCATATATAGACATAAAAATACTTTGATATGTAGAAGAACAATACCTAAACTCATATTTAGTGATGTTTGTTGAGGCTGTCTTCGTGAACTCTCTGCTACTTTTATTCCTGTACAAACAGTTAAAATACCATTGTGCTTAAATGGAATTCTTGACTTGTAGAGCAGGTCTTCTGGGTTCAGTTACCATTGTCTGCATGTATCTGTATGCTCTCCCTGTGTTTGTATGGATGTTGTTTTTTGTTCCTTCCACAGCAGAAAGATATTTTGTTCATTAATTGGTCACTGACCAAACTACTTTAGTGTGTGTTGGGGGTGTCTGTATGACTACCGTGGAGACAATGGATTTAAATGGGTTAGTTCACTTTTACAGTAAGGCCTCATACACACGGGCGTATCTAAAAAAATAAACAAAACGTTGGGTCCGACGTCAAGGAAAAAAAGTCGACGTTTTTCGGCGTTATGCATTGGCGTTTTTGAGCGTTAGTGAGCGTCGGCGTCAATAGGCGTTTTTTAAAAAAAATCATCCCTCTGCTATTTTTCAACCTAAAAACGTTGGCGTCAAAAAACGCCGGAAAACGCCGGTACAATATTAGGTGGCGTTTGTTGGCGTTTTGTGGCGTCGGCGTCAAAAACGTCAAAACGTTACAGCCTCAGAACGCGATGGCCATGGGTTCTACTTTCTGCTCACTAACGCCGACGCCACCTACAGCTCAAAAATGCCGACGTTTTTATGGGGCCATTGACTAACATGGAGAGCTGCAAAAAACGCCAGAAAACGCCGACGTCAAAAAACGTCCGTGTGTATGAGGCAAACTGTCTATGCAGATAAGGCACGTCCTTAGATTGAAGCAAACTGTACAGCTATAACCAAAGTTGCATAATACCCTTCCTATAGTTGTAGGCCATTTACGCTCCTTCTGAAGCCTGACTGGAAAACTCCTAGGACATTGCTAAGAGACTCCTAGCTGTTACTGTTCACTTTCACCATCACAGGAGTGAGTTCTCAAACACTGATCTCAGAGCTACTGCATTAGGGGAGAGAAAGAGCATGTGAGGAGGTAAGAATCAGAGAAAGAGCCCACTCCTGTGATGATTTTGGGGGGACACCCTCAAAACGCATCAGCATGTGCATTATGCTTTTTGAATGACAGTTAGCTCTGAGGAAGAGAGGATGCGCTCGAAATGCGTCAGTGCCTACGTTATGCTTTTTTGATGTCATCTGAACCAACCTGAGGCATGTATAGCAGTTCTGGTTGATATCATATCTCTCCTGGTATATGTGATGAGATTGTATTCACGTTTGTGAGTATAATTGCTTATTATTCCTTTTTAATTAAATGGTGCTTTGGCATAGCAGCTTAATATTAAAGATGCTTAGACTTGAATCATCAACTCTGGTTTCCAGGTCTTCTGGGAGAGCAATAAACTTGTCAGATGTAAATAATAGAGATAAGCCCAGAGGATGTCATGGACTTCCTTGGACTTAACTCATAGTGTGCCTTCACTATTTACAAAGGAGCTGAATTTCTGGAATTCAGCTTTAATCATGACTTATTTATTGATCTTTTTTTTTTTCTGCTTGGAGTCTTCCTATAAAGGTGGCCATAGATGGATCGTAATGGGGCCAACTGAATTTCGATCTATCTGTGGCCACTGTCTCTCAACAGAAATCGATCTATCCATCAGCTTCTGTTAAATTAGCCTATTGGAAAAAAGCCTGTTGATCAGCAGCTGTAGAGCAGATCTGCAAATACTGAAGGTAGAAGTGTTCCCCTGGCTGTCAAAATAAAGTAGTGCAGTGGGGAGTATTCCCCCATACACCTGATTGTGTGGATGGGTGAATTGGTTCAGTTTTTTTTTTTCATTCAGCCCGCTGACTGAACAAAAAAAACTGAGCCATGTATGGCCAACTTTACTGGTAGAACATCTGTACCTGGTTGCCTTTTTTGAAATGTTCTACAAATTTAGATCAGTTAATGTGGGGAACTATAGATGCCAGATACTGGCATATCACTGTTGCTAGTGTAAAGAAGTGTTATAAGTAATCTAAAGAAAGATAAAACAAAGCAAACCTTAAATTCTGTTTTTCTTTTAAAATAAAAGGACATGGGAGGCAGAGGACAAATACGGCAGTGGAGTGCACAGAAGGTAGTGTAATTGCATGACTTACTTCTGCATGTCTTGGTGTTGGGTTGTTTGTGCCATTACTGGACCTTTTTTACATTTATGCCTATACAGTATTACTGTTTATTTGTGTTCGTACTCTTTTTTACTCTCTTTCTTACCCACTTTCTTTCCTGCATTCTGTAAAGTGAGGAAGTTGGGGTTGCATTTATTTGTATGGCTTCCCATTGCACCACAACAAAACGGTGCCCATTGGCACACTGCCTCAGCATATAGTGACCTCCTCTTAGGAAAAGATGGCTTCAGCTTAGTCTCCTACCTATGGGAGAACCACCTTTCACATGTTTCACCCAGTAGGGGCTTAATCTTACCTCTACGACATAGCTCCCAACTGTCCCTGATTTCGAGGCACTGTCTCTGGTTTGGAGTCCCTCTTTCCTCCTCATTTGTCCCTCATTTTGGTCTGATCTACAGTATATAGCTGAAGATAAAATGCACAATTTACCTTTCAGAATGTGTTTCCCACATCCAATTTCTAAATTGTTGTAAATGTCAAAAGCCAGTATAAAGGAATAGTAGTGATAAAAAAAGCACTTGTGGGTTTTTTCATTCCCAGCTCAAAAAGTTGGGAGATATGCTCTACGATGCTCTCTATGATTAAGCCCCTACTATGCGAAACATGTTAGAGGGGGTTCTCCCATGGGTAGGAGACCAAGCTGAAGCCATTTTTTACTAAGTGGAGCTCCACATATGCCAAGGCAGTGTGCGGATGGGTGCTATTTTGTTGTAGTCCTTAATTGGGGTGGGGGGTTTACTAAAACTGGTGCACACAGAATCTGGTGCAGCAGTGCACAGTAACCAATCAGCTTCTAAATTCAGCTTGTTCAATTAAGCTTTGATAATAAGGCTTGTTTCACACTGCCGTGACCTGCGGTGGGACTTTGCCAGGCGACTTCCTGGCGACTTGAGTACTACTTTTATAGAAGTATACAGTAGAATAGAAGAGAAAAAAAAGTTGCCTTGAAGTCACCTTGAAGTAGTATAGGAACTTTTTCTGAAGTCTGAGCGACTCCAGTAGTGCTAATTAAGACAGCTCTCATTGACTAACATGGGATTTCACAAGTTATGCGACTTGGGGTCTCACAAATCGGATCCCAAGTGTGAACCAAGCCTAAAACCTGGAAACCGATTGGTTACTATGCACATCTGCACCAGATTCTGTGTGCACCAGTTTTAGTAAATCTCTCACAATGTGTCTGACAAAATAGAATTCAACCCAACCAGCACCTGCAAACGTTGTAGCCAGTCAGTTGGATTAGGGCAATGTAGAAAAAGGAACGACTGCACCTCAAAGGAAATCCGAAAAAGTATCTTTGTTCATGGCAATGAATAAGCACTGTTGTTAAGTGTGAAACGCGTCTGCCTATGACCTGGTTCATCCTGTACCATGCTAATTTGATGCTTCAATAAACAAAGATACTTTTTCGGAATTCCTTTGAGGTGCAGTCGTTCCTTTTTCTACATTGCCAGACGGAGACGAGCCGTGGCTAGCACTCATTGGGGTCCACCCTGTCAGAACCCATTCACCTGGAGCAGCGGTACTCAGCTCTCCTCCAGTTGGATTAGGGCATTTGAGCAGTATCAGTTTTATTAAAATTTTCGGGCTCCCCAATGCACTATTACAGTAGCAGAGAATGGACATGTGCTGCAGCACACCACATTGCAAGGATTCTGTTGGTTTATGCATGCATTCAGAATATGTGGGCTGCCTTAAAGCCCATTTGAACGTTGAGTTTAAAGCCCAATTCTAGGAAAAAATTAAAAATCCACCCCTGCGGTACACTGCAATGGTTAATTTAGTCTAGGGACAAAGGATTAAGGTGTACATACTTACCTTATTCCCATATTCCCTTCAGTGCCCCAACTGGTCCCCTGCAGTTGCTCATTGCTCTTATCACGCACCAGGCTCTGGAATGTACAATACGGGGTTAATGTCCTAGTATTGTACGTGATGACTCCAAGACTTTGCCCACAGATCAGAGCTTCTGTGTGGATGAGGAGAGCATTACAGTTGGCTGGAGAAAGGAATCCAGTAATTGAAACAGCCTTTATCGCAATCCTCTCTACACAACGAGTAACTAACTCTTGCCCTAGGGGGCCCACCGTAAGGGTGGATTTTTTAAAAAACAATCCTAGAGTTGGGGTTTACATCATCTTACAACCACTTTCCAAGTATATCAAAAGGGGTGCAAAGTTACATGAAAAAAGGGGGGGGGGTTTGGGGCTTTAAAGAGGAAGTAACCCCTGATGGGTTTTACTTCCTCTTTAGTTCCCTGCAAAGTAAAAGTATAATGGGCTAATATGCATCGCATACTAGCCCGTTATGTAATACTTATTTGCAAACGAAGCCCTGTGGAGGCCGGATCCATGTTCGCCCCTCTTCCTTCTGGGGCAACGGACTTCGGCTCTGTGACTGGCCAGAGTCGCGTGACGTCACATGAGCACGAGAGCCACCAGTCACGACACTCGATAGAGAAGAAATGGCACAGAGGGCCGTTTCCTCACAGCACGTGCGCTGATGACGTTGGTGCAAGCATATACAGTGAATATCTCCTAAACTGTGCAAGTTTAGGAGATATTCACGGTACCTACAGGTAAGCCTTATTATAAGGCTTACCTGTAGGTAAATGTGGTTGTAGGCTTACCTGTAGGTAAATGTGGATGTACAGAGTTTACAACCACTTTAAATGAGGTGTGTTACTCACAATTGGTATATGGTGTAGCACAGTGTGTAGGGGTCCCGTCGCCACAGGTGTCGCTCCAGTGGGTTCCGTTCCGAGGCTCCAGGCAGGTGGGCGGGATGGAGGTCAAGCGTCACGGGTCCAGTTGGGAGCTGAAGAGTGGGTTGGTGGCTGTGCCAGGCCTGGTGCCTCGGAACGGGACCCACCGGAGCGACCGGACACATGTGGCGACGGGACCCCTAGAACTCGGACCGCCCAGACTGGGATGCCTGGATATTGTACATGCTTGATATCACTTAACTCTTGTAAGTGCAATTTTGATAAATACCTTGTTTTTAATCGTCTACTACACTTAGTGGGGCGCCGCTTGTTCTTTTATGTCTACTGCCAACAGAGTTACTTCTGCTCCGTCAGCTGGCTGCCCCACAGACATCTCCATCCACCTGGATGTCTCTCCCCCCGCCCCTCCAGTGCCCAGCACCCCAGCATACGCACTCTCCCACTCTGACCTCAGATACCCCAGCTGAGAAGCCTGCAAGCTCTACATCTCCCTCCTTTTACTTTCTCAACCTTGTCCTCAAGTACCCCCAACAGGCCATGTTTTGGGAATTTCTCTTAGATAAAATAGCTGTCCAAAATACCAAGCCATTGACTCTGATTTAAACCACCTGAACATAGTCTTAATCCATATACAGAAGAATAGTAATAAGAACAAATATTTTATTCAATAGCCTCGTCTGCGAATTAAAGAAGTACATCATGATTGCAGCAATTCATATAGTATAATACATACATCAAAAGTACAATTTGAGCCATAACACACTAAGATGGAAATATAAGGTGGAGTGCTAATAACATGTAAGATCATAGTAGGGTAGTTGTATAAAATGGGCAAGGTAGACATAAAAACCGAATATCTAGACACATGATTGTAAAAAGAAGAAAAGCGTCCTATAATGATCAACGCGTTTCATGAAATACTTCACTTCCTCAGGAGCAGGCACAATCTGTGTATCTAAAAAAGGTATATAAACAACAATACGGTTGGATAGTCAATGAAAGAAAAAAACACAAATTGAAACAACGCCCTTTACAAATTTTAGACTAAGGGCTGGCTGGGAAACGTCTCCACTGGGAACTGTGAGAGTGATACCTGTCAATGTAGGATGTGAATGGGGACTGTGCAGGTCTCCATTGTAGAATTAATGGTAGCTGGACTAGCAGCCCAAAATAGATGGATCTATGAGAGATATATTGGTATAATGTGCTAAATTGTATAAACTAGGGATGGAAGCACATTGTTATATGTGCTTCATTTAACGTCCCAAGCCTTATTTCCACTTGCAAATTCTTACAGTTACATAATAAAGACAGCATAACACTCACATAGCTACAAAGTCTTAATTTATTTTCTTTTGAAAGTAGACAAGCCTGCAGACATGGACTCTCTGTGTGGAAGCAGTGGTCTATATGCACACGTTTGATAGGCCTCCTGCTGAGTCAGACCTATCTGCAATTAGGAAAGCTAAAGAGTCCTGCTGATTGAAGAGCTATAGCTCACAGCAAAGGGGACGTGTCAGACCTCTGCAGAGAGACCACTGCTTCCACTCAAATATCAAGTGTCCTTTTATACAGCATGCTGGCAGGGGGCAGGTTTTTCTAAAAATAAGAAAAAATAAAAAGCTGGCTGCTTTTTAAAGAAATAAAACTCACCTTTTTTATGCAACTGGAATAATTTGAAGAGGATTTGCAGTTGGGCCTTTACACACGATAACATGTGTGAATAATCTGTGTAAATGTGTAGAGATTTTTTATGGCACAGATATGTCGGAATGCAACAAATACCCATGATACATGAGTGCATTTATTTTAGTAGACATGCTTTGGGAATGTAAATTGGCGCATGTTTTATTGTTTGGGCCCACTTACACTATGCATGCACATGGCCTAAATCAGTGATGGCGAACCTTGGCACCCCAGATGTTTTGGAACTACATTTCCCATGATGCTCATGCACTCTGCAGTGTAGCTGAGCATCATGGGAAATGTAGTTCCAAAACATCTGGGGTGCCAAGGTTCACCATCACTGGCCTAGATAGTCTTTAAATACTGCTGACATGTTTTATACTGTAGGAACCAATTGGGCCAAAGGCATCCGAGTTACTATTATACTGTTGTTTAGAAGATACACGCTTTGCTTTACTACAAAGGGCCCATGCACACCAATGTGTTTTAGCACACTTGAATGCATGGGCAGAGGCTTTCCATTGTTTTTAATGGTACTACTTTGCATATATTGGGTGTGTTACCATGTGCTGGCTAAAACCAGAATGGCACAGGTGTTTATCCAGCCATAGTGAATCACTTACCCAGAACAACGAGAATGTACCCATGGAAGCAGGAATTACTAATCTGCCTAATTGTTACTAGCCTTTGACAATAGGTAAGACAGAGTAGGGCACCTTGGGTGTAATGGCAAATATTTTTTATTATTTTAATGCTTACTTGGAAGTTATTGTGTTGTAACTTGCAAAATTGACTGATGTTCACTGTGTTTTCATGCTTATATTTTATATACAGATATGTAAGGGGTCTACTGTATGTATACAATCTTTGTTTGTCACATCTGCATATTTAGAACTAAAATTGCTGTATTTCCTCTAGTATACAGCCAGGTCCATAAATATTGGGACATTGACACAATTCTAATCTTTTTGGCTCTATAGACCACCACAATGGATTTGTAATGAAGCGAATAAGATGTGCTTTAACTGCAGGCTTTCAGCTTTAATTTGAGAGTATTTACCTCCAAATCAGGTGAACGGTGTAGGAATTACAACGGTTTGTATATGTGCCTCCCAATTTTTAAGGGACCAAAAGTAATGGGACAATTTGCTGCTCAGCTGTTCCATGGCCAGGTGTGTGTTATTCCCTCATTATCCCATTTACAAGGAGCAGATAAAAGGTCCAGAGTTCATTTCAAGGGTGCTATTTGCATTTGGAATCGGTTGCTGTCAACTCTCAATATGAGATCCAAAGAGCTGTCACTATCAGTGAAGCAAGCCATCATTAGGCTGAAAAAAACAAAACAAACCCATCAGAGAGATAGCAAAAACATTAGGTGTGGCCAAATCAACTGTTTAGAACATCCTTAAAAAGAAAGAACACAACGGTGAGCTCAGCAACACCAAAAGACCTGGAAGACCACGGAAAACAACTGTGGTGGATGACCGAAGAATTCTTTCCCTGGTGAAGAAAACACCCTTCACAACAGCTGGCCAGATCAAGAACACTCTCCAGGAGGTAGGTGTATGTGTGTCAAGTCAACAATCAAGAGAAGACTTCTCCAGAGTGAATACAGAGGGTTCACCACAAGATGTAAACCATTGGTGAGCCTCAAAAACAAGAAGGCCAGATTACAGTTTGCCAAACAACATCTAAAAAAGCCTGCTGACAAAAGCAGCATGATGAATTCTGAAGTGTTTCGGCCAATATTATCTGCTCATATTCAGCCAAATGCTTCAGAACTCATTGGATTGCGCTTCACAGTGCAGAAGGACAATGACCCGAAGCATACTGCGAAAGCAACCAAAGAGTTTTTTAAGGGAAAGAAGTGGAATGTTATGCAATGGCCAAGTCAATCACCTGACCTGAATCCGATTGAGCATGTATTTCACTTGCTGAAGACAAAACTGAAGGGAAAATGCCCCAAGAACAAGCAGGAACTGAAGACAGTTGCAGTAGAGGCCTGGCAGAGCATCACCAGGGATGAAACCCAGCATCTGGTGATGTCTATGCATTCCAGACTTCAGGCTGTAAATGACTGCAAAGGATTTGCAACCAAGTGTCAAAAAGTGAGAGTTTGATTTATGATTGTTAATCTGTCCCATTACTTTTGGTCCCTTAAAAGTGGGAGGCACATATACAAACTGTTGTAATTCCTACACCGTTCACCTGATTTGGATGTAAATACCCTCAAATTAAAGCTGAAAGTCTGAAGTTAAAGCACATCTTGTTTGTTTCATTTCAAATCCATTGTGGTGGTGTATAGAGCCAAAAAGATTAGAATTGTGTCAATGTCCCAATATTTATGGACCTGACTGTATGTAGTTCCTTTATTGTTAGTGCCACTTAGTGGCCATAATGTGTCTTTTTTTTGCTCATACATACCTCAATCAGGAAAAAAATGCATTATGGCCACTAGGCGGCGTTGACGATAAAGAAACTACATATATTAGGGAAAATATGGCGATTTTCATTCTAAATGTGCAGATGTTTATCACATCTACACAACAAACGTTTTATACATAGACCCCCTAAGTGTCCATTCAGTTGACTGTCTGTATGTCAGACAGTGAAATTGTCTCCCCTGCTGAATGATTTGTGCAAAAATATTGATTACAGAATAAGCTGTCAAGAATGTTTATTGTTTGCTTCGATAGTCTCACTTGTCAACTATCTCACTTAGATGAGTGGCTCTAATGTGCCGGATCATGTTCTGGCACTTCCGGGTAGGGGGCGTACGCCACCGCGGCTGTGCTGTGATTAGTCACGGGTGCTGGCCAATGGATTACCGCCGGCACCCACTGATCATCGAGGAGGAACACAGAACGGAGCTCTGCCTATATAAACGTGCAATCAGTGGCATACCTATGGGAGGTTGGGGGAGGGGCACCAGTGGGTCATGTTGCCCATCATGTTGCCCATCATGTTTCCCATGGCTGTGCATGAGCCCCTACATAGCATTGTGGTTCTGTCCTGTGCAGACCTCAAATAAGGAACAGGGGGAAGCTCTTCCATGCTTCTTCTCAGCAAGTCACAAGACATAAAATTGAGGAGAAGCCTGGGAGGACTTCCCCTCACTCCGTGCTGGACGCCGCTTGGCATCTGAGGTCTGGTAAGTGTTATGGTCGGGGGAACCTAGTCTAAGCTGCATGGGTGAGATTATAACTGGGGGGAGATGTTTGCTTTAGGGGAGGAAGAGGGCAGATTTTTACCAGGGAGTGGGGATCATTTTGATTGGAGGAGGCTGAATTGCTACTGGTTGAGTTGCCCAGTTTGTTGCCTGCATATTGTCCTGTTTGCCAATTTGTTGCCAGTTTATTGTCTTCCTTATCTTCCTTTGTTAATTGTCTTTTTCTCAACATTTTGAGAGCAATAAACTACTTTGTGCAGTACAATACTGCCAAAATATTGCTTATGAGGGTGTAGTAACACTGCCTTTATACAGACAGCTTGTAAGTAATCAACAAAAGTTGAGACACCCTTAGGAATTGTTAGCATAAACATTCAAGGCATAATTTACTTACATTGCTTTATCAACTGTGAGTTGTTATCCCATTACTTCTTCCCTGAAGAATGCCTTTTTATATTACTGAAATGTACATTATTTTTCAGTTTTTGTAAACTTAATTTTTTTTCACATCTGGCAGTTTACTGCTTACTTTTAGGTTATTCACTGGAATTGAATTGTTTAAACTTCAATAAAAAACTGCAAAAATGGTGGTGTTCTAAAAATTTTGAACGGTAGTGCATATACTGGTGAAAAAAAATCAGTGAACTAAATACATTCATATCAAATAATGTTCTAGAACACCAACATTGCAAACAAATATATTCATATACAGTTGCATCTCAAAAAATTAGTATATCATCAAAAAGTTAATTTATTTCAGTAATTCAATTCAAAAAGTGAAACTCATATATTTTCTATAGATGCATTACACACAGAGTGATATATTTCAAGCATTTCTTTATTTTAATATTGATGATCATGGATCATGGCTTACGGCTACTGAAAACCCAACATTCTGTATCTCAGAAAATCAGAATAGTACATAAGACCAATAAAAAAAGGATTTTTAATACAGAAATGTTGGCTTACTGAAAGGTATGTCCGTGTACAGTATAGTATTCACTTAATACTTGGTCGGAGCTCCTGTTGCATTAATGACTGCATCAATGCGGTGTGTCATGGAGGGGATCAGCCTGTGGCACTGCTGAGGTGTTATGGAAGCCCAGGTTGCTTTGATAGCAGGCTTCAGCTCATCTGCATTGTTAGGTCTGCTCTCTCTCTCATCTTCCTCTTGCTGGCCAATCAAGCACAGTAATACCATGATCATTAAAGTGGTTGTCAACTTGTGACAACCACTTTAACCTACAGGTAAGCCTATGATAAGGCTTACCTGTAGGTGCCCTGCATATCTCCTAAACCTGTATGGTTCAGGAGATATGCAGTGTTGTAGCTGTGCCGACGTCATGTTGGCACATGCACAGTGAAGAAATGGCCTCTGTGCCGTTCCTCCACTGTGACCGTGCCGTGACTGGCGGCTCCCGCACACATGCGTGGGAGTGACGTCACATGACTCTGGCCAGGATGCGGCCTGGAGCGGGGACATCGCTGGACATCGCAGGCTTCGTTTGCAGGTAAGTGGCACATAATGGGCTACAATGCGATGCATAGTAGCCCATCATGATTCTACTTTACAGGGGAATGTAGAGGAAAGTTAACCCAATCTGGGTTTGCTTCCTCTTTAAACCAGGTATTGGTACTTTTGGCGGTGTGGGCAGATGCCAAGTCCTGCTGGAAAATGAAATCAGCATCTCCATAAAGCTGGTCAACAGAGGGAACCATGAAGAGCTCTAGAATTCCCTGGTAGAGGGCTGCACTGACTTTGGACTTGATAAAACACAGTGGACCAACACCAGCAGATGACATGTCTAGTTAAATCATCACAGAGTCAGGCAAATTTAGCATTTCATTTGGAAATCAAGGTCCCAGAGTCTTGAGGAAGAATGGAGAGGCACAGAATCCAAGTTGCATGAGGTCCAGTATGAAGTTTCCACAGTCAGTGATGATTGTCACTATTATCCCCATGAATTGCTATTAATCCCTTGAATTGTATTTTTTTTTCTTTTTTTTTTTTAACTTAAATGGGATGATTATCTACACACAGTTCAGAGGAAAAAAATGCCACTGCCCATGTCTCTCTTTTCTGGCCATTATTTGAATTTTTTATTGTCCTCATTATTACTAACAATAATTGGGATATATTGAGGTGGAGTTAAAAAAATGACTACTGATTGCAGTGTTGAGGTGTCTGTTAGGCTGAGAAGTATTGCACCAGAGCAACCATTCTCAACCAGTGCTCCATGGATCCCTAGGGTTCCTCCAGAGGTTGCTAGGGGTTACTCAAACTGTGGCTGACTGATCTGCCATCTGATGGTACCTGGATACTTTCACTTCCAACACCACCAACCACATGACACTGATGATCTTTTTAGCTATTTGAAAGGGTGGCACTGGCTGCCACAGTAAGGGTTGCATTATTCCTAGTGACCACTAATGTAAGGAGGCATTTTTGCCAATGACCCCCAATTAATTAGATTTAATAGAGACCTGAAATTTACTTTAGAGTTTCCTCTGGAAAAATAAGTTGAGAACCACTGCAATAAAGGGTTATGAGAAAGGTTTCCAGCAGCTGAAGGCACTCAATGACACACCTGTCGGTGGATGATCTACTAGATCATACCCTGTTATCATGAAAATAGCAGACTGCACAGCTACTTCATTTCACATGTTCAGGTTTTTGTAACTTACGGATTATTACTCCCTACTATTTGCTTATTAATTGTCTCCTCGAAAACCACAAACCAACGGCAAAATGATAGCTATAGTAGATCATGGGGTGAACGGGGGCCAAGCACTGTCTGTCTACACCAGCCTTTCTCAATGTTTTTATGCCAGATGAACCCTTAAAATGATTTTTAGATCTTGGAGGACCCTTACTAAAATACATTTATTGGAGGTCAATGGGAAAACTGCTGCTTACATTGGTGGTCAATAGGATGAATGCAACCCTTACAGTGGTGGTCACTCTTACAGACAAATAAAAATATAATTGGTAATGCCACTGGCTTTTTCTAGTAGCATCAGCCCTGAAAATATTCCCTTACCAAAACCATTTCATTGGAGGTCAATGGGAAGAATGACGTTTACATTGGCAGTCAGTAGGATGAATGCAACCCTTGCAGTGGTGGTCAGAATGGCACCCTTACAGACAACTAAAATATAATTGGTGTTGTGCTGCTGCCTTTACCCAGTGTCGTTGGCATGCAAGTCAGGCACAGCTCAAGGAACCCCAAGCAACCTCTGGAGGAGCCCTGGCTGGTCTACACAGTGATTTAGTCAGCTAATAGGATTGGGAAAATACATTTTAAAATGAATGTATACATAAACTGGGAACCTCTTTTTCCTGTGAAAGCAATTAGTACTTTTTATCATTAGAGGAGGACTCACTTCTAGGATGGAGATACAGATAGCAAGGTTGGTTGTTCTGTCTGTATTCCATCCACTGCAGTATGTTGATTTTCAGGTACTAAATATTGGTATGGTAGTTTTTAGTATGCAATACTTGGCACAAACATTTTTTGCATGTGATATTTAGGCACCAATAAACTCTATATTTTTGGCAGTGCTCTGTATTTGGTACCGATTGTTATAACATCTATGATGATTGGCCTCTGCAATAATAAGGTCTGAATAGTAAAATTTAGAGCTGACCAACCGTTCACTGCAACCAGTGTAAAACAAGGCCGCCATCTGCTCTTTTGCCAGGCCCACTTTGACATCCATTGCATAGTGAATCTGTGAAAGAACTACACAGGACTTTTAAAAACGTCCAAAAAATGTCAGTAGCTTATCGGGGATGTTTTCAGCTTTTACCAGCTTTATATTACCGCCATTTTTTTTTTGCGTTTTTTCACGTTTTTAAAGGGCTAGTGCTGTTTTTTTTAAATTGGTCTAAAACGTCCAAAAACTTTGGGGATCGACGTTTTTGGGCATTTGAGCGTTTTTACCGCTGAAAAACATCTCTCAGAACCCTCAGGTCTTGGGGTTTTTTTACAGCTCAAAAACGTCACTGCTAAAAACTGTTGAAAACAGCCCGTGTGTGCATGAATACATAGGATAACATGAACACATAGGATAACATGGACACATAGGATAACATGGACACATAGGATAACATGAACACATAGGATAACATGGACACATAGGATAACATGAACACATAGGATACCATGAACACACAGGATAACATGAACACATAGGATAACATGGACACATAGGATAACATGGATACATAGGATAACATGGACACATAGGATAACATGAACACATAGGATAACATGGACACATAGGATAACATGAACACATAGGATAACATGAACACATAGGATAACATGGACACATAGGATAACATGGACACATAGGATAACATGAACACATAGGATAACATGAACACACATAGGATAACATGAACACATAGGATAACATGAACACATAGGATAACATGAACACATAGGATAACATGGACACATAGGATAACATGAACACATAGGATAACATGGACACATAGGATAACATGGACACATAGGATAACATGGACACATAGGATGACATGGACACATAGGATAACATGAACACATAGGATAACATGAACACATAGGATAACATGTAGACATAGGATAACATGAACACATAGGATAACATAAACACATAGGGTAACATGGACACATAGGATAACATGGACACATAGGATAACATGGAGACATAGGATAACATGAACACATAGGATAACATGAACACATAGGATAACATGGACACATAGGATAAAATGGACACATAGGATAACATGGACACATAGGATAACATGGACACATAGGATAACATGAACACATAGGATAACATGGACACATAGGATAACATGAACACATAGGATAACATGCTGGGGAGTTTATTGACTGTAGAAAAAAACGTCTGCAGCTAAAAACAGCTGCTGTAAAACAGTCAAAAAACGTCCTGTGTGCATGAGGCCTAAAGCTGGCCATTCACGACTTGAATCTTGGTTGGTTCCAGTTGAATCTGCCAAAAAATAATCCATGAATAGCCCTGTAGACACCACCCAGCTCAACAAACTTCAATTGAAAACTGAAAGAGCCTAGTGGGAAGTTGTTGGCTGAACAGTAACTGCATCCAGTCAGATGAAGTAACTGTTTGAGTATTCAGACCACTGGCAGTGTAAATTCCTTCTTTAACTCTCTTTAGTGAGCTAAACAAAAGAAATATATGAATGTATGGCTAGCTTTACAGTTCCTAGAACCTGCCCTCTGATGACATCTTTAATGTAATCTAGTAATCAGAAGCAGAAGTGGGTAAGACATGAAGGACAAAGGGTGCCGGGGAACTGGCAAATGTGTTGAATTGCTCTTCCTTACTCCTTACCTCAAATTCTATTATCTTTGTAGACTGCCAAACTTTAGATTTTATTTATAGATCCCCTACGCCTAAACCTTAATCTAATCTATAACACCAATTAGGAAAAATGACAGTTTTCTGTATGAAGCTCCTGGTGGGGAGAATCAGTGCGATTCGTGTAAATAACCAAAAATATATCCCCTACACTGAAGCATGATCTCACATTTAACCATCCCTTGCTTAAACGCTCAATTCCCCTGTACCTTAACATACAAAGGCTTGAATAAACAAAGTGACAGCATCTGTAAAAAGGCCCTCTCTCCACCTACTGGTACCCCCCTTTCCAGTGATCCCTCGCCAGCCCTTGTAGTGTCGCAGCAGGTACTAAAATATTCAGTGTCATCTGGTGTCAAGATCTAAATAGAATGGGGACATCACCCCCTTCATTATGTAACAGTTGGCTGCTAGACTCAATCACTGTAACATAAGGGTAGATCACATGCCCAGGAGAACCAGGTATTTTGAATCAGCTGCAGTAGAGGTATGAGCAGTGGAAAGGTGAAAGATCAGTTGGTCAGGAGACTTTTCCACAGACCCTGTCACATTGCCCTGAATTGGCAAATTGACTGTGTCTCTTTTACTATACTCCAGCAGAACAATTAAACATACCCTACTGTCCACTGCCTAAACACTTAACCATCTCCTACCTGAACATTTAACCCTCCCATGCCTGAACGCTTAACCATACTCTATTTAAAAACTGGATGTAGCCAGTTGCTTGCTTTTAACTGACTGTTGGGACATTATTTCTCCTAATGATGAGGAAGTATTTCACCCACTGACACCAATGAGAAGGGACTATGTCTCCAGCTAACACCAACAATGGGGCACTGTTCCTTCCACTGACACCAACAATGGGGAGGTATTCCTCCCACTGATACCAACAATTGGACACTATTTCCTCCAATATTCCCAAAGTTGAGCAAGTGTTTCTCCAACTGACACCAATGAAGAGACACTATTCCTCCCACTGACATCAACAATGGGGCGTTATTCCCCCCACTGACAACAACAATGGGACACTATTTCCCCCAATATTCCCAAAGTTGGGGAAGCATTTCTCCAACTGACACCAGTGAAGGGACACTATTCCTCCCACTGACACCAACAATGGGGTGCTATTTCTCCCACTGACAGCAACAATGGGACACTATTCCTCCCACTGACACCAACAGTGGTACACCTTTCACCCCAGTAATCCATATGATATGTTGAGGCACTATTCCTCCCACTGATACCAAAAATGGGGCACTATTCCACCCAATGATCCCAACAATGGGGAAGTATTTCTCCCACTGACACCAATAATGAGGCACTATTCCTTGTACTAACAGCAACAATGAGGTGTAATTCCTCCCACTGATACCATCAGCGGGTCACTAGTTATTTCCACTGACACCAAGGTCATTTGTTACTTCTACTCACCACCAATCCTGGGCTATTACTCCCACTCACCACTATGTCATCATTTTACTCATACTGATGCTGGAGCATTTTCTGCTCCCACAAGCTACAGCCTGGAACCCCTTAAGTCTGAAGGAGAGTGAGCTGGCCCTTTGTTTAGAAATGTTGGGGACCCATGTTTTACCGGAACACTTGACCATCTCCTACCTGAGTATTTAACCATATGCTGCTGGAACAATTAACCGTCTCCTACCTTAATTCTCCCCTTTCTGAGTGCCTTCCCTATCTATTTGTTTAACCCTAACACTTAACCATCCCCTAAAGTGAGCCATTAACACTAAAACCACCTGTAACACTGAACCATTAATATGAGCTCTTAACACTTAACTTCCCTAAACGTTAATGCTAAACCTAATGAGAGATGGAGAGGTGGATTAAATAAATGCACATAGAATACCAGAATACCCAATTACATGCAAGGAAAATAAAAAAAAACTGATTGGATGATGTAAGTCAGCAGGGCTTCACCTCATTTACTAAGGTCCGGAGCAAATGCCCATGTAGAGTGCAACTGCATTTGCAAAGTGCACAGTCTATATGCCTTTGGTAAATCATCCCCAGTGTGCTTATACAGTATATTGAACAAGTATAATCTATTGTAAAGAATCATTGTGGAATATAACTTGTTGAACTAGATGTTTTCTTCACATTGATAATATGTGCAGCAGTGCTCTGGCCAGCAGGTCCTTTATGAAAGAAACTGGATAACTTTCTTTGCATATAATGTTCTATGCAAATTCTAGTCAATATTTGTTGCTGTTTTGACGTTCAGCATTGGATGCCAGATATTGTTAATAACAGGAAGCACACACTTTACACATGTTTTAGTGAAAAGATAATAATGGCTTACGTTGTGCATGCCCAGCCAGAGCATTGTCATATAGGCTGGGTTGGCATGGGGAAGGATTAGAACCTGTATCAGGTTTTTACTGCTGCTCGGGTTTAAAATAGACTGATTTACTCTTTGAGAAGGTATGTTTTTTTATAACAGATTTTTATTAGGTTTTATACATGAGTACAAGTGAAAAAGCAGAGTGTAAGAGTATAAGGAAACAAGAACAACGTAAAAAATACATCAAGTACAGCGAAGAGTAAGATAAGAAAATTACAAGGGTCTATGCAGAATAGCACGAAACTCAAAGAAATACAATATCAATGGCATTATTTACAATGTTTGGAGTTATCCCATGAGGACCATGGTTTCCATGAATAATCAAACTTAAGTATCAGTCCAGCTCGTAGTGATAGCAATTTTCATATTCATAAGTGAGGTTAATGGAGGTAACTACCTCAGACAGATTAGGAGCAATGTCTTTCCTCCAGTGTCTGGTTATTATAGATCTGGAGGCTAAAATGATGTGTGCCACCGTTGAGCAAAAATTGGGTGGGAAGTTTTCAATTGCTAGGTTTAGGATGGCCAGGGCTGGTTATGGTGGGGTGATGATGCCTGTGACGGAGGAAATGAGGTTACATACTTGGTTCCAAAAGCTTGTGAGGCTCTTACAGGACCAGAGTATATGGTAGAGATTTCCCACATGACCACATTTGCGCCAGCATAGAGATGACTGGGAGGGGTAGAATTGGGCTACTCTAAAGGATGTAAGATGCCAGCAGGATATGATTTTTTGGGAGAGTTCCCAATGATTGACACAGCGAGATACCATGTGTGTATTTGATGGCCTGAAGCCATTGTGCTGGCATAAAAGTAGTCTGGAGATCTGTCTCCCACTTCAAGAGAGGACTAGATTTGCAGAATGTAGTCTTACTCTGGGGAGTATTGTAGAGGAGGGAGGTACCATTCTGGCATGATTGTATCAGAATAGGATGTTTTACTACTGGAATGGGATAGTTACTCAAAAATTTGGATATCTGTATATGTGAGTACAATTATTAGAAGGGATATTATATACAGTATATCAGTTCTGGGAAAGACTTGGGTGAGTGGTTATCTAGAATGTCTTCTACCCACTGAATGCCCTGATCAGACCAATTCTTAACCAAAAGATATGGGATGAGGGTTTCTGGTGCCGCAAATGGCATACATAGTTGCTGAGCCTTGGAGAGATCCCCTGAGTGGTTGAGTAGAGCGCTCTCCCCGCTATGATATAGGATTGAACTGTGATTGGTAGAGTATTAAACTGGAGTGGTTTCCAACAGTGTGCCATAAGAAGGGTGTGGAGGTGATGTACTTTAACCAATGCAGCCTCTACTTGTACCCAAAGTATGTCAAGTGCTGGGTTGAAACACTGTTTAATGTGTATTAATTGTGTTGCCCAGTAATAGTCTTTTAATTCAGCCATTCCAACCCCCCAACTTTTTTGTGTTTGATCATACGGAACATTAAGCATCTCAGGGAGAATGTAATCATTGAGAACTGGCTGTGCCTAGGGCAAAACATGTCAGAATACAAATAGTTCCTGCTGGCTATTTTAATAAAGAAGTTTATTTTTCATCCCGGTGTGCAGCATTCCTGTTGCTGATACAATTGATTTCTTTGGTGGAGATTAGACGAGCCAACACCTGAGATGTGAATGTGGAGACTGATCTTGCCTGCAGAAGCATGTCAAATATTTGACATTTAAATGGATAGTTCATCTTTACCAAAAAGCTGCCCATGCAAATAAGGGGTGTCTGTAGATAAAAACAAACTGTGCAGCTCTGACTAAAGTTGAATAATGCCCTCTCTTTAGGTGCAGGCCATTTATGTATTTCCCAAAGCCTAACTGGAATACTCCCCAGACATTGCTAAGTGAGGCCTAGTCATTACTGCTCACCTCCAACCATCACAGGAATGAGCTCTCAAATGCTAAACTTAGAGCTACTGCATCAGGGGAGAGAAAGAGTATGTGAGGGGGTATGAATCAGAGACTGAGCTCACTCCTGTGATGGTGGAGGTGAGCAGTAATGACTAGGCCTCACTTATAGTGTTGAGCGAACCCGGACTGTAAAGTTCGGGTCCGTACCGAACTTTTGGGTGTCCGTGGCACGGACCCGGACCCGGACATTTCAAAAATCGTTCGGGTTCGGTCCGGGGTTCTGCTATTTTACTCCACGTGTTGAGAAGCTGCAGGGCAGCCAATCAACAAGTGTTTCACTGGTTTGCCCTTAGAAGCTATCACAGCCATGCCTACTAATGGCATGGCTGTGATTGGCCGGTGCATCATGTGACCCAGCCTCTTTATAAGCTGGAGTCACAGTGCTGCAGTCACATGCTCCTTGGGTTAGTGTAGGGAAAGGTAGCTGACTGCGTGAGGGACAGATTTGAGACATTTTAAGACCTGATCCTGCATCCTGAGATAGATTACTTTACTACTGCTGTCTGTGCTGTTGCTCTGAGGACAGATAGCAGAAATTAGAGATTTCACATACCGCTGCTTTGAG
>BLSH010434103.1:836198-852552 GCA_018402905.1 Glandirana rugosa
AGACCAGTCCCCTTTCCTTTTAGCTTTGCCTTTTAGCTTTGTTGCTCTTCTCTGGACTCTCTCTTTCCAGCACATCCTTCCTGAGGACTGGTGACCAGAACTGGACGACATACTCAATTTTTGTAAAGTGGCAGAATTATAGTTTTATCCCTTGAGTAAATACCCTTTTTTATGCATGCTAATATTTGATTTGCTTTGATTGTTGCAGCTTGGCAAACCATTGCTGAGCCAAAGTAATCTACTAGGACCCCTAGATCTTTTTTCTATCCTGGATTCCCCCAGAGGTTCTCCCCCTAGTGAGTAACCTTTCAAATGCATCACTTTTCATTTTTCAACATTAAACCTCATTTTGCCATGTAGTTGCCCACCCTGTAAGGTTTCCACATCTTGCTGTCAAGTTATTGCTCTGCTTAGCTTTGTATCATCAGAAAAAACTATTTATGCAATCATCTATATCATTTATGAATGAATTAAACATAATTGGTCCCAGGACAGAGCCTGAGGGTGCCCCACTTACCACTCCAGACCATTCTGAGTACTCGCTATTTAACTCCAACCTTTGGACATGCCCCTCTAACCAGTTTTCTATTCATACCCTGTGGTCCATGCCAACAGACCTCAATTTGTAAAGTAAACATTTATGGGGAACTGCATCGAATGCTTTTGCGAAATCCACATCCACCACATCCACAGGCCTTCCTTTATCTAAATGACAGCTCACTTCCTCTTAGACTGTTAACAGATTGTTCTTTTATTAACCCATGCTGATTACTACTAATGATACTGTTTTCATCAGCAATTTCTTGGATAGAGTCCCTTTTCATCCCCTCTAATAGTTTACAAACTATCGATATTAGCCTGACTGGCCTGTAGTTTCCAGGTATATATCTCTGCCTTTAGTAAATCAACTCCAATGTCAATGGCACCCATAGCCACTCATTAAATTTCTCTTTTCATGTAAAGATGGAATTTGTTTTGCTGCTTTTGTATTGGTACTGTTTTCTCACCTGGTTGCTCTTTAGCTGTTCTTGGCTGCTTTCTTTGTTTTGTAGAAAAGCTGCTATATTAAGATTACTTAATGATAGTAATCAATAGTATTAAATTTTTTTAAAGATTTTATTGCCAGATGTAAACAAGGTACATTGAACAATATGCATAGTAATATATTTGTATCATGATTGCTTAATATCTTTATTATTATTGCTTACCGATAATTTAAAGTAGTTGTAAAGGCTTCTTGTTTATTTAAACCTACAGGTAATCCTTTAATAAGGTACAGTAATATCTCCTAAACATGCACTGTTTCGGAAATATTTACTTTAGCAGTGCCAGTGATGTCACGGCGCATGCGCACTGTGCACTCAATAGACGGCGTGCCATCCATAGAGAGAGCCGTGCCACAGGCGTGATTGCCGTGCACATGCGCGAGTGGCATCCTCGTGGCTCTGCCAGTCAAACGGCAGCTTCACGCAAACCCGGAAGGAAGACCAGGTGAAGATGGAAGCCCTGTCAGCGGTGACAGTGCACCGCTGAAGGGCTTCGTTTTAAGGTAAATATTTCACAATGTGCTAGCCACTTGCCGACCGCCTAACTGTACATATATGTCAATACTCTGACGCTAAATACCATTGTTATGGCAGCAGCTAGCTGCCATAACCCCAGTATCTTTTTTTTCGTTAGGCGGCTGGCTTTCGGATCAAATTGATCCCAGTGGCGCATTCACAGCGAGATCACTTTTTATAGGCGGTGGCAGAGGTGCCTGAAACCGATCCAGTGCGGCCGATGAATAAGTAGGAAAATAGCCCCCACTTGGCTCTATGCCAACCTCCGGCATCACTCCTGGTTCTCATGCAGATAATCAGGATTTTTTCTTAAAGTGAAAATATTTTTTTTGTTTTAAGGGTAAATAAGAGATCTGGGGTCTTTTTAACCCTAGATCTCTCAATAAAGAGGACCTGTCATGCTTGTTTCTATTATAAGGGATGTTTACTTTCCTTGTAATAGAAATAAAAGTGATAAAAAAAATAAAAGGACACTGTAAAAATAAAAAATAAAAAGCAAAATAAATACGATTTTTTTTTTTTAAAGCGCTTCATGCCTCTGTGCTCGTGCGCAGAAGCGTACGCATATGTAAGTTGGGCCTAGGTATCACCACCATCATTAGAGTGAGAGCAATAATTCTAGTGCAGGACCTCCTCTGTAACTCTCAAAAGATAATCTGTAAAAATGTTTAAAGCATCGCCTATCAAGATCCGTAGTTTGTTGCGATTCCACAAGCATGCGCAATTTTAAAGCATTACATGTTAGGTATCTATTTACTCGGCGTAACATTATCTTTCACATTATACAAAAAAAATGGGATAACTTTACTGTTTTTTTAATTCATTAAAGTGTATTTTTCCCCAAAAAATTGCGTTTGAAAGACCACTGCGCAAATACAATGTGACATAAAATATTACAATAACCATCATTTTATTCTCTAGGGTTTCTGCTAAATAACAAACTATATAATGTTTGGGGGTTCTAAGTAATTAAAAAGAAGTAGGCCTGGTGATTGTAAAGTCTTTTTTTTTTTGTGAGAAAATAACAAACATGTTATACTTACCTGCTCTGTGTAGTTGGTTTTGCACAGAGCAGCCCAGATCCTCTTCTCCTCAGGTCCCTCTTTGGTGCTCCTAGTCCCTCCCTTCTGTCGAGTGCCCCACAGCAAGCAGCTTGCTCTGAGCCCAGCTGCAACTCCGTGTGTCCATTCAGACACAGAGCTGTGATCTGGCCCCACCCCCTCTTTCCTGATTAGCTAACTGACTTTGATTGACAGCAGCGGGAGCCAATGGCGCTGTTCCTGTGTCTCAGCCAATCAGGGAGAGTCCCGGACGGCCGAAGCACTCATGCAACATCGCTGGAGAGAGATGGGGCTCAGATAAGTATTAGGGGGGATGAGGGGGGCTGCTGCACACAGAAGGTTTTTTATTTTAATGCATAGAATGCATTAAAGTGTTACTAAACCCACAACAGTAAAATTAGTCTCTATATGCAGTAAAGCATGATTGTTATACTTACTGTGGAACCTAAGGGGTTAATCCTCTGCATTGTGTAAAAGGGCTGCTTGATCCTGTATGCACAGATCCTCCCCTCCCTGCACTGTCCCCCTGTACAAGTCTGGACAAGACAGAGCCTTTGGAGTCACTCTGCACATGCTCAGTTTGGTGTGTACTGCTAGAGAGGTTATTTTTGTATCTTGGGAGGGTGCATGTGATCAGCACCGTGCCAATCAGCACTGTCCAGACAGAGGGTCAGGGATCCTGCATCCTGATGTGACAGCTCAGTGCAGTATGACAACTAGGGTTGCCACATCATCCCTTTAATCCAGGACACATATGAATTACACAGGTTCTGTGACTGATTAAGGTGGTAATTAAACTCACTTGGTGCCTTATCTGCATTAAATTAGCCTCAGAACAACCTGTGTAATTCATATGTGTCCTGGATTAAAGGGATGATGTGACAACCCTAATGAAAACTCCTCCTCCAAGCTTCACCAGGAACTGATAGAAATCACAAGACTGCTATATATACTGCTGATGAGAAAAGGTATTTAGCAGTTTATATTTACTAAAATTATTGCATTTCCATGTTCTGTGAATGCAGGGCCCTGGGTTTAGTAACACTTTAAAATAAAAAAACTTTTGCCTTTAAGCGGCTAGTATGTGATGCATACTAGCACATTATGACATTCATTTTCAGGGAGATTTCTTTGTTTTGTTTTTCTTTGTGGTTCATTACCGCTTTAATGACGATGATAATAATAATATTTCTATTCTTTTTTTTCAGATGAGCTGAGTGATTTAATTGATAATGGTAAGTTCTAAATATCTGCAAAGATGCTACTATTAAAGTTTTCTTATATAGCATTATTTATCTTGTGATGATAAAATCTTTTACATGTCTGCAAAATAAACATGCAAGCCAACATGTCTCATATTGGGATGTTGTTTGCTGATTGGAGATCTCTAGCTATCAGTTCAGAGATGTATCAACCTCTGCAGAGGGGCGGTCCGTTTTCATCCGATCTCCCCATAGAGGAGAGTGAGGCCCTGACAGGTCCATCTTTGCACAGTGAGCGGATCTGTCATCCACCTCTTCAGTGGGGATCAGCAGAGCGATCCCCCGCTGAGCAAGGGGAGCCCACCAAGCAGACCACCCGTGTGAAAGGGCTCCTAAATGCAACACACCTGATTAGCAAGACTGCCCCTTCCACTGCTAGTCTGAGCTCTGCTCTACAGAGGATTGCACCAAAACTTTTGCAGTGCTGAGAAGGGCAACCCCCCCACTTCCACCACCAGCCGCATTGGATCCTGGGCTGTCCCATTCCTCTGGGGAGCCCAGGACCACGGTAAACAGCTGAGATCAGTGAACACAGAGGAGATGGAGGAACATCCATTTCCCGATCACCTCTGTTATGAATTAAGCCAGAATTAATGATGATTTTGTCACTTCTAGTTTCAGAGCAGGAAATTAGCTAATCAAGCCTGACCTATGCTTGATTAACCTCCCTGGCATTATTCCCGAGTGTGGCTTGGGGGGAATTTCCATTACAAATAGCGGTAACCCCGAGCCACACTCGGGATCGCATCGCAGGATCCAGGCAGTGTTACTTACCTGGATCCAGCAATGTCCCCCTGCTGTGTCCGCGGGCTGTGTCTTCTGCCCAATGCCTATGTGTACCGGGCTCCGTTCCCTGCAAGCATCGCATCGCACGGGGCGAAGCCTGGAGGAAAATTCAAAAAGTGAAACACACATACAGTGCACTGTAATCTGTAAGATTACATTACTGTATGAAATCATTTCACATCCCCTTTGTCCCTAGTGCTTTGCCCAGTGCCCTGCATGCACTTTTATATTATATATGCCATTCTTTCTGCCTGGAAACTTGAGAACGTCCATGGCATCCAAAAAGTGTCCCTTTA
Source organism: Glandirana rugosa (assembly GCA_018402905.1). NCBI lineage: Eukaryota > Metazoa > Chordata > Amphibia > Anura > Ranidae > Glandirana > Glandirana rugosa. The sequence goes on from BLSH010434103.1 coordinate 841,166, forward strand.
CGTCAAAAGTGGTTTTTGATCAGCTAGAAAACAGCGATAGTAAATAAGAATCATTTGCAGAATTGAGTGATACTGATTTGTGGGGAAATTTATCATCAGACACTGATAGTGACGACAGCGACAATTCTGCAACTGAGCAAATTTCAGTGTTTTTGACTTGATTACATTATTGAATACATTTTATTATTATATTATTGTTTTTGAAAGTTATTTATAGTTAGTTATTTATTATATTATATATATTTATTTTTCGTATATATTATAATTTATGATTTTGTTATTTCAAACTTTATCATACCCAGGATGTCTACTAGACTCTTGTCTTAAGTGAGTTATTCCTAAGAATTACAGGCCTACAATATAAAATTACAAATTTCTATATGAAACAATGTACCGCTTTGAGACGCAAAAATCTGACATAATCATACCGCCAGGGAGGTTAAGTGTTTTGGAGGGCAGGAGAAACATTGGAGGTCTAATAGACCCCTGATGTCTCCATGAAGAGTACTTATCACCCTCCCAAAGCTATCACATGGGGGCTTTTCAGGCCCCTTGTGATAACAAATGAAAAAAAAGTGTAAAAAAATATATTTTAATAAAATAAATAAAAATAATTTACATAAATGTGAAAACACCCCTGATTCCAACACCCCCCCCCCCCCCCCAGGAAAAAAGGAAGTGTAAATGTAAATGTGCATGTAGGTCCCGCACATGTAGATAAACAGCGATTGCACCACACATGAGGTATCAACTCAAATGTCTGAGGGAGAGCAATAATTCTAGAGCCATTATTCATAATTAAAGCGTCGCCTATGAAAGTTTTAGGTACCTTCATTTGTTGCCTTTTCTTGGGTGCATGCAATTTTCAGTCTTGACATGTCTGTTATCTATTTACTCAATGCAGTGGCGTAACTAGAACCTTCAGGGCCCCGGTGCAAGACACCATGAAGGTCCTCCCTGACACCTGGCTGGTGCCCTTCCCTCCGAGCCCAGTGGCGGAACGCCAGGGCCTGGTGGCACGTGCGACCTTTGTGACCCTGGTAGTTCTGCCACTGGTGTCAGCAGTTTTATATTTTTATTTTATTTTTTTAACCATTTTATTAATTTTTTTTACAGTTTTATTTTTATTATTTTTTACTATGTTTTTAGGAGCCCCGTTGGGGGGTTTTGGTGAAATACCAGGGGTCTAAACAGACCTCTGATGTCTCACCTTTGAAACAGAGAAAGGAGGTTGAATCTCCTTCTCTGAATGAATGGACAGGTATAGCGCTGTAAACAGTTGACTATGTTTCAGTTATAAATGAACAGAGTCAGTGATCGGTACAGCTAACCTGATTCTCCATTCTGAAAAGGAAGGAGCCGTAAATGACACATATACCGGCCCCTTCCACACTCTCCATCTTGAAAGATCTGACAGCAGGCAGAAGAAGAGGGGAGGGGGGAACCCGGTAGAGCTTGTGGGGGATGAGGGGGGCCAGGAGAGGGCCGAGAAAGAGCACAGGGGGGCTGAAGAGCACACAGGAGGGCAGCAGAAAGAAGCTGGATAGGAGGAGCAGTGGGAGCATCTGCATATATAGGAACTGATCTTTCCATTTTCCTCCTGCAGCTGCTGAATGCCTTCTTCTCCTTCCCGTAGGCATTCAACAGCTGCAGGAGGAACACTCCTCCTATCCAATTGTACAGAGGGGCCGCATGGCCCCCCTGGAGCATGGGACCGGTCGCAATTGCTACCCCTGTAGGTACACCCCTGACTTGATGCAACATCATCTTTTATATGTTAACATAAATTGGGTATTATATTGTGTTTCTGTGCACTAAAATCAATTAAGGTTTATTTTTTTCTGCGCAAGTATTGTGTGACATAAAAAATAGCGGCCACCATTTTATTCTCTAGGGCCCCTGCTTTAAAAAAATATATATATAATGTTTGGGGGCTATAAGTAGTTTTCTAGCAACAAAAATGCTGATTTAACATGTGTGTGAAAAACTAAAAAATTACCTTGGACAGCAAGTGATTAATGGAGCCTTGGCTAGCAGTAAAAACCTGACAGGAGTTCTAATCCTTCCTCAGTCTTCCCAGAACGATAGTAAAAAGATAATAAATACAGGGTCCATTCATGAATGTCAACTTTGGTGGCAGCTGTAGTAAATGATTAGACCCTTTAAGAGAAGTCCATGTTTGGATTCAATGGAATTCTGGCGGAGTGAATCCTGCTGGACGTGCTCATCATTAGGGCTATGTAAGACGTCAGAGCTACAGTATATATGTACAAAAAGTAAAAAATAACACTTTTTTCAGAACACCAGATGAGCTTTAAGGAGAAAGGAGTGAACTCATTTACATATAGGAAATGTTGATTCACAGTGGTATGTTGTTTTTAGCATTCATTAACTTGTTTTTTTATCTGTTTCTTTACCAGTACGCACAGATGAGCCCATTTTTGGTAAGTCTCACACGTTTATAAAATGTTGTTTAGGAAAGTATGTTTTTTATTTTTCAATGAAGAAAATGGGCTTTGCCTCAGAGCCCACCAACATGACCTGGGGGAGCATCATGTGAACCCCCTTACTCTTTTCATAAGTTGCAGAACTAGGGAAACACTGGGACATAGGGATACCATCTGTGTAATATTTGCTGTCACGAGAACCTGTTACTTTTTAAAGCATATCTAAACTCAAAAGCAAAAAAGTATTATTTTGAAACGTAGGCCCCGTTCACACTTGAGCATTTTGGAATTCAGATTCAGAAAACTTTCTTAACTCCAAGGGGAAATTATTGCAACACAGCCACACTAAACAAAGACAACACAAGATCACAACAATGAACAGAACAATACACAACAAAATTGCCAATAACAGCAATCAGCACCAAATAAAACAAATTAAAACTACTCTAATAAACTATCCATACTATTAAACAACAACATAGAATAAATAACACAGATTAAAAAATAACAGAAAATCATGCAAAATGCAAATAATACATCACTTTCTCTAGCATTACCCCAAATAATAATTAATAGTGTTGGGTGAGCGGTTGAGATCGAGCATAAGTTTGGCCCGAACATCGCTCATTCTGCGAACCAAATTTACGGGGCACTCGGTGGGATGTTCGCCCACAACACTTTGCGTGCTTTGCCCAATCAGGGCATAGTGAATAGTTGGTTGTTAAGGAGCTGGCCAAAAAGCCGGCCGCTGCATCCTTAACAACGGAGTCATCAGCTGTCAACGGGCTTCCCCCCTGACAGCTGAATAAAAAAGAAAGAAAAAAATTGCCGGAAATTGGCGTTGTTTTGCCGGCAATTTAAAGTGGCTGTATACTCTCCTATCATTTTCAGCTAAGGAAGCTGACATCTTAGCCTCTGTTTAATCTGCAACTGTCATGATGCTGCACATGTGATCCATTATGACACCACCCATTGGATGGTTTGCTAGTTTGGTTGACAGCACAATCAAGGAGACAGCTAGCATTTCCAGCATGCCGGGAATATTAACTCTTTTTTGACACTATCAAATCGATGGGTAGACAACCGCTTTAAATGCAATTTATTTTTACTTTATATATGTCAGTTTTGCTCCAGCAGGTTCTATACACAGTACATATGCACCACTTTACAGGCAGACGTAGATGACTGCCCAAGCACGATATTTAAAGGAATTTTTCATGTTTATTGTTTCACTTTAAGCGTCATTAAAATCACTGCTCCTGTAAAAACTATCGTTTTAAACATTTTTTTGATACATGTCCCTCAGGGCAGTACCCAGACTCCCATGCCCTTTTTATGGCTAATAACTTGCATGTAAGCCTTCAAATGGGGACTTTTGATTTTTCACATTCGGGTCCCATAGACTTTAATAGAGTTTGCAACTCGGGTCTGGACTTTTTACATGTTCTGAAGTTCTGGTGGAAACCGAACCAGGGGGTGTTCGGCCCAACTCTAATAATTAACAAAATACCAACATACTATAAGAACTGCATAAAATTCTAATCATAAACCTTATTTAAATCTTCACCTCTAGCCCTCACAGGGAAGAATTTTATAACTTAATGGCCACAAACAAAAATGATTTCCTGTGTCGCTCTGTGGTGTATCATGGTTGTAACAATATGTCACTGATGGTACTCCGCAGACTGACCAGCGTATTGTGGAGTGGGTTGGAGAAGTTGTCCAAGATTGAGCATACCTTGCACAACGTTCTCCTATCAAACACTGTTGTTAAATACTCCAATTCAACAACATCACTGGCTTTGCAAATCAGTTTGGTGAGTGTATTGGTGTCGGCGACCCTAAGCCTGCTCCCCCAGCATGTCACTGCATACAGGAGAGCACTGGCCACCACAGACTCATAAAACATCTTCAGCATCATCCAGCAGATGTTAACAGACATCAGTCTCCTCAAAAAATAGAGGCGGCTCTGGCCCTTCCTATAGAGCACCTCGGTGTTCTTGCTGCAGGCCAGCTTATTATCTATCTGCACCCCCAGATACTTGAAACTCTCTACTATATCCACATCCGCTCCTCACGTGAGATTCTGTAAGTGATTCCAGAATCGCGTCAAAACGAGCAACGCACTTGCTTTGTTAGTCATATATGTCCATCTAAATGTAGTAGTCCATCTAACACTACCCTCTCCAGACAATGCTACTTTCCAAGGGTGTCTCAGTTGCTCTTCAATAGGCATGATTGCTAATGCTAGAGTTACCCTTGTGTCATCAGCCGTCAACAGGATGTGTGTTACTGGCCAGATCACCAGGTGAATATAAAGGAGAAAAGCCTAAAAACAGAAAACAAACTTGTAATCTGCAATATGATAAACTTTTCTTTTTGGGTCAGGATATGCATTACAGAAGAAGTCTCATTAACAATAAAACCTTACCTGCTGGTTTATTGATTAATGCTCAAATACCTTTCCTGAAAAGAAATGCTGAAGGATTCCATATAAAATAACATCTTTATCGCTGCAATAATGGCCTTTGAGTGCCTCCCGTGTATGAAGCCCAATTTGTAGGCAATTCTATTGTGGAGCTCATGCAGAGATCAGTTGATACCTCCTCCACTGCTGTGAGTGTATCTGAACTCAAGACTGTTTAGGCTACATTCACATCTGCGAATGGGCCCGACAACAATTACATGCAAAAACCCCAGCAGTGGTTCTCAGTAATTTGCAGCCAGAGGCAGCCCCACTGTAAGCTAATCCCAGCCGCTATTGCGTAATCGCTCATGGAGTGATCACCTGTGAGTGATTGGCTCTGGACGAAGACCAATCACTCACAATGATTGCTGCATGCGCAGGGGTTATTAGCTGTGGGAGCTGGCAGCCTTCTACTGCTGCTAAAGGGGCTGCCCCTAGCATCTAATTGCCAGGAACCTCTACTGGGGGTTCTCACATGTAATCGGCATCAGGCCCACTCGCAGATGTGAATGTGGCCTTATTGTTACATGTGGTCTTGCTGACACAACCCCCCCACCCCCCTTCCTCCCACGGGATTAGTGGCCATACTTGGGTAAATGTCTAATGGAAAAGACAATCACTGTCAATCTACCAGTAATCAGTTATTTGTCTCCTACTGAGAAGTGTGGTTAAGCAGCAGTGGGGGGAGGGATTTTTCAACCATGCAAGCTTAGCATACTTAGCACACTGAGGAGGATCAGTGTTCAATCGCTATTCTAACCTGGGTGGGCTGAGAGCACACTATCTGAGCCCCGAGCCCACTCTATTTTGAAGCCTATTAGAGTCTTTGGCTCTCATCAGGTACTTCAAAAAACAGCCCCGCAATTGTAATTCATGCACCTGGCATCCTGAAAGGGTGGGCATAGATATGGAGGCGGCAGCAGGTATAGGGGAGGCGGTGGTGGCAGAGATAGGGGAGGTGGCACCTGTGCGCCCTAATTGACGGGCTGCTGCTGCTGCATTCGATGCATTCATGCAAAACACTCAGTTGCAGTATGGTAATTGAGGTTTTTAGGGGTTAAACAACCAGAGGAGGTGACATAACAGCTTACGGAGACATGGACAGCAATACAAATCAAATCTAACTTATTCCAACTTCATGCAAACTTAGAGTTGGCTCAAATTATATTTTTACTATTCATTTAAAATTATGAAGTCTGACATTATAGCTTTATATCTAGAAAAGAATGTCTCAGGAATTTAGATTGATGCCATTGTTAAGAGATGGAGCTGACCTCTATTATTTGTGTGGGGCCCCATTATGAATGAGTAATTTCTGGCAGTTACAGAATGTGTCACCTCACACTTTTCTATGATAAAAGTGATTAACACTTGTACAACTGTCTTCCAAAAAATGTCCTTTTTCTCTTTGCTAAAGTATGAGTCATCATGATTTTGTTAATCATTCTACTACAAAACTTCATATGCGTCTTTTAACACCTGGGCAGCCATATTTGAAATTGAGTTGCTGTTCAATCAATACATATTTTAAATATGCTAATTAAGTTAAATTAAGCTTCCCCATTCTGATATATTAGATTCAGACTGCCAGAGCAGAGAAATCTGTTCCACAATTCTTTTATGCTTTTAAAGTAATCTTTACCCCATTTGGATATGTCAGATGCAGGTTGTGATGAAACAGCTGTGTCTATGGAATACAACTATACATATGACTGCAGCTAGCTATATACAATGCATTGTCAAATATTTGAGAAGTTTAAGAAACCAAAAGTTTGGGAAGTCAAACAAGCTATACAAGGTTAGACATCCTATTCCGAAACCATTTGTGAGGTCAGGTACTGATGCTGGGTGAGAAGCCCTGACTTGCAATTGACTATTCTAATTCCTCTTGAAAGTGTTCAGTAGGTTTGAGGTTCTGCCCAGGACACTCAAGTTCATTCACACCAAACTTATCAAAACATGTCATTATGAAGCTGGCTTTGTGCACAGCCATGATGGAACAGAAAAGGGTCTTCAGCAAATTTTTAAAAGTTGGAAGAGCACAATTGTCTATAACAGGGTTTCCCAACGAAGGTTCCTTCAGAGATTGCTAGCGGTTTCTTGAGCAAGGACAATTTCTGCTTCTCAGCTAAGTTGTACAATAAATATAGCAATTTTAACAGGAGTTCCCTGAGACCGCCAAGTTATTTTAAGGGTTCCTCTGTGCTGAATAGGTGAAGAAAGGCTGATCTATAATGTCTTTGTTGTAGTATTAACACTACCCTTCACTGGAAAATCCGTAAACTCAATCATTTGAAGTGTCCAAAAACCTTTGACCATAAAGCAAAAGTGATCCATGTGCTCAACGCATAGCATTCTGAAACTATAGCTCTATATAACCTGCTTTTCAAAAATAAAGTCTGCAATATTTACCTCTGCTTGAACAGCCTGACGCCTGTAAGGTCCCTCAGTGGCACCGGCATCTTCTCCCCGGCTTCTTCCGAGTGCCGGTCTTTAGCCATTTTGATTGGCCAGTGCGGGATGACATCACTCCTGTGCATGCGCAGGAGTGCAGTAATCCTGGAACTCAGGCACTATACTGGAATATAAACTGGGTCAATAGAGTGGAGAGCTTTAAGGGTGTTACTGGTCACTGCCGGGTATATACATTTACAACAACTACCCAATTATAAAAAATATATATCCAAAATGTATTAAGCATAATGCCAAAACAGCATAGACACACAAACACATATAGAACTCCAAAAGTGGTCCATAAATAGATACAAACAATTCATTTAGAAAGTGGTTTGGTTTGGATACATTTTGGATATATATTTTTTAAAATTGGGTTGTTGCTGTAAATGTATATACCCGGAGGTGACCAGTAACACCCTGAAAGCTCTCCACTCTATTGACTATATTTGTACAGGGTTGGCACTCCAAGGCTGCACATCCAATGCTATGCAGAGGGCCTAGCTTTTTGTATACAGTTCCTCCTATCTCTAAAAATAAGGAATGTAAACTGGGTTGCACACACACAGCTCAGTGTTCACTCTACAGAATACTAAGAAGGGACATTACTATTATTATTATTTATATAGCGCCAACAGTTTGCACAGCAATTTAGAAAATGGAGGTAGACAGTACAGTTACAATATGATTCTATACAGAAACATTGCATGCCATTCTGCTCACAGTTTTTTTTCTAATTCTCGACTTTAGTTCCACTTTAACTTAAAGTAACTGAAAAAAAGACAAAGGAAAAAAAATTAGGCTCAGCTCATAGAGCTAACACACTAGGATAAGGATCTTCCTGTTATAAAAGTGACAGTTATTTTCAGTTGAGATCTATGAGATTTGAAAATTAGACTTGCAGGGTCAAAATAAAGATCCCTATTCTGTGTTTAAGCTTCATGAACATGTATGCAGTGTTTATGATGTAAAAACCCTAATTTGATTTAATATACATTACTATTATCATAACCCAGTGTTGAGAGATAAAGGCTGTCCTATTTATATTTAAAGAGTAGTCTTATATGTAGTAAAAATTTGGAACCCTTGAAGTGTTTTTATTGCTGTATGTCCCTGACTGGAGAGATTCACACTCTCCTTTCTGGTGACCACTGCCAGTCTTACATTTACTACCAAAACATGAATAGAGGAGAAATCTTCCAAAATTTCCTTTATATTTTGAGAAATGTCCTGTGTTGTAAAGGAAAGTCTTCCCAATGATAAAAAAAAAACAAAATAAAAAATAAACAAAATTCTATCCAAAACGAAAAAAATGATTTTGCTATAAAGTTTGTTGGATCTGATTGGTCGTTATAAGGCAATCTAGAATGCTTAAGACATTTCTTAGTCCATTGAGAAGATTATAAGGGTTTGAATGTGTCTCTTTACAGCTACAGACAAGGTTGCCTTATTAATCGGGAACATGTCCTACAAAAACCACTCGCAACTTAAAGCTCCGATGGTCGATGTGTACGAACTCACAAACTTACTGCGACAACTGGACTTCAAGGTTGTATCTCTTCTTGACCTTACTGAAGTTGAAATGAAGAATACAGTGGATGAATTCTTGCTTTTACTGGACAAAGGAGTTTATGGTAAGATGTTTTTAGTAAATAAGGCTATATAAAATTATGATAATTTAAAGCCCAACTCAATGAAAATAAACTTTACACCCTGCTCTGGCGCTGGCCCCCTCTGCCCTAAGCTTTGGTCTCATGACATACAATGCAGGGACAATAAACCAGTTATGTACATTTTAGAGCAGGGGTCCTCAAACTATGGCCCTCCAGCTGTTCAGGAACTACAATTCCCATCATGCCTAGTCATGTCTGCAAATGTCAGAGTTTTACAATGCCTCATGGTATGTGTAGTCCCACAACAGCTGGAGGGCCGTAGTTTGAGGATCCCTGTTTTAGAGGCCAAACTGCAACCAAACCGGCTGCAGCCTACAAAGGAGCTGCAGGGGACCTGTCACAGTACTGGAGAGATCCTGCTGTAGCAGTGAATAAGGTATTTTCTCCATAATCCTCTTCCCCTAGACCCAATGAGCAGTCAATCATTGCAGTGCAGAGGGGCCCCATTGCAAGGGGGGATTTTTAAATTTTCCTGGAGTTTAGATTTAAACTCAAAGTTCAAATGGATTTAAAGGCAGCCCACTCATTTTAAATGCATGCATGAACTGGAAGTGACATAACATCTAAAACAGTTCCCTGTCGCCTGGACCACGCATGGAGTATACCACAAATCCTGCACTATTCCCTCATGAGGGGGTATACCCCTCTCAGATATCCATGGTTTTGAGTAGTCAGCCACATTCAAATAGACTTGTTCTGTAATGATGACTATGTTTTGTAGCTAGTCCAAGCCACTTCTTCAGTTCTAATGAGTGTCATGAAAATTCCCTGCATTTATAGTCACTACTAGCTACTAACAGAGTGTCCTACTGCAGTCGTAGAGTGACTTTCGCAAGTCATTGGACTGGAAGACTCATGAGGGTAATTGATACATGGCAGAATTAAAAATGGGGACAGGCTAATGGTAATGTGCAATAACAAAAATGTAAACTATTTAGATGCCAAGAAAAATTTCAATGTGCAACTGAGAACAATATGGAGGATGAAGCTGGCCATACACTGATCAACATCATCTTAGCCTAGGTAAAGGCACTTCACTAGGGATCAAAAGAGTTGATATAAAAGGTTGAGTGTTTGTCTGGAATTTACTCATGCTGATTTGTAACGTTACCTTCACCTCATTAAAGCTGGTCATACGCTCATCAAAATTTGGCCAGCTCAGCAGGGACTGGCTGAATGTTGTTGGTGAGTGTGAAGCTATCCCCACTCGACAGAAGTTGATCACTTAATCGACTTTTGTTGAAGGGACATGTTGGACATTTTTTCTAGATTAGTGTAGTCTGACAGTGGCTCGTTCAACTGTCACAATACAATATCCCAGTGGGGGGGATTCCTCCATCCTTTTTGTTTGGGTATTCCCAGCTTTAGCATTGTTGAGCTTTTCTTTTGAAAATGCTACTTGCTCACTATGACACTGAGTCAATGTCCAATGGTTTTTTAAATCCCTACCCAAGTATGTAGAGAAGAAGTTCTTTTTCTATTTCGAAGTTACTAGCTGCGTGCCTGTTCCAGGTCAGTAATTTTTAAAGAACTGAAGCAAGCGGCAGCCTCAGTTTCCATATCCATAAGAAGAACAGCAACGACACCCCAAGGAAGGCCAGGATAGGCAGGCAGGGAGCATTCACTCCCTAGGCCAGTGCTAATAAGATATGCTGGGCTGAGTGGCGAGATTTCCCTATTTAGACATCAATCAGTGCAGGACTTGCAGTCAGTGAGACCTACTGGACATAATATAGCTACCTGCTCCCTGATCAGACCTGCAATCACAACATCTGGCAGAGGAGAGTCTTTCAGCCCTGGCCTCCTTAGCACCTCTGAGAGGTCTTGTGACCCAATGAAAAGAACCTCAAAAGAAGTAGATGTAGCACCCTGGTATTAGGCAGGGTTGCTAACAAATTTAGTCTGCTAGGTGGTAGCTGGCCTGGCTAATTGTTAGGAGGATCCACTGACTTTTCCCTTAATATGGAAATGATGCACCTCTCTCTTCTGTCACTAGGTGGCATTGTTGACGGTGATATTAGAATGACAAAGGCATAGTAACTTCAGACTATGAGTAGATAGGTTGTTTCAGCCAATTGGCTGGGGTTTTGTTCAGCCCCTTGGCCTGCTGGGAGAGCCTATTTTTTCGGCAGGAGTCAGGTGATCGGGGTTCTGTGCCACCTGGATGGCTGTCTGGGTGGACGTGTGTTACAAGGCTCTGGCCCTCTGTCTCTATAGCCCTCTGCCTATTATTTTTGTCTCGGAGTCTGCTAAGTACTATTGCATCTGCCTAAGGGTGTCCTGGCCCTAAACCCTCTCTCCCTCAGTTCTTGTTAAAAGACAATACATTTCTTTTGTTCACATTCA
>BLSH010434103.1:877658-898465 GCA_018402905.1 Glandirana rugosa
TCAACTAGGTCGGTCTTTAGTTCACTCGAGGATTGAAGGACATCCCTCGACTGTTGTGTCAAGGAGACGACATGACTTCAGAATAATCGGGACGGGTCAAGTGGAGACACTTGATGTCTTGTGGAGGGGAGATATTATACATCTTCTCCTCTCCTCAGGACGTCAGGATCGTGTGAAGGACAGGATCCTACTGTTGTGAAGAGGTACATGTCGCTCACTCGCGACAGTGGGATCCTTTTCGCAATGATCGTCCTAGTCGTCCACTTTTATTCTCCTATCCTCGACCTTTTTTCATTTTACTTGCGTCGCAGTTGTAAATTCTTGACCAATCGACGTTATATAAAAACGAGAACACGTTAAACAAAGAACTCTGAACAGTCGGTGTCAAGACGGAATTTAGGAAGTTTTTATTGTCACCTTTAGAGAAAAACTTTTCTTCAGAATACAGGAAATAAGACTTCCTGCTATTACCTAATATTTTCAACATTTCTCAGTTTAACGTTTCAAAATTTTTTAAAGTTTCCACTGTTATTTTTGAAGGATTTAAGGCAGAACTGTGGCTGACAAGTCTCAAGAAACAAATTGCACAAGAGCAAAAATATATTGCAGCTAACCAGTTCTTAAATGTTGACGCTGCGTTCATTTTACTTTTTTCCAGCTCCTATCCTCTTATTTTCACCTGCTGATCCTGCTAGTAACGCTTTTCCTAGGGTGACAGCGCTCACTCGCTGTACATGGAGAAGTGTTGTCATCCTAGGACAGGAAGTGTGCTAGGACTGCAGGACTCCTCTCCTCTTCTACATATTATAGAGGGGAGGTGTTCTGTAGTTCACAGAGGTGAACTGGGCAGGGCTAATAAGACTTCAGTACAGCAGAGGAACTGTGTTGTCAGCTCCCTACAGGAAGTTAGGAGCTCACTTGATTTCTGGCTGGATCAACTGGTATTCTTTTTTTATTGTCTTTTGAGAGATTTGTATTTGTAGATAATCTTAGACATTCAGTTATATGCAGCTGTCTACAAAATGTGGACACTTGCAAAGGGAATAAAACAGTGAAGGCCAGCCCCTGTATAACCTTGGTAATAACTGCTGTGCTTCAGTTTTTTGCTAGTGTCCTAGGAGGTTGGATGCTTTTTCCATAGCACTGCTGAGGAAAATTTTTATAATTATTATACTATTTTTTTTAATGATTTTGTTTTTTTTTCTATTAACATAGTTGTTTCTCTGCATTTTTCTCTTCATTCAAGGCACTTAGGAGAAGTATGGGATTAAAAAAAAACATATAGCTGCAGCTGTCCCCCGCTAGCTCTAAGCCGGAGAACTAAGCAATAACATGACCTCTGATCACTCAGTTCTCGGTTCACTCTGAGCAAAGAGCAGTGTCAGTCACCACTCTCTGCTTTTCCCCTCCAGTGCTCACTGGAGGGTCAGGCTGGAGAAAGGGTGGGAGCAGCTAGCTCCGACTCTCAGCTGCTCGTTGATCAGGAATCTGGGTGGATACCAGAGCCTGGAGTGGCTCTGTGACATCAGCTGACAGCAGGTAATGGCCCTCTGTCAGCTGATTCTGGGTCACTGGAGAGTAGAAGTAAGTGCACTCCTGTGACATAGAAGAAAAGTATAGCCAAAAACTTTTTGTCATACTTCTTTTTTTTTTTTTTTAACACTTTTTATTGAAAGATAGGTAAATGATACATTCAATAACATTTCTGTACGAATCATTGTACACAATGCTCATATGAAAGAAGAGAAACAGCTGTGGTACATTCTCCAATAAAACCACAAATACTTAGAAGACCATGCCTGGAGTGCAAGCTTATAATGATACTTGGGTAGCTAGTGATCCTTGGGGACAAACTGTCACATTTAAACTTGTTACTGGGACACTGCGGTTATGGTCAACTACTCTGAGATCGTAAGAGTTGAGGAGCTCCAAGCATCCCAATCTTTGTGGTATTTTTGTGGGCACCCACGGTGCTCATATACTAGTTTTGCAAATAGCAGAACCCGGTTGACCAACTGTAACCATCCACAGATCGAGGGGGGTTTGAATTGTATCCAAATCAGAGCAATATTTTTCCTTGCCATGAATAGTATCGCAACAAAATTCTCTGACATCCCAGCCATTGCTCCTCATCCAATATGCCAAGAAGGCACACCACAGGAGTGCAAGGGACAGGCACTGAAAGGATATTCCGGAAAATTTGAAAATGATCCCTTGCAATGGGGCTGTGCCCAAACTGCCAGGATTAACTGTTTGTGTAGTGTAGGGGACTGGAGAAGCACTTTAACCTTCCTTATCCTCGGCTCCCCTGGTAGATGGAGCTTCCCCCACACTATGATGGTGGACTGTCCCACCTGGCATTGGTCTTGATGATGTCAGGATCTTAGACCACTGGAGTATGGGACCAAGACGATACAGGGAATGGTCTAGCAGTGCGAAGGAGTGGAGGATCAGGTAAGTAAATCCTCTTTACAAGTTCCCTAGACCTAAATGAGCAATTAGCCCTTGCAGTGAAGGCACAACCCTAATAGAAGGAATCATTTTTACATTGCCCAGAGTTAGGCTTTAAAAATGCTGCTTGAGCTAGTCCTGATACAGCCACCATTTGGATCACTTATCATTGTGTAGCGCCCTCTACCATAGGTAGGTGCTTAGATGGAGATTTTTGTGTAGGTGAGGTAAATTTAGTCAGGCCTGTTTGTTTTGATTCTGGGTCGGGGAGTGGCCTAGGGAGTGACTGGTGACTGCAGGTAGTGACACCCCTTGGTAACCTTTCCTTTCTGGATCAGAAATTTATGGAAGAAAGGGTGAGGAAGAGGAGGTGAAGCCTCCTGAGGTATGTTAAGGAGCTCTGACTAATGCCCAACCTGGATTGGCAGGGGGCAGGCCTCCTTAAATACCTGGGGTCAGCCCAGTCTGGGAGGAGAGTTCGGGTGGAAGATCTGGAGATGGAATAGTGTGGAGGTGCTCGGGGCCCAGTGTGGGGGGGGGGGGGTTGACCTCGGCCTAGGAGAGCTCGGGTGCAGCCAGGAGGAGAGAGTGAGATCCTGGAGGAGAGGCACAAGGCAGAGCAGGAAAGGACAGCGGGAGAGATCTCCAAGAGAGGAACTACAAGTGACAGGCGTCGGTGAGTGATGCACTCCCTGAAAAGTGGTACACCGGAGCAGGTTGGGGTGAGAGACAGTCTGAGAAGGGTACAAGAGTCAGTTGGGACTGTGGGGCCCTGTGGCAGTGGAGGGGGCCATTGCAGCCAGGAGAGTTGTCAGGACCTGGAAGAGGATGGGCTGGGAGCAGTAGTCCATCAGACTAGCTAGCACACTATGGACTTTGCTACACTTTGGGGACTCCAGGGTCCCTGCCTGTAATGGGTGGTTCGGAAGTCGTGCTAAAATTACAGCAGGCCTCGCCATGTGCTAGCTAGGCCGGAACCAAGTTTTGTGCAGGAGAGAGGAACAAGGAGTTGATTGTGCAGCAAGTGTTGTGCTGGAGTGAAGAAGGAGAAGTGTATATACTGTGATGTATATAGAGGTCCCATTAAAGAACTGTTTATCCGTGGGCAGCCCATAATCATCCCTATCCTATCCAAGTTCATTTCCCTAATAAAAACACAAAAACAAAGTACCAGCCTGTTCTGTGACTCTGGATGTGAGGAAAGAGTGTGACTGAGGGCAGTGTGATCATGTGAACCACAGCATTCAGCAACCCCTAAGGGGGCAATGACTACACTTGATGAAGCCTTGAAGGCTATGCCCAGACCCTGTTGGACCAAAGATTGTGTGGCTACCCTACAGTGCGACCTTTCGGGCACTGGGCTCTGCTTTTGGTGCTTTTCAGAACTTTTTGTACTGTGTAAGTTAGCCAGAGAGCACTCTCCATGTCCAGAGTTGTGGCACAGCTTCTGGTGTGACCTAGTCTCTGAAGACTCAGTCTATGAGTAGGCCCATGGACTTACTGGAATGTGAACTTTAAGCACTTGGCCATTGGCATTGTGGCACTTTCCAGACTGTGTGTATTGTGTCAGTTAGCCACAGAGGACCCTCCAGTTTTGTAGCAGTGGTATAGCCTCCCATTTACCCAGTTTATCTGATGTCTCCCAATTTAAGTAAGCCCTGGATTTACTAATCGTATCTCAAATGTGGCTTTTTAGTGATGAGTCCTGCATTGTGGGACTTTCTACACCTTCTCCTGAGCAGTGACAGTATCCCAACTCTGTATACCTTCCTCATGTGCGAGCCTCTGATCAGTGTGATATGAGCCTCTTAGGTGACCTTTTCATGCTGGGCTCTATATCTTGCTATATCTGTGCTTTCCAGACCTTCATGTACTGTGTCAGCTAGCCGCAGACTACTTTCCAGTTTCAGCACTGTGACACAACCCTTGGTGTCACCCAGACCCTGTAGGCTCTCTCCCTGTGAGTATGTCTGTTTGTGGTTAACATATCTTGATGTGTATCTCTTTCACACTTGACTGTAACTTTTGTCACTTGTCAGTTGTTTGAGCACTGTATATCTTTCTGAATATTTCCAGTTTTAGAGCTGCTATACAGTCTGTTAGTGTGACCCAGTCTCTTACTATATAATGGTTAAGGTCGGTTGGGTTGCAGCAAAAGTAACCGCATCACAACATCACAATTTTTACTGCACAATTTTTCTGCCATTTTTTTCATAAAAATTCTTGCCCTTTTTACTGAAGTAATTGTGTAGCCCAAAAAAAACTTAGTACTGACCTCATCCGCTAGGGACAGTGTTGTGTACATGCACTTCTTTTTCCTTTCCTGTCCTTTGTCTTCAAAGCCCTTCGTCTCTTCCTGTTGCTTCTAGCATAATATGGATAATCTAGGTCTTGGCCTTGCGCCACTGTCTTCCATCAGTGACTTGATTACTGCTAGCCACCTACGACACTCACCAGCACCTACTGTCTGGGGTTGTGAGTGTGCTGGGCTTTGAATATGCTACATACTCCCCTACTAGTGGAAGCAATTCACAGGTATTGTTAGAGGAAACTGATGCATGTTCTAAATCCTGGGTCCCCTATATCCTTGGATCATTCTCTTTAGTGGCCTCCTTTCTTCCTGTGCCTCAGGTCTCTTATATCCACTTTGGACGTTGTGTGAGTCTCTTTGTGTTAGACATAAATGGAAGAGTCTGCTTGTGGATATTCAATTTACTCCTCGGCACCATCTGTGCTAGAACCTAGTTCTGATACTATTGCTCCCTTATCTCTCAGAATGTCTGAGGCCCTATCATTATCTCTAGATCAGATTCAGCACTTTTACAGACTACTTTTCAGGTCTTTTTTTCAGCTGGAACTGGTGGAACCCAGTTCCACCACCTCTGGCTCAGGCCCTCTGCTCCCTGTTCATCACCAGTCCAGCTTCTGTGTTTACAAGTGACAGCTTGCCTCCTAGCGGCTCCCACAGATCTGATCTCCTGAGCGGCTCCCACTGAGTGCAGGATGGGGAGATAGGAAGGTGCAGGTGCCCGGCATGCAGTGTGGGGCATGGTTGAGTTCCTGCACCTATTCTCTGAGAAAAAAGCCCTACTACTTTTGCAAAGACTTTTATTTGACCATGTTCCTGATAACATTGATAGGCACACTGATGTTGCCAATCTGTTTGTTGCAGTACACAGCTATGCATCTAAGGGTTCCACCTGCTGTACCAGGTGAAGGGTTTTCTTCAGCTCATGTTAACACAATGACATTTTCTATATCTTCTGTTGTGGAACACTTCCTCTTTGAAGTATGGTAACATTCCATGCTTCTGACAGTGGGATAAAGCATTATGCCTTTGATAGGGAATTCCTTGTATGGTCACTACCTTTTGTGGATTATCTAGATCTTGACTTTAATGGACATTTTATCACACTGGTAGATGGTAGGAGGCTTTACCTTTGACGACTTCTTTGACAGCTAGTTGGACCCCCTTTTTAAATTTCCGTTTGAATTAATTAGAACAAGCCTCTATCCTCTGTTGGCAATGACTTTAATTTGTAAAACCATGTCTCAATGGATCACATAAGGACTACTCTAACACAAAACAAGACCATTGAGCATGAAAGATATGTTTAAACAACACATTATTCATTGCCCAATGAGGGAAGTTATCTCTTAAAAGTGGCATGCCTCCTCACTTTCAAGGATGGTACCTTGTTCCCGGAACAGACTTTGTCTTGGTGCTTTTCCTCGTTAGTAGCAATTTTCATATTTGCTCCCCATCTTTTCATATAGCCTTGCTCAGGCATTGATTCCTTTAGATAATCTTCTTGTAAGTTTTCTACATCCATTGGATCTCTCAGTGGCTGTTGCCCATCCCTCAATAGGACTGCTTTCGGATATCCCAAATATATATGATTATCTATAAATTCCACCCCCCCCCAATGGATGATAAAGAAAATACAATTTTAGTGCTTACCCTTAAATATTTTTCTACTCCATTCTCAATTATGAGAGACATAATCTATGTTGTCCAAAGTATTGGGACACCTGCCTTTACACGCACAAGAACTTTATTGTCATCCCAGTCTTAGTCTGTAGGGTTCAATGTTGAGTTGGCCCACCCTTTGCAGCTATAACAGCTTCAACTCTTTTGTGAAGGCTGTCCACAAGGTTTAGGAGTGTGTCTATGGGAATATTTGACCATTTTTTCATAAGTGCATTTGTGAGGTCAGGCACTGATGTTGGATGAGAAGGCCTGGCTCACAGTCTGTGCTCTAATTCATCCCAAAGGTGTTCTATTAGGTTGGGGTCAGGACTCTGTGTAGGCCAGTCAAGTTCCTCCACCCCAAACTCGCTCATCCATGTCTTTATGGACCTTGCTTTGTGCACTGGTCCAAATCATTTGGTGGATTATGATGTGCAGTTGCTTTTCATGGGTTGCACTTGGCCCCTTAGTTCCAGTGAAGGGAACTCTTAAGGCATCAGCATACCAATAAATTTTGGACAATTTCATGCTCCCAACTTTGTGGGAACAGTTTGGCTTGGCCCCTTCCTGTCCCAACATGACTGCGCATCAGTGCACAAAGCAAGGCCCAAAATTACATGGATGAGCGAGTTTGGGGTGGAGGAACTTGACTGGCCTGCACAGTCCTGACCTTAACCTGACAGAACACCTTTGGGATGAATTAGAGCAGAGACTGGGAGCCAGGCCTTCTCTTCCACATCAGTGCCAAATTTCACAAATGTGGTTCTTGAAGAATGGTCAAAAATTCCCATAGACACACTCCTAAACCTTGTCGACAGCCTTCCCAGAAGAGTTGAAGCTGTTATAGCTGCAAAGGTTGGGCCAACTCAATATTGAACCCTGTGGACTAAGACTGGGATGCCATTATAGTTCATGTGCATATAAACGCAGGCATCCCAATACTTCTGACAAGATAGTGTATATTATATAGGAAATGGCCTTCAATGTTGTTTCCTGTGTGCCAGTGCCCATCTCCTGTAGACAGCTGCATATAACCCAAATGTCTAGGATTTTTTGCAAATGCTGTGTCCCTCAATGGACTTCAAGAAATAGATTTTATGGTACAAAAATCTTATTTTTTTTCACTTATCGAACAGACATAAAAAAACAACTTGAATAGCATATTTAACAGACCAAAAGGGAGCGAATAAGAGAAATTCATTGTTGGGGTTTACATACACTTTAAGTGTTTTGGCTTTTTTTTAACAGAAAGGGTTGAAATCCTTCCTGAAATGACACTGGTGTTATTTTATGCTATCAGTTTAGATGTGAATAATGTAAAATAATTAGAAATGTTGTCTGAAGCTATTTTTATCATGGCAAGTTAACAGCAATTTGGTTCTTTTGGGAATGTCTTCCTGAACCTCCCATGGGACTCTGTTCTAAGCGCTCTTCAGCATGAAGCTACCAACATTTTCTTAATTGGGCCCAAGGGAAGCAATCGCAGAAGAAGTGCTAAACTGACTACTGAACATCGAATTCTAAAGTCCAGTGCACAAGCTAGAGAAGGTTATTAGCAATGTACTGTTTTTCATGCCTTCTTTCTGCTGACCTCTCATATGACCTATGCCAATTTCCTGTAGGTGCCAAGGGGCCGAGGCATTTGAAATCCAGCATTCCAATCTTGCAAATGGCATTTTCATGAAGTTTTTGAAAAAGCGTTTATTGGAAGATAAGAAAATCACAGTCCTCCTGGATCAGGTTGCAGAAGGTGAGTCAATATTGTATTGCTGCAGTAATGGCCATGGAGTGCAGATGCTGTCTGCATTATTATTATATCTCCTATTTATAGAACAGCCACAGTAGAACTTAAAGCCAAACTCCAGCCAAACAGCTTAAAACAAAGTTGAAATACATATATATCAGAGCTGTCTGACCTACCAAAATATTTCTAACTCATGTGCAGGTGGTCTTTTGATTCAGGTAAGCCTGCCAAACAGCATGACTGTGTCAGTCAGCTTTTCCTTACCTCATTTAAAGTGGAACTTCACCCAAAAGGGTAAGTTCTGCTTTTTTTCATCCCCCCCCCCCTTTCCACTGCAACATTTGCACCTTTTTTGGGGGGAGCGGGTACCTGAGCCGGAAGTTCAGCTCCCCTCCTTCCCCCACAGTCTTCTAGGACACATCACAGGTCCCAGAAGACTACAGGACCATTCACAAGGTACATGCGCTATAGGAAACTGGCTGTGAAGCTGCAAGACTTCACTTACTGTTTCCCTTACTAGAGATGCCGGAGCATGCACCCAAAGCAGATTGAAGAATCAACTTGGGTGAGGACATTGCTGGATCCCTGGACAGTTAAGTGTCCTTACAATAAAAGTCAGCAGCCCGGAGCTCTTCTTTAAGGAAACCCTGGCAGGTTCTAAAAAATGCAGCTAAAGGATGAGGTATTATACTCTCCGCCGTGGCGGCTTTTGCCAACGTTCAAGACCTTCAGCCTCCATCAGTCTTTTCAAACAGAGTCAACAACTACGGATGGTATATTTCACCAAGAGATAAAGGAGTAAGGGAAAGTCCCATTCCATCAGACTGTAGCTATAAATGGAACACCACTTTTAGATGGATTGTCCTTATATATATTTCTTTCTGTTAAACGTCCTTTGCAAATATACGGAAGGTCGGCATGACTAAAGTGGGGATGAGGTCCGGGAAGGGTTAAACCTTAATTATTTAGTGGTGAAGGGGCCTAGTTTTTACCTTATTAGACTATGAAGGTCAGATGATCGGGGATGAGCCACAAGGGTGGTTCATGCAAGGAATGCTGGGTGTTCATTCCAGAAAGTTCAGGCGAAGAGGAAACTTCCCACCCTCCCGCACTGTATTCTGGGTTACTGGGGTATTAGGGGTCTGGGTTTACTATTTTGGGTTACAAATTTATACGCATGTCCTTATCACAAAAAAAAATAAATAAAAGGGAATCGTTGTCACAGCAGTTTTGCGGGTCAGGGAGTCTTTGGCGGGTCAGTGTGTAACCATATTGTTACAAAATTGTGGGCCCATCTAGGGTATTGCACTTCCACCTGGTTGGTTATTGGTGGTTATCCCAGGAGCTAAGTCCCCTGGGGGAAAATATAAGAAGGTGTGAGGTCGTAATGTCTTCAAGCTGATCGGGTTGCAGTTGAGGACATGGGCAATTACAGTTAGAAAGTGTGCCTTAAGGACACCCAAAGACCCACTTCTGGTTGCATTGTTGATTGTTGAATTGTTTTAATTTATGTTACTTATCTGTTTGTTTGTTTGTTAACCTCCCTGGTGGTATGATTATGTCAGATTTTTGCATCTCAAAGCGGTACTTTTTTTCGCATAGAAATTCTGCGTTTTATATTCTAGGCCTGTAATTCTTAGGAATAACTCACTTAAGACAAGAGTCTAGTAGACATCCTGGGTACGATAAAGTTTGAAATAACAAAATCATAAATTATAATATATATGAAAAAAATATATATATTATATAATAACTTTAAATAATCAAAAATAATAATATAATAATAATTAAATTTATTCAATAATGTAATCTAGTCCAAAACACTGAAATTTGCTCAGTTGCAGAATTGTCACTCTCGTCACTTTCAGTGTCTGATGATAAATTTCTTCACAAATCAGTATCACTCAATTCTGCAAATGATTCTTATTTACTATCGGTGTTTTCTAGCTGATCAAAAACCGCTTTTGACTTAAAGCGACACTTTTTTCTGCCATGGACGTTCTCAAATTTCCAAGCAGAAAGAATGGCATATATAATATAAAAGTGCATGCAGGGCACTGGGCAAACCACTAGGGACAAAGGGGATGTGAAATGATTTCATACAGTAATATAATCTTACAGATTACAGTGTAGTGTATGTTTGCTGTGTGAACGGAGCCCGGCACACAGAGGCATCAAGCGGAAGACACAGCCCGCAGACACGGCGGGGGGACATCGCTGGATCCAGGGGACAAGGTAAGTAACCCAGCCTTGGATCCAGCGATGCAATCCCGAGTGTGACTCGGGGTTACCGCTATTTGCAGTGAAAACACCCCGAGCCACACTCGTCAAGCAGGTTAATAAAAGGCCTGCTGTGGCCATTTAATCCCACTTCACGCAGTTTTGTGTCTTCATTTAGAAAGGTTAACGGACCAAGGTTGACAAATCTTTTAGGATTAATGTACACATACACGGGACATTGTTTAACCTCCCCTGAATGATTTTGACTTGACAGCTAGAAACCGACATTTAAAACGTCAGTTTAGCCGCGTTTGCGTCTAGAAGCAATTTTTTTTTCTTTTTTTTAAATGACTAATGCCTGTAAATGGAACGCTGCTAAACACGAGTTACCGTGTTTAGGTGCATTTACAAGCTGTTAAAGGCATTTGGCGTTTCAAGTGCATCCGTCCTGAACTCATTTTTTTGCTTTCCCGAAAATGCTTCTAAACTTAACTGCCTAGAGGCGGCTATAAACGACCCTGTGTAAATGTACTGATAAGATAACATAGAGAAGAGTTCAGGGGCAGCTAAAAAAAATGCCCAACTGCCCCTAAACATCCGTTTACAATCAGCAGCAGTGTACATTAAGCCTTAGTCATTTGATTTTGGAGAGATTTGTCATTTTACTTATTTTGCTTTGCCCTCAGACATGGGACATTGCATGCTCACCAAAGGAGTACAAGCTCTTGAGATCTGCAGCAGCTTATCGGCCAGGAGGGCATTAACTGATCCAATACAGCAGAAGGCCTGCTCATCTGAGTCTTTGGCACGAAACCTGCAGTGGGAAAAAGCAAATGGTAAGTTGTCAAAGAGTTCAAAGGCTAGATTTGAAAAGCAGTTCACTTCCCAACCTCTTTGTCAATTAATAATTGTTACTCTTGAAATCCACACCTTTGTGTTATTTAGTGTCCAGTTATTCCTGGTGGAGGCCAGTAAGACTTGCAAATACAGATTTTTTTTGTGTACAGGTTTACAACCCCCCCATCCTCATTCCAGTGGAAGAACTATACATTATATCAGATATCATATAAACAAAAATAAGTTAAGGACTTCTGGGCATACATTTATTCTCAGCAACAGGAGTAGGTGTTAGTTTTTGACACATTTGGTTTAGTTTTTGGCATGGAGCTCCTGGTACAATAAAAAAACTCTGCATCTTATAGGGGAAAATTAAATCTAAGTATTCCCTACACCAGTAGTCTCCAAAACTGTGGCCCTTTGCTTGCCTATATCTGACCCTTGGGGTACTATTCCTCCCACTGATACGAGACACTGTTCTAACAACTGATACCAACAATGGAGAACCATTCTCCCCAATGATACCAATAATGGGGCAATACTTATCCCTATGATACCAACAATGGAGCACTACTCCTCCCCCTAATAACATGTGTGACAATGTTCACTCCCACTGAGACAGGAATATTTCCACTCCTGCTGGCCACAATCCGGCCCCCCGTCTGAAGGACTATAAGCTGGCCCTTTGTTTAGAAAGTTTGGAGACCCCTGCCATAAACTAAAGCCCTTAAATCTTAACCACTTCACTCCCCGGGAAGGATCTCACACTGTAGGACCAGCGTCGTAATTAACAATTGCGCGGTCGTGCAACTTTGTACCCAAACAAAATTTGCGTCCTTTTTTTCCCCACAAATAGAGCTTTCTTTTGGTGGTATTTGATCACCTCTGCATCATTTCTGATCACCGCTATAAACAAAAAAAGAGCGACAATTTTGCAAAAAAAAACAATATTTTTTACTTTTTGCTAAAATACATATCAAAAAAATATATAAAAGAATTTTTATTCATCGGTGTTGGCCGATATATATTCTTCTACATATTTGTGGTAAAAAAAAGATTGCATCAGCGTTTATTGGTTGGTTTGCGCAAAAGTTGCCACGTTTACAAACCATGAGAATTAATTTCAGGCGTTCTTACATTTTTTTTTAACTGGTAATGGCGGTGATCTGCGATTTTTATCAGAACTGCGATGGTGGGGCGGACATGGCGGATATTTTTGACCCTTTTTTGGGACCAATGACATTTATACAGCGATCAGAAATTGAAATATCCACTGATTACTGTATAAATGTCATTGGCAGTGAAGGGGTTAACCTGCAGTGGGTGATCTAGGGGTTAACTGTGTTCCCTAGGCGTGTTCTAACTGTGAGGGGGCTGGGCTGCCAGGAGCATAAGAGATCTAACTGATCCCAGTGACAGGGATCAGTAGATCTCTTACATGCTACCTGACAGAGCAGGGAACCGCCGTGTTTACATCGGCGGCTCCCCGCTCCTTCTCTCTGACAGGTAATCGCGGCTCGCCAGTGGTCATCAGGTCCGCCCGAGCCGCCGGCACACTCCTGCAGAGTGTGGCGGGGATGAAAGCCGCCGGCGGCAGTGCGCTTCCCCCCCCCCCCCGCAAACTGCGCACACGCAAATCGACGCTTATATACGCCGATTCACAGGACAGCACCGCGCAGCAGCAGTAAATATACTGCGCACAGTCGGGAACCGGTTAAAATGACAGTATTGATATGCACATTTCCAAGAATAATCCATACCATTCACTTCTAAATGATCCTGTAATCTATTTTTCATTAAATTTTTTCTAACTGTATTTTTTGCTTCTTTGTAATGGCCTCTGTGAGCTCCTGAACCTCTCCACCTCCCTATCATTTGTTGGGAGCGATGCACATTAGAAGCAGTCATGTGCACTGCTCTATGTACACTGTAAATCCCATAGTCCATCTCTGAAGCGAGCAAAAGAGGGTGGCTACATTCCTACATACAGTGAGACCATAAAGATTGAATGAAGCCGTCTTCTAACAGGAAGTTGGATCACAGCAACAAGAAAAAAAAAGGAATTTGGAATTTTAGAGGAGGCTGGGAGCCATGAACTTTTAGGCCTCATACACACGGGCGTTTTATAATAAATAAGCAAAACGCCAGGTCCGCCGTTTTTTTAAAAATCTGCGTTTTTTGCGGCGTTTTGCATCGGCGTTAGCGAGCGTTAGTGAGCGTCGGCGTCAATAGGCGTTTTTTTAAAAAAAATCAGTCCTCTGCTATTTTTCAACCTAAAAACGCCGGCGTCAAAAAACGCTTGTTAACGCCGGTATGGCGTTAGCGGGCGTTAGCAAGCGTTAGTGAGCGTTTTGCCAATTGGCGTCAAAAAACGCCAAAACGCTACAGCTACAGAACGCGATGGTCCCGCGTTCTAAAAACAGCTCACTAACGCCGACGCCCTCTACTGCTCACTAACGCCGGCGTTTTTAGAAGGCCATTGAATAACATGGAGAGCTGCAAAAAACGCCTACAAACGCCGGCGTGCAAAACGCCCGTGTGTATGAGGCCTTAAAGTCACTTTAGGCCATCCCAGCACTTAACCTACAGTATAAAACATTTTTCTTGGTTTGAATTGAGTAGGCTAGCAACCCTGTCAGATTTTTATTGCTGTCTGTCCCTGTTGGGGAGATCACCCCTCTCCATTCACCCAGGTGACTATTGGCACTGGAACTAAAAGTGAGGGAAAATCCAAAATTTTAGTTTGCCACCGAAACAGGACCAGAGGGATATTTTTAGTGGGGACATTTGCTGTTGTGACAACTAAGATGATTTTCCTTACTTTAGAGATATTTTCTCTGACTCTCTGTTGTATCTACAAGATAGAACAAGAATTCTACTCTTGTTGAAGATAGAACAGCCTTTCTCAACCTTTTTACCTCCAAGGAAACTTTGAAATTCATTTTAGGTCTAGGGGAACTCCTGATAGAACCAGTCCATTGGGATCCGTGGGAAAAATAACCCATACATTGATGACTAGTGTTTCCCACTTACAGTGGTGGTGAGAATGCCACCCTTCAATACAGCTACAAAGATCATTGGTGTCATGCCTCTGGCTCTTTCAATTGGCTTTGGCCCTGTGAAAATGCTCCATCAACAGATTGATCAATCAACAACAGCTCAAGGAACATGAATATGCTTTGATCTAAGCCTTTCCATTGTGGCTCTGGCTGTATGTTTAGGGTCGTTGTCCTACTGGAAGGTGAACCTCCGCCCCAGTCTCAAATATTTTGCAGACTCTAACAGGTTTTCTTCTAATATTGCCCTGTATTTGGCTCCATCCATCTTCCCATCAATCTGAACAGTTTCCCTGTCCCTGCTGAAGAAAAGCATCCCCACAACATGGTGGTTTCACGGTGGGGATGGTGTGTTCAGGGTGATGTGCAGTGTTAGTTTTCTGCCACACATAGCGTTTCGCTTTTTGATCAGAATGTTCAATTTTGGTCTCATCTGACCAGAGTATCTTCTTCCACATGTTTGCTGTGTCCCTCACATGGCTTCTCGCAAACTTCAAAGGGGACTTCTTAAAGCTTTCTTTCAACAATGGCTTTCTTCTTGCCACTCTTCCATAAAGCTCAGATTTGTGGAGTGCACGACTAATAGTTGTCCTGTGGACAGATTCTCCCACCTGAGCTGTGGATCTCTGCAGCTCCTCCAGAGTTACCATGAGCCTCGCGGCTGCTTCTCTGATTAATGCTCTCCTTGCCCGGCCTGTCAGTTTAGGTGGACGGCCATGTCTTGGTTGGTTTGCAGTTGCATACTCTTTCCATTTTCGGATGATGGATTAACCACTTCAATGTCATGCACTTTCTCCCCTTCCCGCCCAGACCAATTTTCAGCTCTCAGCGTTGTTGCATTTTGAATGACAATTGCGTAGTCATGCTACACTGTACCAAAATGAAATTTTTATAATTTTTTCCCACAAAGAGAGCTTTCTTTTGGTGGTATTTGATCACCTCTTGGCTTTTAATTTTTTACGCTACAAATAAAAAAAAGACAGAAAATTTGAAAAAAAGACGGCACTGATAAGGTGTCACTGATTGGCACTGATGATGAGGCACTTATATGCAGCACTGATGGGCACTGATAAGCAGCACTGACGGGCACTGATAGGTGGCACTGATATGTGGCACTGATGGGCACTCATAGGTGGCACCGAGCACTCATAGGTGGCACTGATGGGCACTGATAGGTGACACTGGGCACTGATAGGTGGCACAGATGGCCACTGATAGATGGCACTGATAGTTGGCACTGTTGGGCACTGATAGGTGGCACTGGTGGGCACTGATATGCAGCTCTGATAGATAGGCACTGGCAGGCAACACATATGGGCACAGTGTCATCCCTATAGTGCACTGTATGCTTCTTACCTGGTGGTCTAGGGTGGGCTCCCCGGTGGTCCTGGATGGCCTCCTGATTGTCTCCCGGGATAAACAATCAGCACAGACCCCCCCCCCCCCGTCAGAAGAGCCACCGATTGGTTCTCCTCTACTCATGTCTGCAGACGCGAGTAGAGAAAAGCCGATGCATGGCTCTTCCTGTTTACACTGTGACCAGCCGTGATTGGTCAAAGATTACACACCGCACCAATGTATGCCGCGATGCGCATGATCGCGGTTTATCCAGCCAGACGTCCGATCAGGATGACTAGACCACCGCCCAGCCGGACGGGAAGTGGTTAAACAGTGCTCCATGAGATGTTCAAAGCTTGGGATATTTTTTTATAACATAGCCCTGCTTTAAACTTCTCTACAACTTTATCCTTGACCTGTCTGGTGTGTTCCTTGGCCTTCATGATGCTGTTTGTTTAATAGAGTTCTCTAGCAAATATCCGAGGGCTTCACAGAACAGCTGTATGTATACTGAGATTAAATTGCACACAGGTGGACTCTATTTACTAATTAGGTGACTTCTGAAGGCAATTGGTATAAAGGGGGCTGAATACAAATGCACGTCACACTTTTCAAATATTTATTTGTAAAAAAAATATTTGAAAATCATTAATCATTTTCCTTCCACTTCACAATTACAGTATATGCCACTTTGTGTTCCTCTATCACATACAATCCCAATAAAACACATTTATCTTTTTGGTTGTAACATGACAAAATGTGGAACATTTCAAGGAGTGTGAATACTTTTTCAAGGCACTGTTGTTACCTCTTCCCCCCACCCATCAGATTACCATAGAGCACCCCTAATGCAAGCTTGATTTCTCCTCCTAGCTGATATAAACATAGATTTCAGGTACCGTAATTACAATAGCTGTATTTAAAAAATTAAATGGATTGTGATTTAATACATACGTGAACTAAAACAGCATTTTATATATTTTTATTTAGCAGATCTTAGTAGTATTTGCTAAGAGCGGCATAAAATTAAATATCAGGTGGCTCAGAATGTAATTTTAGTCATGTGATACCCCTCCAGAACTCCCAGAAAGTATCTGCATTGAATTCGACTGCGGTGCGAAAATCAAACTCGGATTTGCTGCTGAGTTCTCCAATGTCATGATCATTTACACTCGAATTGTCAGCAAACCCTCCAACATCATTGACTGTACAGCAAACATCACAGACTTTCCACTGGTAAGTGTATGCTGACTATTCTGAATGATATCTAAGAGACACACTGACCATGTCTGTTCGGATCAGCAGGGAATCCATGACCAAATCCCCTGCTGAATCAGAGCCGAACAATATGAGTGCCCTCCCAGTCCATAAAAAGGACACAGACCAGGGGTTGAATGAGACTAGCATCATTATTGAAGAGAAAGCAGCTTCTTTGCTTTTCTAGTGTGTCCCCCTTTCCTTACTGAAATTTGATTACAAAAAACTTTTGTAGTGGAAAAAGGTTAGAGAATATATTTACCTTTCCTCTGATTTTGTAGTGCAGACAATGCCATTATCATTCTTCCAGTGAGATCCCAAGGAATGCTGAGTAGCCCAAATCTGTCAAGATAATGCTGTGCACAATGCAGAATCCTCTTCTCAGCAAGATCTACTCTACATTACCCAGGATCTTACTGGAAGAATGGTGATGTCCCCTTCGACTAGGTGCCATGAACAGATTCCGGGCAAAGTTAAGTATATTATCTAAGGGGCCACACTAGAAAAGTGAACCTGGCTAGTTTTTTTTTTAATGGTTCCACTTTAAGGAGTTCTCACACCATCACCCATCGAAGCATGGACTCCACTAGACCTCTGAAGGTATACTGGCATTTCTGGCACCAAGCTGTTAGTAGCAGATCATTTAAGTCTTGTAAGCTGTGAGGTGATGAGGTGAGACCTCCATGGATCAGACTTGTTTTTCCAACACATCCCACAGGTGCCAGATTGAATTGAGACCTGGGAAACTTGGAGGCCAAATCAAACCTCGAATTCATTGTTTTATTCCTCAAACCATTCTTAGGCCACCTTCCTTTGCTGTTCCGATGCTTACGCACCCGTATCAAGGTGCTTTTTGCTCTGGACACCGATCAACATGGGCACCCTGACCGGTTTACAGCTACACAGCCCCATACACAACAAACTGCAATGTGCTGTGTGTTCTGCCACCTTTCTATCAGAACCAGCATGAAGTGTTTTCCTTCTTTGGACCACTTTTGGTTGGTCCTGACCACTGCAGACTGGTAACATCCCAAACGAGCTGCAGTTTTGGAATTGTTCTGACCTAGTTGTCTAGCCATTACAATTTGGTCCTTGTCAAAGTCACTCAAATCCTGACTCTGCTGGTTTTATTATTTTCTACTTCTGCCATGGTCACTTTTAAGTATAATTGTATAGATTGCAATGTATATGTGTGCTTAGTTAGTTTTCATCAAACACATCTAAAACCGGTTTGCACTATGTTTGCTTTCATGCAGGATTTATATGTGGACCCAAAAGAAACAAATAAGGGCACACCAGAGGAGACTGGCAGCTTCTTGGTGTCTAAAGAGCTTCCTAAACATTGCTTATATACTCGCCTGAGCTCATTACAAACACTAAAGGTCTGTATGGATACTAATGTTATAAAATGAACAGAATGTTGGATACTTGTCTTATTTAAAGGATTAGTTCACCTTTACAAAAAATGCCTATGCAGGCCTATAGATAATAAACTGTGCAGCTTTGACCAGAGTTGAATAATGCCCTTGCTAGAGGTGTAGGCCACGTATGTAGCTCTTTGAGCCTGGACAAAAACTGTCAGAGGTGGCATCCCTCTGCCTTGATTTATTGCTAGTTTGTTGCTAAGACACTCCCAGCCATTACTGTTGGTCCCTCCATCACAGGAGTAAGCTCTTTCTCTGATTCAATCCCCTTTACATGAGCTGTCTCTACCCTGAGCTCAGTGATAGAGGAGATAGTGGACTGCTCATGTACAGGAGTTTGAGAGCTTGCTTCTGTGTTGGTAGGGGTAAGCAGTAATATCCGGGAGTGTCATAGCAACAGCCTAGGAACAAGGCAGGATGGCATGGTGCCATTTTTGGGACTCTTTGAGCCAGACATCAGGAAGTATGTAAATGGCCTACACCTATAGCAAGGGAATTATTCAGCTTTAGTCCAACCTGCACAGTTTGTTTATATCTATAGGCACCCCTTACCCGAATAGGCAATGAAACAAACCTTTAAGCAACATATAGCTTAAAGGAAAAAGGAGAAAAGGTAGGTGTGTTCTTTCATTTCTTTTGGAGATAGCTAGAGCTTTGCTGTGAGTGGCACTTCTTGGTTTTCCTATTTAGAAAGCACCCTCCATGTGTTCCATGATTCTGGTGACAACTCATGATGGCTCATTCTCCACAGGAATATCTTGAAAATGCGCTCAAGAAACAGGGGAGTTCAGCTTACGGCCATTGACCTGGTTATAAGAAGGATCAGGGTTGGGGAGTGAATTTTGTCAGTCATAATTCAAAAACTTAACCAAAGATGAGAGTCACGCCAATAATAATTTTTGGATCCTGTAGTATTTATTTATTCAAAAAATGTCAAAGT
The DNA here is from genome assembly GCA_018402905.1 of Glandirana rugosa. Classification (NCBI taxonomy): domain Eukaryota; kingdom Metazoa; phylum Chordata; class Amphibia; order Anura; family Ranidae; genus Glandirana; species Glandirana rugosa. The sequence goes on from BLSH010434103.1 coordinate 896,896, forward strand.
AACAATCCAACACATGTCAGGGCATATAAACACTCCGCCTTTCACAGTGGCTTAGCTTGAAGATAATAATAAGAACAAACACATGGATGTTTGACAGATGCTGAAGTTAAATAGTTTTTTGTCCTGATAATAGATATCAACAGAAGAGCTTTCAATAACCAAGTGCTAAAGCCTAGCTCCCAAATCTTCACATTTTATGTTGATATTAATACTGTAGCCCCCTAGCCTATCAGTGGGAAGCTCTAGTTTCTTATCAACTTTATAGATTCCATACAAGGAGCCATTTTAAGTTGCATTTATGTTTGTCAGCTGCCTAACCTGTAGAGTATTTGTACTCTACAGCGTAGACCATACTCCATTTTCAAAATCCAACTAGCTTCAGATGACTGGCCTCCCATTCATACCCTGACCATCTCAATTATAACTGGGAAAGAAAAATAGTGGCAGTTCTTTTTTTTTTCCAAACAAGCTTTATTAAAAGGTATGATGGCTATGGTAGATCACATTAGCAAAAAAAAAAAAAAAAGTTACCAAGAAAAACACTCCAACAATGCACTGTAAAATCATAACAAAGCGATTGACATGGGTTTTCATACCCCAAGAGGAAGTATCAAATAGAGCTAAACAAAAGGGCTGGTTAATTACCAGTATACTGTTGCAGTTATATTGATCACTTGGGACAGGTATCATCCATGGATTGGACACTGTCTAGTATTCTCCTGTATAAAACTAGGTAAGTTGGAGAATAAGAAGTGTGTTGACTGCAGAAATCGTGCTGTGATGATTTAGGTATAAAGTAAACATTTTGCAAGGGCTTAGGTTAAGATCTAGGTCTAATAGGATATGTGTGCATTGTATGTAAGGGCGTCTTGGAGGTGTGATCTAGAGTGAATTATCTAGTGTGCTATGGTAGCGGTGATATCCGGCCCTATGTCGTGCGGATTGTTGGGTTTCTGTATGGATGCGGTCAACGGACCCCTAGATACCCATACAGAAGAAGGAGTTTCCATAGCGCCTGGTCTAAGCTCTAACTTAGAGAAGGTGACATGTCGAAATTCTTGCACCTACTGCAAGGAGAGGGAGTAACGGGGGAGGTATCGTGTCGGATAAAAGAGGGGAGGGGGGGAATCAAGCTAAACTACTACCAGAAAGGGGGCTGTGGGAGGAATAGGATAAAGTCTGTGGCTCTCCAGAGAGGTAGGGATAAGGCGATAAGCAGGGGGTCAGTAGTAAGTAGGAAGAAAAAAGGGGTCAAGCGGATATGGAAAAAGAGGGGGGGGCTCTTCCTCCTCCTCCAATCAGGTTATGAGTATGGACCATCTTTAATGGACACTAGTGGCAGTTCTTACCTGGAAGATCTCACTTGTAGATTTTCAACATACTAGAGTATATGGGACCAGAGCAGTGTTGCCAACCTACCAAATTGAAATGTACTGACACAACACCCACACTTTACTGGCACAGCAAAGTTTTTACTGCCATTTCCAAAAGTTACAAAATTACAGTTTTAAGTGCAAGTTTCAGTATTTAGACTACATACAAGTACAATATGCAATTAGCAATGTGATGT
>BLSH010434103.1:898475-914484 GCA_018402905.1 Glandirana rugosa
GTCGGATAAAAGAGGGGAGGGGGGGGAGTCAAGCTAAACTACTACCAGAAAGGGGGCTGTGGGAGGAATAGGATAAAGTCTGTGGCTCTCCAGAGAGGTAGGGATAAGGCGATAAGCAGGGGGTCAGTAGTAAGTAGGAAGAAAAAAGGGGTCAAGCGGATATGGAAAAAGAGGGGGGGGCTCTTCCTCCTCCTCCAATCAGGTTATGAGTATGGACCATCTTTAATGGACACTAGTGGCAGTTCTTACCTGGAAGATCTCACTTGTAGATTTTCAACATACTAGAGTATATGGGACCAGAGCAGTGTTGCCAACCTACCAAATTGAAATGTACTGACACAACACCCACACTTTACTGGCACAGCAAAGTTTTTACTGCCATTTCCAAAAGTTACAAAATTACAGTTTTAAGTGCAAGTTTCAGTATTTAGACTACATACAAGTACAATATGCAATTAGCAATGTGATGTAAGGTAGATATTAAAGTGATTGGAGTATGCTGTCCAATTCTGGCCAGCAGTCCTCAGGAGGGATGTGCTGGAACTGGAGAGGGTCCAGAGAAGGGCAACAAAGCTGATTAAGGGATTGGAGGACCTTAGTTATGAGGAAAGATTACGAGCACTGAACTTATTCTCTCTGGAGAAGAGAAGCTTGAGAGGAGATATGATTTCATTGTACAAATACCATAATGGTGACCCCACAATAGGGATAAAACTTTCCCGTGCATGGGAATATAAAAAGACACACGGCCAATCACGAAAATTAGAAGAAAGCCGGTTTAACCTTAAACTGCATAGAGGGTTCTTTACGGGAAGAGCAGTGAGGATGTGGAATTCTCTTCCACAAACAGTGGTTTCAGCAGGGAGCATTGATCATTTCAAAAAACTATTGAATAGGCACCTAGACGACCACAATATACAGGGATATGCAATGTAATACTGACATAAAAGCACACACACAGGATGGACTTGATGGACTTGTGTCTTTTTTCAACCCCACAAACAAAGTAACTATGTAATTATGTAACTATGTATTGTAAGCGATCACCTTGTAAAACAACCCATTCAGTTTAAAATAATAGGAGAGCAGAGGGACTGGCAGGAACACCAGGGATTTCACGCAAAAGAAGCAATACAAAGAGAACATGGCAGGCACATATCAGTAATATGAAATGTTGGGGTAACAAACACTTTAAGGCAAAAAGCATATTTCTTATTTTGTTTTTGATATAGTAAGTAAGTAGCTCAGGGACAGGACAGTATTCTGATTCAGCATCCCTACAAACGCTCCTGGGGTCTGATCTGTGAGGTGCTATCACACACTCTAGATCAGGGGTCCTCAAACTATGGCCCTCCAGTCGTTCAGGAACTACAATTCCCATCATACCTAGTCATGTCTGTGAATGTCAGAGTTTTACAATGCCTCATTGGATGTGTAGTTCCGCAACAGCTGGGGGGCCTTGGTTTGAGGATTCCTGCTCTAGATCATCTCCACTTATAACCCCTCCCTTTGGGATTGTTACCAATCTTACTTACCTTCCATGGGAGATGTTACTGCCATTTATCTGTTACTTAGTGAATGGAGTTCTGATTGCCACATAGGGATAGACTGATGTTTTTTAATGATACTAAATGCAGATGGTGGGTGCATATTTGCCTCACTGAGTGCTTATACACATACCTTTAGTAATTCTATTGCAATGGGAAAGTTAGCAGTCCCTGTTATAGTGCACCCTTGGAGAAAATGTGTGTAAGCTTCCGAAGAAGTGGTTTACCACGAAACATGCAGAGCTTTGTCTGCAAACTATACTGTATAATTTTATGATTGTGTCACTATCATCAGAATTCTTGTACAGGCGGTCCCCGGGTTACAAACAAGATAGGGACTGTAGGTTTGTTCATAAGTCGAATTTGTTTGTAAGTCGGAACAGATACATTTTTTAAGTGTAGCTTCAGCCAAAACAAATATTTTTAAGCTTTTTGGATAGCATAGGGAAGGGTTAACACCCCTGTAATGTTTGTTTTGCTGTCTGTGTTTCTGTTCAGAAGATTTCACCTCACTTCCTGTCCCAATGATAATTGGATTTTGAAAATTTTGGGTTGTTGTGGAAGCAAACCTTGGTGATAAAGCATCAGTGGAGACCCCTTTTTCCCATAATAACTCTTACAGGAGTGAATTTCCCTTCCTAGGGGGAGATTTCCTCTCACTTCCTGTTGTCTCCCTCCGTTTGTAAGTAGGAGTCGTTCATAAGTTGGATGTTCATAACTAGGGGACTGCCTGTATAGGTGTTACTGACTGGTGTGGCCAATTTGTTTGGAGGCTACATTCAACTGTAGACCCATACAGAACTGGTTTTACATATGTGATTTTTTTAAATGAATTTGTTATAAATACAATTTTGTTAACCCCTTCCTTACCGGGCACTTAAACCCCCCTCCTGCCCAGACCAATTTTTGGCTTTCAGCGCTGTCGCATTTTGAATGACAATTGCGCGGTCGTGCGACGTTGTACCCAAATAAAATTTGCGTCCTTTTTTTCCCACAAATAGAGCTTTCTTTTGGTGGTATTTGATCCCCTCTGCGTCATTTCTGATCGCCGCTATAAACAAAAAATGAGCGACAATTTTGCAAAAAAGAACAATATTTTTTACTTTTTGCTAAAGTACAAATCCATAAAAAAAAATATTCATCAGTTTTGGCCGATATATATTCTTCTACATATTTTTGGTAAAAAAAAAAATCGCAATCGGCGTATATTGATTGGTTTGCGCAAAAGTTATCGCATCTACAAACTGGGAATTGATTTATGGCGTTTTTATTATTATTTTTTTTTTACTAGTAATGGCGGCGATCTGCGATTTTTATCGGGACTGCGATATTGGTGCGGAAATGTCGGACATTTTTTACACATTTTTGGGACCAATAACATTTATTCAGCGATCAGAAATTTAAATGACCACTGATTACTGTATAAATGTCATTGGCAGTGAAGGAGTTAACCTGCAGGGGGCAGTGAAGGGGTTAACAAATGTTCCCTGGGTGTGTTCTAACTGTGGGGGGGATGGGTTGGCCGGGACATAACAGATCTAACTGATCCCAGTGACAGGGATCAGTAGATCTGTCCTGTCCCCTGTCACAGAACGGGGAACCGCCGTGTTTACAACGGCGGTTCCCCGTTCTGAGGCCCCTAAAAGAGATCGGCGGGTCTCGGGCGGACATCGAGTCCGCCCGACCCACGGGCACGCTCGCGCAGCGTGCGGTGCGCGCGCCGCCGCTGCCGCCAGGGGGGCGCGCCAGGAGCATGCGCAGTGGAGGACATCCATGGACGTCCTCCGGGCATTTCAGATCCGCGCTGGAGCCGTACTTCGGCAATAGCGCGGATCTGAAGTGGTTAATATTTTTATCATTGGTGCTTACAAAGTCCATTTTTTTCCAATTTTTCCTCTTCTGCTATACATGACTGGGATGTGGCACCTTGCTACTTTAGTACACACCCGTACTGCTATCCCGGGTTTGTGTACTTAATTTTCTTTATTGCTTTTCCTGTCACTGCCATTGACTGGCAGGAGAAAGGTGCCTGTTTTTTACTGGCTGCCAGTAAAAATAGTGATAGTTGGCAACACTGGACCAGAGTGGTCTTGTTTACTCAGAAGAGATCTTGGGAAAGAAGTAATTGTTACTGCCGGAAGCCAGTGTGCTTGTTTTCTTGCAGCAGGAACATATAATAATCCTGATGTTGAGACCTGTTATATTGCTTTCAAGGGAACTTAAAGTAAGAATGAAAGTCGGTCCCTGTGTCCCATAACATGGGGTGCAGGCTTATCCTGATACCAATCCAGAGGGCTAGTAAGTATAAAGAGGAAAGGATCGCTGCTTCTCCTGACCAGCCTAGATGAAAAAAAAAAACGATAAGGATTGGGCTTAGCCTACATGTCTCCACCACACCATACACCCTGATGCATTTCGTCCCACCCACTGGGGCTTAGTCATAGGGGCAGGGAGAAATGCATCAGGGTGTATGGTGTGATGAAGCCATGTAGACTGAGGCTACTCCCTATTTTTTTCACCTGGGCTGGTTGGGATTAGCAGCGATCCTTTCCCCTTTATACTTACTAATCTTGCTGCTGATTTTTGTGTCGGATGCTCAACAGGGTGGGTGAGGAGTGTGGTCTGCATGATCATTGCCAACATTCAGTTCAGCATATTGTTTCCACATAGAATGTCAAGGTGCACTAAGAGGACATCAGCAATGTGCACCAAGCTCTTCTTTTTTTACAAGTCCTAAAGGTCATATTGCACGACAGTGTCTCTCCAACCTAGCTAAAACATTGTAGAATTTATTTCACTTGCCAGGAACTCCTCCATGGTTCAACCAGCATTGGAGTGATGTAGGAGCTTATATATTGTATTGCTGTTGTGGACACATTGCTGCTATCAACAGGATCACTGCTGTGACATGAGCCTAAGGCAGAATATGCACACGTTGAATGTCACACCAAACCCAACTTAGATGCAGCCATTTTTCCTTTAAAATGCTTGATTGCACATGCGTGACCAAATTTCACAGGTCTAGTCTTTCAGTACCTACACAGGACTTCCAGATCATGGGCAAGCAAAATAAATAATGCATGTTTAGAGCATACATGCACAGATATATTAGTTGTTAAAGGACAATGACTGGTGGTATATTATATATATATGAGCATCTGTAAGGTTCAAAAGTGCTTTGGTTAAAACCAGACTTGTCATTGTGTACAAAGTTAGTTTGGTTTTTCCCCATATTTATAAATTATAATTATTATTATTATTATACAGGATTTATATAGTGCTAACAGTTTACGCAGCGCTTTACAATGTAAAAGGGTGACAATACAGATACAATAAAATACAAGAAGAAAAAGATGGCCCTGTTCAGGAGAGCTTACAATCTAATAGGGTGGGGCAGGTAGTACAAAATATTCTAACTGTGGGGAATGAGTTGATGGAAGAGGTAAAAGGTTAGTTGGAGGTGTGATAGGCTTCCCTGAAGAGATGAGGTTTCATGAATTGCCTGAAGGTAGCAAGAGAAGGAGATAGGCGGACAGGTTGAGGTAGAGAGTTCCAGAGGATGGGAGAGGCTCTGGAGAAATCCTGCAGATGAGCATGGGAGGAGGAGATGAGGTAGCTTGAGAGTAGAAGCTTGGGTACTTGTAACATTTGAGTGAGGCAGTAATTGGCAGGAGGTGACAGATGCTTTTCATTGACGCAGAATATTCAAAAACTTGCTGCAATTATTTTGTCAAGATGATATAATCCTTTCTGATATCCATTTCCTTATTTCTCACTAAGGAAAACCTGACCTTCACTGTATGTCTCATCTACATGTATGAAGGAGTTGAGGATATGGTGGAAGAAAGGAGGAAAATTGATGTTGGAAAGCCACTTGTAGCAAAATTAGACATTCATGCTGGATTTCGGTCCCCCTGCGCACAGTCCAGCCATCTACCTCACAGTCCTTGCCACAGTCCGGATTATGCCTCTGCAGGCCATCACGCCTCTCGTATTTTTTCAAGTCCCCGTTATCCGCAGTCACCCCACAACGTGCACCATTCCCACCTAAGACGCAGCATACCGCCAGAAAGCTACCATCAAGACCTCTACTCAGCATTTCCTTCTAGCAGTAGAAGATATTTCTCAGAAAATAAATCTCTGTGTAGCAATGTAACAATAACATCACAAAGGAACATTCCAGAGGAGAGCACGGAGGAGAACTTTGGTTATCAATATAAACAGTGAACACACCTACTTAAATTATGTATTTTATTTTTGTACTTAAATTTGTCATGTCAGTATTCTGTATGGGGTTCATTTTGTGGCTGCACGTGCACATCCCCTTGATGTTTAAAAGGAATAGTAGATTCTGCAAGGCCCTGCCATCAACTGTGTTCTCATTCTGCCCCTCTCCGGTGCCATTCATTTCCATCCTGGGAATTGAAGAATGAATCTGCCCTCCCCTGTACATTTAGTTTCATCACATGTGTACACACCATTAGGATAGTAGGCTTGTGTCTAAGGGGCTGAGGGATCACCAGAAATATGTCACAGAGTCTGGTAGACCCACTGTGTCACCAGGGGTGACAGTCAATTAACAAGCAAGACAGATGCTAGAATGTGTAAGTCCTCAGATGATCACAGCAAACAGCAGACAGTGGCAGAGTCAGCAGGCTGATACTCAGGTGGAGACTGTCCAAGTTTAAGACAGGTAGAACAATGACTGACAGTAGCGAAGGTAACAGACCGATGATCAGGATAAGCACAGACTAGCAGAGCACAAATGCAATCCAAACAATCAGTAATAATCTAAGGCATGAACAGTCAGACAGAACTTTATCCATAGGATGATTAGATAGACTAACCTTTTGACCAGGCACAGGCTGAATACCCAGCAGTCTATTTAGGCATTCTTAATGAGTCAGGTGTGGCCTGAGCCCCAATGCTGGGTGATGACTAGTAGATTGAGAAAGATCAATGCTAATCATTACATAATAGAGGTGATTCTAACAGAAGCTTGATGCTCTCGGTACCAAAGGCTATGTGACTACAGCCTACAGTGACGGTACTTCCATGCTTCTTTTTCCCTTCATTCACATGGCACCATTTTTACCACAGTCCTCTTTGTCTCTTTGCAGTCTCTTTACAGTCTGTCATTATACCCATTACTTCATCTCTCACATTTCTACTTTTTTTTCTCCACACACCATACTCTAATGCAGGGATATGCAATTAGCGGACCTCCAGCTGTTGCAAGACTACAAGTCCCATCATGCCTCTGCCTCTGGGTGTCATGCTTGTGGCTGTCAGAGTCTTGCTATGCCTCATGGGACTTGTAGTTCTGCAACATCTGGAGGTCCGCTAATTGCATATCCCTGCTCTAGTGGGAAGGAAGGGTCAACACTCCATTCTAAAGACCAACTGTAGTAGAAGCCACTGCCTACCCGATCATTGCCAGACAAAACAAGAATTAACTGGGAAATAGGTCCTTACTTTGATGCTCACAACTGTTGCTTCATCTTTCCATAATGTCACTTGACCCAGTGACACTTGACCCAGTCTGTTCACTCCAGGCACATATTAAATGTTTTGTAGAGAAGTCCAACTATGAATGTGTCCCTGTTCTTCCAGTTACACTCTACAGCCCTTAAACCGTCTGGCGTTCTTGTTTAGGTCTTATCCCTGTACAGAGATAAGGGGAAGACTAGGCATTATAAAGCTACCCAGTCCAAGTTTAGACCTGTGATCACAACATCTGGCAGAGAGAAGTCTTCCAGCTTTCTTTTTTTGTTTGCATCTCTGCAATGTCACAAAGGAAACATGTTGTAATATGTGAAAAACTGTGTCACAGTAAACCATGACTTTGGAACATCCACCTTTCACAATGAGCAACCAGTGAATGAGGCACCGTGTTACACTTTGCGTAGTACACTTTCTTTAGCCCACATAATTATTTTCCTACTATAAAAGGGTGACTTTATTGGGTTTGTGTCCAGTCTTTCCCTTACAATGATACTTGAATAAACAGTATTGGAAAGGTGGACACTATTGCTCATGATCACCTAGCACTCCCTGTGTCTCCCCTCTACTACCAGAAGGGTCTCCTTTGTCCATGTGAACTTTTTCACCTATGTATGTGTAGCACCCTCCCCAACCTCCAAGGGCCTGGTGGTGACCTCCAGAGGCCAGAAGGGCTGACATTTCTCCTCATGGTGCAGGATACTAGGCATAGTGGGTGTAGTGCAAGATGGAAAGATGGGCACCAGTCACTTTTAAAAATGAACAAAGAGAGTTTTATTTCTCTTAACAGGAAATGTGGGAGAGAAGGATAGGGCACAGGACACCCTTAGGCAAATGCAATACTTGGCAGACTACTTGGACAAAAATAGAACTAGGCAGACAGCAATACCGAAAAGGGGCCTTTAAGCTGAATGCAGCAATCTGTATCTCGTAGCAACTGCTGTCTCCTATACCAACAACTTTACTCACAGTATTCCACTGTAGATCCTCAAGCTCGGCTCACAGCTACCCGCTGGATTCCTTGGACTCACAGCTACCCGCTGGATTCCTCAAGCTTATCTCACAGCTACCCACTGTACTTCTTCAAGCTCTACTTACAGCTACATGCTGTACCCCTTCAAGATTTACTCACAGCTACCCGCTGTACTTCTTGGATGAGTTCTCTCCTGAAACTTTCCCAGCTACTTCACAGTTCCTGGCTGATGAAGCATCTCCTCTGGTACTCCTTCAAAACTCCATCCCTCTACACCTCCCTCTAGCAACAAGAGTGGTAGACCCTCTGGCAACTTCTCCCTTGCCTCCCGGCAACAATCAGGCTCCCTTCAGGCTGAGCCCCTTTACACGTGGTTAGGCCTCAGGCTTCAGGCCTACACTTCTGCTGCTGCTCCACACACACCCACCCAGGCTGCAACCTGGGTGGAAAGAACCTTGCTTATCTGAACTTCCCTGAATAAAAAGCCTATCCCAGCAGCTCCAGTGGCCGAAGAAATTCCTGCTGATTTGCTGAGAAAAGCATATTCACTCAACCTGAATTCACTGTAACCTATCATACTAATGCCAAAGGTAACCTATTGACAAAAGGGAAGAATCACAGTTAAACCAAGCTTAGGAGAAACCCATTTGATCAAGACTACAAATGAACCAGGCTAGATACCGCCTAGCACAACTAAATTTACTAGCAGCCCTGTTTAGGACAAGGATGCTACATATGAAAAAGCACTGATGAATGTAACAGAGACATTCATCGGTCAAAGCAGTTGTGCAGCCTGTGCTTCTGCATAGACGTAAAAAAGGACAAGGAAGTTGAAAGAAGAGTAAAAGGATATGACTTTAAAATTGATGCTTACTTCTTTAGTGTCATAGCACTGGGTCTACTGGTACTTCTAATGTCACAGGATATTATACCATTGAAGCAGAGACAGCCGGTGGAGACACAGCTGGCATAAGTAATGATGCAATAAGGAAGAGAAGCATATTTAGCAACCATGCATGCAGATCCAACTGGTAGGGAATGACCTTCTGTTCCTGACCAAAATGTAGGAGTTATCATAGCAATATGATCACCGCAAATCAAAAGGATATCCAAGCTTTGTACCTTTAAGTGCCCCCCCCCCTGCCATTTATGTCCTTCACTGTGGAGCCCTAAACGGAGTTTCCCATTTTCCTGGAAATTCCCATTAACATATAAAATAACACAGATTTTCCTGTCTGTAATCTGCTCTTTGAAAGAATCATTTAGTGTAAAGTTCATGTTGCAGTTACATATTTACTCCCACAGACGGGTACCTTGATAAGGAAGTGCTGATCTGCTAGCAGAAAACATGTCTGTAGAGGCCCCAGCTTTTGAGTCATCGCCTAGAACATCCCACAAAGCAAATTTCATGACCTATGCTACTAGTACTTGACAGCTGAGCTCATTTTACTGGAAGCTTTGTAATAATGTAGGCTTCAGCCTCAAGCAACAGGTAAAGTCAAGTAATTGCTCACGCTAATACTCAGGAAACACTGCGACTGTGCTTTTCCACAAAGGTTGTGTCAGTCCATTTTATTTATGACAGATGGATTACAGTGAGGCCATTCTGCTTTGACTGAATCATATAACTAAATTCCAGGTGTCAACACAGAGGTACATTTTACTAGAATATTTAATTACTTACGTCCCTGGGCCATTTTCTACCTAAATCCACTTGAGTACCACAGCATTTTTTTTTCAGAAATTTCTTGGTTCCGCTCATTAAATCTTTTAGGTTTTGCAATCTACCCAAACATATGTTTTTCTTTCAGGACAGATAAGGCTCCAATTTGGTAGCAAATTTGGACACATATATTTTTTATTTCCTTGGTTTTTACTAGGAATATATATGAACATTTTTGAAAAACGATTTACCTATTTTTTGCTAAACATTTACATAATTTTCTCACCCCCATTTAATTACCACAAAATATAATTAACCACTTACTGACCACCCGCCGCAGTTGTACTGCGGCAAGGTGGCTCGGCTGCGCAAACTGCCGTACTGAAATGGTTTTACATCAGTGCAAATTTTATGTAATGTAGCATAATAGCAAGGTTCAAAGTGAACGTACATTAGGTGTTCTAGTCAGTGGCGGCTGGTGCTCTATTTTTTGGGGGGCGGGGAACAAAACACCTGACTCCCCCATTCGTTCGGTCGATCTGTCAACCCCCCCCACCGTTGCTCATCTGTCTGGCCATCAGCCCTGCACTTACCCCATCCAGGTCGCGGGTAGCTTTGGTGGCTTCCCCCTGCATCTCCTCCTCAGCGTTTCCCCCCTGCTCCCGGCCAATACGGTTGCTTCTTCCCTCGGCCGATCGGGTCTTAAATCCCGCTTCCTGATTGGCCAGGAGGAGAAGCAGGAAGGCAATAGTGAATTTTAATTCGCTATTGTCACACAACTGGGTACTCTGCGCCCTGAGCCCACCCTTTTTTGAAGCCAATTAGAGCCTCAGGCTCTAATCACATACTTCAAAAAAAAACCATTGAGATCAATACTTCCAGCGCTCTGCATGTAGATTAGGGGCCAGGAACGCGGATTAGGGGGGGGCGGCGCTCCTGTGCCCCTAATGGAGCAGCCGCCACTGGTGAATTGTTGGCATTACTTTTTTACAGGTTTGGGCTTACTGAAATTTTGTTCACTCATGTGAGCATTTGATGGCTCCCTTTAAAATTCTGCACAATCTCGAGACACCCCATTTTAAAATCTAAAAATCAAATAGTTTTACATAATGCAACAACATCCACACCCAACATTTGAGGTGATTTATGCTTCCAAAGCAAATATACCTCTGTACACTAGTACTGATTAATATTCCAATGTTTCTCTTCTCCCTCAGCTTCTGTCCCTCACTCAGCAAATGTGACCCCAGAGCTGACAGAGTGGGGCAGAGGAGAGGCAAAGGTTTCAGTGCAGATGCCCAAAGTCCTCCTTATCAACCAAAGACATCATTGGTTATTAGTACACCGGCAGCTGGAAGATTGTAATTGTGGACAATGTAAACCTGTGGCTTTATGTAGCTAAATGGCAGGTTTGATCCACCCACTGGCTTGTATATAATTTTCGGTCAAATTTTAGGCATTTTGCCAAGGCACCCCTGGTTGAAAAAGGCTGATATACAGTATATATATATATTATTTTCCAATTTATTTTATTCATCGAAGGATCTGGATCAGGTCACACACCCCCTTCTAATAGTGGCTGAAATCAACCAGCAATAGATCACAATAGCAGTGAGCTTCTACTGTAGGGGGAGGCTAAGAGCAAGCTGTGACAGCTCTGACTGAGCCTCCCTACTGACAGGAAGAGCAATCATGATGTAAACACTATGTTGAAGCAAAAAAACAAAAATGGTGAAAGGTCTGGGGGATAAAACATATCAAGAGCGACTTCAGGAACTTAATATGTACAGTCTGGAGGAAAGAAGGGAGAGGGGAGACATGATTGAAACCTTTAAATACATCAAGGGGGTGAATAAGGTTCTGGAGGGCAGTCTTTTCAATATGAAACCAAAATCAAGAACACGGGGACATGACCTCAAACTAACTGGAGGGAAGTTCAAAACTAATCTTAGAAAGTATTATTTCACTGAAAGGGTGGTTGATGATTTGAATAAACTACCAACAGAGGTTGTGAGACAGTCAACAGTAAATGGCTTCAAGCATGCTTGGGATAAACATAAATCTATAGTCAGACAACAAGGTTAATGTAAAAAAAAATATATATATAAATAAAAAAAATAAATAAATAAAAAGGGGCAGACTCAATGGACTACTCAGTCTTTTTCTGCCATCACTTTTCTATGTTTCTATGAAGCAATCTGTAGACACATAGGAAACACCGTAACCAGTTTTAGTTCTGTTTAGGCTGGATGCCACCTTGAACTCATGCCAGGACCCATAGGAGCTGCTGATGCTTATGTAAAGAGTGTCAGGAAGGAAACAGTGGTTTTACCCTACTACTGCACCTCATTACCGTGGGTGAAATGCTCTCCCCCATTTGGCCACTTCCCCTTTAGTACAGGGTGTTACTGTAGGGAGCACAGCAGTCACATGGTGTGCTCTGTGCACTAGGGAAACCAAATGGAGGACTAATTTGTCCTCTGCACTGGGGAGTGACCATCCTGGCGAAGCCAGTATCTACCACTGCCACTGAAATTCTGTGAGATTTGGTGCTCATTTTGGTAGGTTGTGACATAATTATGTGCCATACTGTGTGAGTCCAGACCTGCATGGGAGAGAGAAGGGGCAACTTCATGTGCAGCCTGCAGCTGTGAAGAGGCTCCGATGGGCTCCCCTTTGGGGAGATAGTCATTGCTCTGCTACTTACCTTCAATAGGCATGGGAATGTAACAGTCTTGCAGAGGGAATATGTAAATTTGTTCTGGACTGGACTTTTTCCCTTGTGGGTCTTCCCTGTACAAACAGCATTATAGACTATGTTCTGTACTTTACGAGAAGATAAGTAGATGTTCTCACTCCTGGAGAAGGAATTTGAAGCATCTCCTCTTGTGTAGCTGAGGGTGTAAGCAAATAGCAACATGGGGCCAAACTTTGTTATGTGAAACTGTATGCTGAATACCAGTATGTTGAGCTCTTATTACCATCATTTGGAACTTAAATAAAGAAGCATCATGCAATAAACTGCCTCATCTTTGTGTTGCACAATGTTGTGGAGGTGGATCCTCAGCAGGCCATAGCACAACCTATGAGTATTATCAGGTGGATGGAAAAATGACAAGCAACAAGTTTGGGACAGGAGCAGGTGGTGGCCAGGTGACGACGGGTCCTGGTGGTGTTGTCAGAGAAGGTCATTGATGCACTCACCTGGATGACTGCAATGCAGTCCTTGGTCGCACTGCAGGAACACACCTGAGACCACATAATAAGCAAGGACTTGCTCATAATTATGTAGCGGGTGCCTCAATCTTCTGGGAGCCTAAGGGTGACTACCAGAGACGGGGAGAGCATATACATCACTTCTCAGGGCTGAATCCATGGCTACAATGGGGAGTTTAGAACAGAAATTTGGGCGCCAGTCACTTTAGATATTTTTCAATGCTTTAATGAAGAACTTGAAAGCAGTAATAGGAGAGAGGTTTAGGGGAGGTTTCAGATACCTTTTTTGTAGATTACTTACAGACTCCTTGAATCCAGAGGTAAACAGCTTTCTCTTTCCCAGATCTTGTATACCTGAATAGGTCTCTCAAACAGACCTAGCAGCCGGTAGGATTTCTGGACATGCCTCTCTCACAGACTTAGCAGCCAGTAGATCATTCTGGACAGGTCTCTCTCACAGACCTAGCAGCCAGAGCACTCCTGGATAGGCCTCTGTCACAGGCTTAGCAACCAGTTTAGATTGCAGAATAGGATTACAGTACCAGAACCTTTAAGCCGACCCAGCAATACTGCAACAGGGTTTTATTGGTAGAACTAGAACAAGCTTCACAGTGTCAGAACCTTTAAGCCATCTGGCACACTGTAAGTGCATCTTTAGATGTAGGTACCTCCTCCAAATGAGTCACCCGGCTCTCCTGACCAGCCTTTATCCTGTCTCTCTCCAGCAAGGGTCCTCCTCCGGATCTCCAGCTTGGCTCGGCTTCCTTCACACAGGCAAGACAGCCCCAGGACCACCGCTGGAATAGTAGGACCCAGAAAGGCTTTTGGGCCTACTTGCAGAACTCACAGCAACACATCAGGCCAGGAGGGCCTGAGGTAAGAGAGAGAGCACATGCTCCAACCCAAATAAATACTTCTTTTCCACAATGCTCATCAGCCAGGAACCTCCTACTGGGCTGTTCTGGAAAGGAGAATAATTATTCATAACTCAATTCAGTTGTATTTCTCATACTGGCCTGTGGTAACAGTGACACCTACTGACAACAGTGAGAACACAACCTTATTGAAATTAGGGCAAGACCAGATAAACTATATACAATCAATCTGAGCTGGTTACAACTAAATCTACATTATAGCCTAAGTTTTAGTAACAGGGGGCTACAATTACATAATTGTAGCCTCCTGTTACTAAAACTTAGCATATAGTGGCAACTGTTTTTGCCTTTCGACAGAAGAGTAAAAAGGACCTTACATTCTAGAAGAACTGGTAGGAGGTGTGATGAATGCGGGTATCAGATCACTACTTTTGACGAGGATCCCCCTTATCTCACACCGCGCTTATCACTAATGCAACAATACCACTCTCAGCTGCTTCCAGCACAAAGATTTCCCAGCTTGCGGGACCACCGTCTAAGTGCCAGCCGCCTGAGAGCGATTGTTACCGGGCTAATTCAAGCAATTAACCCTTTCTCTCCCACCACTTCTGGATGCTGGCCAGAAGATCTGGATTTTAGCAATATCAATTATGATTTTAGAACAACCACCTTTAACACATGCTGCCACCACAGACAGGAATATTCAGATGAGTTATCTTAAACAGTAGCGCTCTTCAAAGGAACGGATTCTTTATAGCTTGCATTAAGAGCTTTAGGGACAAGATTAACACTTTTCAGAATAAGGTTTAATAATGAAAAGATCAAGTTTGGTGCAGTAAAATATTTACAGAAAAATTATGTTACAAAGCAATAAGAGACATAATATACAGCAGCAAAGCGATAAGATAGAAAAGTTACTTGCTTTTAAATGTCCGTGATCAATCAGAGATTCAATGATGAATCCATGGGTTCTCGGATGTTCGTTCTTTGATGGTAAGGTGAGAACTAAGGATTGTCCTGTCTATTCCCTTTTTCTCTGGAAGCAAAGGGGTGGGGCCATAGGCCCCTGACCACTCTCATTGGTAAGGAGGGCCCATGGGCTGTCCGGGGCGGACCATGGAATAATGACCCTCCCTGATATACAATTTCTTTACTGATATTCATATCTGGTAATATGCACAAGTTGCATTCCTGAACCTGATCAATTATAGTCCAGTATGAATTTTGCATTCCAACAAGTCTAAACATTACAGCCTTGTCACTTTCTTTGACCCTGGGAAGAGGATAAACTATCAGTGGGTTCCCTTATAAGTGAATACATTGATGTTTGAGTTTGTTTAAATCAGTATGCCTTCCCGCTTACAGATATACACTTTTTATTAATATGTCACACTCCTATCTGGAGTTATGAACTGTGGGTATATTTTAAGCTTAAATTTGCTTGAGGTTAGCTGGAAGGGCACAGCTGTCATGAGAGAATTATAGTTCTCTCTCCCTTATCTGGACTTCCTTATGGTCCTTTGAGGGGTCTGATTTATGGGTTTACGATTGGGCTTGCAAAACATTTCCCCAGACTCCTTGGTGCCTTGTTCAATGGGCCCAGAAATTCCTAAGTTGTTGGGGGGGGGACGAAGAGTGAAGGGTTTTGTCTTACATTCAAACTGTAATGGCTGACCATCACAAAATGGTGCTAGATTTGTGCGGCTCACACGTGATATCATCACAGGAGGACCTGAGACTTCACTATTTCTTTCCTAAAATGCACAGGGGTGACAGGGCTAGAGTTCAACCCAGCTCCGGTGCCCTCCCTTACAGGCTTCCTTCACAGTTCCCTAAATTCATATGTGGTTAGAAGCTAGGTCACAGATACAGTCTCAAAATGTCTGAGCTGCCGAAATCTTTCCAAGCCCCCATTTAGCTATGGATTTTGGGTATTTCTCCTGTAGGCTCGCTGTCAATTCCTTCATACACATAATATAATTTAGTGTAGACACCCATTCCTTAATACTGGGAATGCCGCTAGAATTCCAATGTCTGGGTATAATAGCCCTGACAGTGAGAACAAAGATAGCAATAAAAACCTGATGAGGGTTCTAATCACTGCTTAGTCCATACAAATCTAAAAAAAAAGAGAGGTTCTTATATACTCTAATACATTATTAGGGAGTTTGTTGATTACTGATGGAAATGTTTCACTTTATTAACTTGCAAACTTGGTCATTTTGGATTTAAA
>BLSH010434103.1:914494-932060 GCA_018402905.1 Glandirana rugosa
AAAAAAAAAAAAAAATCTAAACATACCTGATTCGTCACTAATCTTGGGAGTAGTCCAAAAATAACGATAGAAACAAGAGTGACAGTCCCGATAATATGGGTCTGTAACCTTAAGATCGCCGTAAGGGTCATAATTCCTTACCCACAGATGTGATTTAATATAATACACATACTTCCTTAACTGTCGCTCGGATGTCCTCTTTATGGGTTTTAGGTATCGATTTACCCCCGAACCTTTCTAAAGCCGTCGAGTCTGTAAAACTCTGACATAGACACTGGATCGAAGATTGGTGTATACTTAAATCCCTTGACACGAATTCCAATGTCTGGGTATAATAGCCCTGACAGTGAGAACAAAGATAGCAATAAAAACCTGATGAGGGTTCTAATCACTGCTTAGTCCATACAAATCTAAAAAAAAAAAAAAAGAGAGGTTCTTATATACTCTAATACATTATTAGGGAGTTTGTTGATTACTGATGGAAATGTTTCACTTTATTAACTTGCAAACTTGGTCATTTTGGATTTAAATGGTTTTCTATATTGCCACACTTGGAGCATGCTGAGTCTTAAAGACTTGTAGTCGGCACCGCTGTTTATGTGTGTAGCCAGGAGTCTGGCATTAATTCCCCGTTAATAGGGACATTTATGCCCATATGGTAGGGAGTTTTCTCTAGTGAGAGTGAACTGGTAGGGAGTGATGCCTTGTGGGACTTGTAGTGTGACAGAAAGGAGATGTCATCAGACTCTGCGGTGGTAGGACTCCATTTCCCATCAGGCTCTGCTGCAGTGGAAGGCTTCTGGGAAGAACAGTGCCTTATGGGAGAACCTATTTAAGTGAAGGGAGGGGCCTGTTCCGGTCTCTTTGGATGGTGTGATCGATCAGCATGGGCCCTGTGTGCTGCTACAGCGGGATTGCGGCCTATACAACGGGTTCCAACGTGTTGCAATTACACAGTGTTCCAGTGAACTGCTTTACAGTGGTGTTCCAGTGGAGGATCTGTGGAGCCAGCCTGTTACCACCTTGAGACTGTTCCAGATCCAGCAGCAGCAGGAGCGATCGATCAGGCAGAGCTGCAGGGAGTGCAGTGGAGACTGGTTTCCAGGAGCAAAGAGAGTGTTTCATCAGCTCCAGCGTCACCATCATCATTATCTGAGTTGCAGGGCCACTTATCAGCGGCATCTGTCCGGTTGGGTGATCAGGCTCGGGCCTATACAAAAGAGTACTGTTCTGTTATTACGATTCTTTCCTAAAGAAAGGCCCTTCCTACCTAAATACTACTTTTCAATAGCCAATGCTGGATTACAGTTAATTGAGTATACTGGATTGATGCTAATTGCAAGTTTATCATAAAGTCAGTGATCACTGTGAAGGTTTCTTTTCTTTTCAATTCAGTGAAGTTGCTATCTTATCATTTGTGCCTTATCCTAAGGATTAATGGACACAGTCGCTTCTTAGGTACCTAAATTCAAAATCACAGAGCCGGCAGAAGATATACTGAACTTTAACCATGGAATTGCTACAACTGCAGCTGTTCTCTTTCCCCCCACTTGGCAGGACTGAGGGTTGTTTTACTTAATTTTACTGAATTCACCTAAGAACTCTCTCAAATAGAGCAGGAGGATGTATATAAGTGATTCATATTATTCATTATAGTTGTATCAGTTATAGCCGAATAATCTTAGAGTGGTACTAATTTACTTGTTGTCCATTTGAGTTGTATCAATTTACCTCTAGTTCACCAACTTTTGACTAGTCTAGTTATTATCCGTTATTGACTCATTCCACGTAATAGATACCTTTATAGCATTTATAGGTGAACAGCTTGGTAACTTGAATAAACTCGATTGGAGGAATTTCATTGTTATCAATAATTTCATTACTGGCTAATAGTAGGGAGCAGTAATTCGCACCTTGTGTTTGCTGCCTCCTTCTTATTTATTAAGATTCCTAAGGTAATTTGATGTGTCAAGCATTTCTGAGATTGTATTTAACCGTGAATTGTTGATATTAACCTTGAAGTTACAAATTCTGCTTTAATCTGGAGTTCTACTTCAGCTTAAAGAAAAAGTACAGTAAACACTTACTGGTCTCTCCCACTAAAGTGTATTAACTTAACCACTTCAGCCCCAGAAGGATTTCACCCTATAGGACCAGAGCACTTTTTCTAATTCAGCACTGCGTCGCTTTAACTGACGATTGCGCAGTTGTGCGACATTGTACCCAAGCGAAATTTGCGCCCTTATTTTCCCAGAAATAGAGCTTTCTTTTGGTGGTATTTGATCACCTTTCCGTCATTTCTGATTGCCGCTATAAACAAAAAAAGAGCGACAATTTTGCTAAAAAAAACATTTTTTTTTTACTTTTTGCTAAAATACAAATCCCAAAAAAATATAAAAAAACATTTTTTTCATCAGTTTTGGCTGATTTATATTCTTCCTCATATTTTTGGTAAAAAAAATCGCAATCAGCGTTTGATTGGTTTGCGCAAAAGTTGCCGTGTTTACGAATGATGAGAATTCATTTCTGGGTTTTTTATTTATTTTTTACTAGTAATGGCGGCGATCTGCGATTTTTAGCGGTACTGCGATATTGCGGCGAAGGGAGTGGCCACGGCTTCCATATACAGGAAGCCTGTGATCACATCCCTTCCTCCTCTGTCAGAACAGAGATCCATGTTTGCATACATGGACCTCTGTTCTCTCACTGCGGGGGGGCCAACACAGGTAGCCGCCGGAGATCGAGTCCATCCTACCCGCTCCCTGGCCCCCCCGAACACAGTGAGCATGTGAGCACGCCTCCGGCAGCGCGCACGCACTCACCATACTAGTTATCGTGGCCGCCGTCAGGTGACGGCAGTTTGCGATAATGAGCCACTTTGTCGCTGTCACGCTGCGGCGGCTGGTCGGCAAGTGGTTAAACAAAAGCCCCTAACATGAGTGAACCCATAGTGTCAGGTGTGGTGGAGGACTCTCAGAGTCGGGTAGACCAAGGGGGATGGAATTTATAAGCGACCCTCAAGGAGACAGTGCTACATTTGGAGGCTTGTCCGAGATCCCCCCCCAGAAGGTCTGAAGATGGACTCATCTGCCACCACCAAGTGGGCGCAAGAAGAGAGGAGTCGGTGAGAGTTGGCCAGTGTATTGAAGCTACCCGGAGTGGGGTGGAATGAGGAGGATGTGCAATTGATGCTGAGGTGGGCCTTTCCAGGTCAAGGGTCCTATGTCGTGGATCTGAAGACCGAGTATGATGAGGATCAAACCTATGCTTTAGTGGAATAGTGAGATAGCGTTCCAGCTGGCCTCCGGGAAGAAACCGTGAGTTTAGCGGAGGGGTTGGAGGCTCAGATCATACCTTTACAGATGGAAGAAGACTCAGAACAAGAGGAATCTCAAGGTGCATCAGTGGAAGCGGACATAGGCGAAAATGGAAGCCGAGGCCACCACTAAGGGATTGCCCCCTGCCTCATTTTACATAGATGTGAGTCGGTTAGTAGAAAGCTTGATTAAGAGCAATAATATTACAGCCCATCAGGGTTACCGAAAATTGCAGTTCTTCTCCGGTCGCACACCCACGCCTGAAGGTGAAGAAGAGTTTGAAGGTTGGATGGATCAGGCTATTCAAGCAGTAGAAGATTGGAATGTGCCTGAAGCGGTAATGAGGCAATGAATAAGTGAGAGCTTGCGAAATCCAGCTGTAGATGTGATTCGAAGCTTGAACAGAGGGAAGCCAGAATGTGTGCAGTTTATGGAAGAGTGGAGAAGATTCCTGATTTGATGTACAAATTTGAACATACCCACCAGTCCAGAGGGAGAAGTTGTCAGCATATGTTGTCAGAGAGGAAAGAGTCTTGCATCAAATTATATTAAAGAAAGTCATAGACCTGAAGGAAGCTGATAAAGTGAGGTGGGAGTGGATTTTGCAAGAAGCAAGGCCTAATCACCCTATTGTGTTACAATTATTGCTGAAGGGAATACACGTTGCACCAACGTACCCCGAGTTGATGAAGATGGTCAGAGAAGAGGAGGCCTTGTTGGACAAGAAAAACCAGGGCTCCTCAGGAGGGGTTAATGCCACCCCAAAAGCTGGAAAGGTGTCGGCCCAACCAATTCAAATTGAGTCAGGATCATTTGAGGTAGATAGTGAGACGGGTTCAGAGTGGGGAGTGAGCACTAGGATCCCTGTATCCTCACCAACGCCTGAAAAATCTCCAGTCAAGCTGCTAACACAGGTGGCTCAAGCTCAGGTCAGTTATAGCAAACCTTATTGAGGGTCATGGAAGCTCAAGTTGCTACTCAGACTGACAAAAGTGATCATAGGAAGTGCTTTAAGTGTGGGGAGTCCGGCAATTTCAGAGGACAACAAGAGGAATTCAACATTACGGTGGAATTATTGAAAGCATTACAGCAAATGTTGGCTACCCAGAAGTTGGGAAACCTCAGAGGGTCTCAGTGAAGGAGCCAACTGAGAACCTGAAGAAACTTAGCTCCAAGAAGTGAAGCAAGAGCAAGGCAAGCCCGAAGAAAAGGAGCCCAGAGAAAGAGAGAGTAACTAACCCATCACTGGGGTCTGTGGGCCTGGTGCAGGGAGTCAATACTGGGTCAATCCATAGGGCCAGAATTAGATCACTCCCAAAGTGCACCGATAATAAATTCCAGTGAGATAAAGAAAGGAAACTTACCTGAGAA
This sequence comes from Glandirana rugosa, assembly GCA_018402905.1. NCBI lineage: Eukaryota > Metazoa > Chordata > Amphibia > Anura > Ranidae > Glandirana > Glandirana rugosa. The sequence goes on from BLSH010434103.1 coordinate 919,183, forward strand.
GTTAGTAGGGCCATCTCCCATCATTTCAGTACAATTGTAAGGTATCTATACTAGCACTCTCTTAGACACGGGGGCTCAAGTTACACTACTTTATAGAGACTCCTACAATCAATATCTGAAACATGTCTCATTGAACAAACTGGAAGAGCTGGAGATCTGGGGACTTGGAACTAACAAATTTCCATAGGACGGATATATTCCCATAAGGATCTCTGTCGGACCAGCTGCAACAGGGAGAGTTGAAAATGTTGATACTCTAGCTGTTGATCTGGTCCGACAACTGCTGGAATATGTAATAGGGGAAGATGGCTTGGTACCCGAAGAAATTCACCCAACTCTGTATCAAGCTTGCCAGCAAGTGATTCAAGAAAAGAAAGCTCCAGCCCAGGGGGTAGGTCGCTTGTGGAAACTGGACATGAGAGAGACAGTGCTCCAGCCAGGGGAAGTCACCTGTTTAAAGGCTACTGTAAAATTTACCTGGGATCAACCTGAGCCTTTTTTAGTGCTGGAGGTGGATGCTCAAACTGAAGTGGTAGACTTGGCCATGGTTCTTGAAATAGTACCCACTAAAGCTTTGCTGAGAAACAAGAAGAAAGTGCCCATTAGCTTGCAGAATGTTTCTGACCATCCTGTGATTCCGAAGGCCCAGATGTATGTGGGTCAGGTAAGTGCAGCGACTCCAGTGACACCTGAGGAAGTTCGGAAGGGAGAGGAGCTGCAGGGCCTGAGGAAAGAGATGGAAGAGTGTGCTGCTGGTCCGCCTCCTTCGCTAGTGATGATTTTGACGTGGGATGTGCCAAAAGTGCTCATCTTTGGATACGATTACAGGAAGAAAAAACGTTCAGGGAAAGAGCTCGGAGGATCCAGCTTAGGGATCTAGAAGATTTGAGAGAACAATTGGCAGAGTTGAAAAAGTCTGTAGTGGTTCGGAAGAAGTATGGAACTCTAAGAATGTGTATAGATTACCGGACACTTAACCGAAGAACAATCCCTGATCAGTACACTACTCCCCGAATCGAAGATGCTTTGCAGTGCTTAGATGGGGCTAAATGGTTCAGTGTGCTGGATATGAAGAGTTGGTACTATTAGATACCCATATGTGATGAAGATAAGGAGAAAACTGCCTTTATTTGCCCCCTGGGGTTCTTCAAGTTTTAACAGAATGCCACAAGGATTGGCGGGAGCACCAGCTACTTTCCAAAGACTGATGGAGAGAATATTGGGAGACATGTACTTGGTTGAAGTTTTGGTATACCAAGATGATATTATAGTGTTCGTAAGAACTCTGGAAGAGCATGAGGCACTGAGGCACAGCTGGAGAAGGTATGATGAGGGATTAATTAAAGCTGTCACTGGAGAAATGTCAGTTCTATCATACCTCGGTCACTTATCTGGGACATGTGGTCTAGCCTAATGGGGTGGCAACAGATCCGAAGAAACTAGAAGTGGTCACTGCATGGCCCCGACTGGAGACTGTGACAGAATTTAGAACCTTCTTGGGATTCTACTCGTATTACTGGAGATTTGTGGCTAGTTTTGCCAAGATTGCCAAGCCTCTTAATAAACTGCTGCAGATGGCCTCTGGGGAGGAAGATGGAAGAACAAGGGAGAAAATGTTGGGCCGAAGAGGGAAGAAATAATCCATCCACGAACAGTAGACCCCCCCCGGCGTGAAGAAGCTTATAAACGATTGAAAGTGAGCCTGACGGAAGCCCCAGTCTTAGCTTATGCCGACCCATCTAAACCATATGAGCTTCATGTGGATGCCAGTTAGGACGGATTGAGAGCAATACTTTTATCAAGAGCAAGACGGTCAGCTTTGACCATTGGCATATGTGAGCCGAAGTCTTATCCCCTCTTAGAGAAGTTATCCGGCCCACAAGTTGGAGTTTCTGGCTCTGAAGTGGGCAGTTGTGTACAAATTGAAGGATTATTTGTATGGGGAGCAGTTTGTTGTTAAGACTGACAACAATCCATTGGCCTACTTGTTGACAACTGAAAAACTGGATGCCACCAGGCATAGTTGGTTGGCTGCATTGGCTGGATTTCAATTCAGTTTAAAATACCGTCCAGGCACTGGAAATAGAGATGCAGACGCCTTGTCCCGTCTGCCATATCATCAGGATCAAAAGTCTCTGGAGTGGACCTTCGTGCCCACTGATGGAGTGCAGGCTCTTTGCAGAGGATTAGTTCATCGCATGAGAGGTGCTGTGGGGGTTGAACCTCTAGGAACCTCATCGGCTGGGACACCATCATCCTACTGTGGATTGACTCAAGTGAGGAGTGAGGGCTTCCTCGGCTGACCAAAAAGGAGATCAAGATTGATCAGGAGCTAGATCCTCTCTGTCAAGTGGCCTTGTAGGCCTTGGGCAGAAGGACTTTCAGCTGCTACTGAAGAGTACTACTAAGCAGGTCAGGACCATGCATCGAGAATGGAACCGGCTGCAACTGGAGCCTGAGATGGAATACTCTATAGGCAGGGTCCTGGAGAGGGGGCAGAGGAGACTTGGCAACTATACCTACCTGTGAAACATTGAAATTCTGTTCTGGTGTCCTTACATGACAAACATGGGCATCTGGGCATAGAAAGGACTTTTCAGTTAATTAGGGCTAGATTCTAATCGCCAGATATGAGAAGAGAGGTAGAAGACTACTGCCGCTCCTGTCTATCTTGTATTCAGAGAAAGACCCTTCCAACCCGTGTTGCCCCTATGGAGCATTTATAAAGTCAGGGCCCTCTAGACCAAGTGTGTATTGACTTCCTGTGCTTGGAACCAGATACAGGTGGAAGAAGTAACATCTTGGTAGTAACCGACCATTTAACCAGATATGCTCAAGCTTACCCGACCAAAGATCAGCAGGCCAATACAGTAGCCAAGGTATTAGTGGAAAAATTATTCGTTCACTATCGACTGCCTGTTCCAATTCACTCTGATCAAGGGAGAGACTTTGAAAGTAAACTCATACAACAGCTGTGCAAATCTTTGGGCATCCGGAAGTCACGCACTACTCCTTATCATCCACAAGGAGATCCTCAGCCGGAACGATTTAACAGGATTTTGTTACATATGTTAGGCACTCTGCCTCCTGAGAAGACGAAAACTTGGGGAACTCATATTGCCACCTTAGTGCATGCTTACAATAGTACAGTGAGTGACGCCACAGGGTATTAACCATACCGTCTCATGTTTGGACGAGAAGCTAGGTTGCCAATTGACCTAATCTTTGGGACTTCCTGTTCAACCTGTTAGACCAGTCTCTGAAGAGAGTGAAGATGAAGAAGTGATACCATCCTGGATGTTGGGTCCAGTAGTTATCCCTGAAACGGAAGTTCGGCCATGGCTTCGGGGATCCAAATCACCTTCTGACATCAGCAGGTCATCCAATTCCAGTAGGCCATCAAGAAATATTCCACTGATGTCACAGGGAAAAAATGTCCCTTTGGGCCAGCGGGTTAAGCCTGTTCCTAAGGTACCTTCACCTGTTTTGAAACGTGGTGTTCGCTTGTCTGAGAAAGATAGTTTAGTCCCACCAAGCATGCCCCTTTGTCAAGGAATGGGGTTGAGGAAAGTTTTGATGTTCAGCCTTCTACTTGCTTCGAACAGGGTGATGTAATCAACTTCACTGCAGATTGTATTCCTGTGCTTGAAGGTACTGAGTAGTTAGTTAAGAGTTCCAATCCAAATGTGTCGGATATGACAAACTGCCTCCCTGGAGATGTTCCCTTCATGGCCATCCCTGCAGATGGTTCTACTTTGGACACTCATGTGGAGGAAGACTATGGCAGTCAAGTTAATCTCTCAGATGGATCAGAGAGGGAGCTTGTTTCTATTTCTGACCCAAAGACTCTCTCTTACCCCGGAACCAAGAATGGATGAGACTACCCCTTCATTGGGTAATGTTGAGGAAAATTCTGTTCTTCAGCCAGAAGCTAGTTCTCCTATCTGTCTTCGAAGAAACATTCATCCCCCCCACTCCCCCGAAGATTAACCTATGATACTTTGGGAGAAAGTTCTGATAGACTGATTCCCACAATTCAAAGAGCAGATTCTACATGAGAGGTTATGACAAACAAACTGGGAGTGTTCTCCATGTAACCCCTGACACTACTGGGTGGGACACGGCTATTGCCCTGGCCTGCCAAAAACTGACTACGAACTTACTGAAAATGTGTATAGGTTGTTTCAACAAAACCCAGATGTTTGCCATTACTTGTTGAATTTAAATGGCTGTTAAGTTGAATTAATTCTATGTTTTTTTCCTAAGGTTAAAACTCTGAGCATTTGGGGACCAAATATTTTGAGTGGGGGGAGTGTGTAGCCAGGAGTCCGGCATTAATTCCCCATTAATAGGGACATTTGTGCCCATGAAATATGGTAGCTAGTTTTCTCTAGTGAGAGAATGAACTGGTAGGTAGTGGCACTTGTAGTGTGACAGAAAGGAGATGTCATCAGACTCTGCGGTGGAAGGACTCCATTTCCCATCAGGCTGTGCTGCAGTGGTAGGCTCCTGGGAATAGAAGTGCCTTATGGAAGAACCTATTTAAGTCAAGAGAGGAGCCTGTTTCAGTCTCTATGGATGGTGTGATCAATCAACAAGGGCCCTGTGTGCTGCTACAGTGGTATTGCAGCCTGCGGCCTATACAACGGGTTCCAGCATTCTGCAATTACACAGTGTTCCAGCAAACTGCTTTACAGTGGTGTTCCAGTGGAGGATCTGTGGAGCCAGCCTGTTACCACCTGAGACTTTTCCAGATCCAGCGGCAGCAGGAGCGATCAATCAGGGAGAACAGCAGGGAGTGCAGTGGAGACCAGTTTCTAGGAGCAAAGAGCGGGAGTGTTTCATCAGCTCCAGCGTCACCATCATCATCATCTGAGTCGCAGGGCCACTTATCAGCATCATCTGTCCGGTTGAGTGAGCGGGCTCAGGCCCATACAAAAGAGTACTGATCTGTTATTACGATTCTTTCCTAAAGTAGGGCCCTTCCTACCTAAATACTACTTTTTAATAGCCAATGCTGGATTACAGTAAATTGAGTATACTGGATTGCTGCTAGTTGCAAGTGTATCATAAAGTCAGTGATCACTGTGAAGGATTTCTTTTCAATTCAGTGAAGTTGTTAGCCTACCATTTGTGCCTTATCCTAAGGATTAAGGGACACAGTCACTTCTTAGGTACCTAAATTCAAAATCACAGAGCTGGCAGAAGATATACTGAACTTTAACCACGGAATTGCTACAACTGCAGCTGTTCTCATTCCCTCCACTTGGCAGGACTGAGGGTTGTTATACTTAATTTTACTCAATTCAACTAAGAACTCTCAAATAGAGCAGGAGGATGTATATAAGTGATTCATATTATTCATTATAGTTGTATCAGTTATAGCTGAATAATCTTAGAGTGGTACTAATTTGCTTTAAGTCAATTTGAGTGGTATCAATTTACCTCAAGTTCACCAACTTTTGAATAGTCTAGTTATTATCCGTTATTGACTCATTCCACGTAATAGATGCCTTTATAGCATTTATAGGTGAACAGCTTGGTAACTTGACTAAGCTTGATTGGAGGAATTTCATTGTTATCAATAATTTCATTACTGGCTAATAGTAGGGAGCAGTAACCTTGTGTTTGCTGCCTCCTTCTTATTCATTAATATTCCTAAGGTAATTTGATGAGTCAAGCATTTCTGAGATTGTATTTAACCGTGAATTTTTGATACTGTTGAACTTAAAGAAAAATAAAGTAAACACTTTAAACTCATACCTTTGTGTGGTGTGGTCTCTCTCACTAAAGTGTATTAGCCCCCAACGTGAGTGAATCCAGAGTGTCAGGGGTGGTGGAGGACTCTCAGAGTCAGGTAGACCAAGGGGGGATGGAATTTCTAAGTGCCCCTCAAGGGGGCAGCGCTACATGTGGTATTTCTTTTATTAAGTATATGGAATCTATCATAGCCTTGATTAATTCATTTAAAAAAGACTCCCACTTTGTTATACTTATTTTTATTTATAATTTTAATTTTATTATTATAGACTCTATTTGGGGAGCCCAAATTAAAACTGTGAAGGGGTTTTCTTTTACATCCTGGATTAACTGCACAACATCAGTAGGGATGTTGTGAATCTTTTACCATACATCATATATTGTACCTTAGAAGGTAATTATATTACTACTGTACATATGTAACAGTGTCATCTGCATAAAGAGACTATATAACACATTGGTTTTTAATAGAAATCAATGTCCATCTCCCACAGAGAGGCATTGCCTTTCACTGGACCAGCCAGATCATATTGAACCCATTGGGATAAAGACGCAGAACAACAATAGTCCAAATTCCCTCCGTCTTAAGGAAAAGGTAAATTGTCTTTGTATTTATTTGTTATTTTTCTAAAAAGAGCTTTATGATATTGCATTGGAATGCAATTTTGAATTATAGGGAAGTCATTTGGAAAACAAATTCTAAAAAATGTAACAATATATTAAACAGGGCTGTATTGGAGTTTGGAGCTTGGGGAAGGAGGGGAGGGAGGAGAGGGACCTCTTAGATTCCTGTGGGTGGTTTGTGGCTGTGACCCCCCTTTTTTGACACCTGGATGCCTTGCCTTTTCCTCCCTTTGTTTCCTTCCCTTTTCTTCTCTTATTTTTCTTTCTCTTTCTTTCTTTTTTCTTTTTCCCTCTTTATCCTTGCCCATGGGGGAGTCTCCAATGTGATGTGTCAAACAAAAAGTTGTTATATTGCATTATATTCATTGACAACTTATCATTCCATTTAGTTGGCATTTATAGAAAGTCTGTATTGATAGCTCCTGATGAAGAGGACCTTGGCCAAGAAATGTGTTGAGCTGTAAAGACTATTATCTGCAAATTACTGCAGTATTGAGATCGACTGGTTTCATAAAATTATATTTTATTGTAGTCTTTTGTAAATGTGGTTTGAATATTGTCCTATTTTAAGTAAATTTTCAATAAATGTTATATTTTTAAGAAAAAATATTCCGTGCCTCAAAAGTCCCACGCCTACACTATTAGCATAGTTTCGATGTATCAAATTTAGGGATGTGACACAGAAGCTGAATTTACATTTCTGATCGGATTTGGTTACATTGTGCATGTGTAAATTGTGGCTGCATGAAGGACATAATTATAGAACCTCAAAAATTAAACCCACAACAGTAAAATCAGTCTGTATATGCAGCATAGCATGCTAGTTATACTCACTGTGGAACTTAAGGAGTTAATCCTCAGCATTGTATAAAAAGGCTGTTTTATCCTGTATGCATAGATTCTTCCCTCCCTGCACTGTCTATCTGGGGAAGGCCAGCTAACACAGGCAGGGTAGTCCTCCTGCACATGCTCAGTTGTGTCTTTTATGCTGGAGAGAATATTTACTTGTTCTCAGAGATAGCCAGGCCACATGATATTGACATCACACATGTGGGCGTTTATACAAGCTGTAGAGGAAATCTCCTCCTACCTGGACACACAGCTCTGAAGAAACTGTGCAGCTTATCACTGACCGTGGTATACAGATCAGCCAAAAAGGTATATAGTGGCAGTATTTTAATGTAAAAAGAGGATTTATAAGCTGTGGGCACTGTGGGGGGGCAGATGAACTATTTTCATATTACTGGTTTTCGTAGCACTTTAAAGTATAACTAAGGGCAAAACTATTTTCCTGAGGCCAACATGGCAGCATACTATTCTTCTTTTTTTTCCTCATACCTCAACGCACCAGTGAAGAGTAAGCAGTACCATGTCCCCAACTCTGCCTCAGTGCAGTGCCCGTCTGGGTTTAGCCTCTACCAGAATGCAGTCCCAGTGCTCAGGCTGTTAAATGCGCCTGGGAGCCCCTTCTGTGGGTCTTCATGGGGCCCTGCAGTGTTTCCTCATTAGGAACCAAATCTGCCATCATGTAAGTGTCTGCAGGCTGAGGCTTGGGGTGGCCAGCTAATCCATTCTTTCTCTCTTTTTGGTCCATTGTACCATACAGGGCTGCCTTTCCCTTTTTTCTTTTCTGTCTCTCCATAGGTGTTTTCCCTTACCTTGGTCTGTTTCTCTGTTGCGTGCCTCCCATGTCTCAGTTTTTGTCAGTGTTTTCTTGCCCTCTTACTTGCCCATGTGGAGGTTTAGGTCGCACTATAGGGTGAGAGCAGCCTCCCGATGCTGTTTTTCTTTGCCTGGGGCACTCTTGATAAAATCAAGATGTCATCAGGCCATGCATGCGCTCTGGCCAGCGGGAGTGCTGACTGCCATCTTACTTGTGGGTAAAAGCTGGCCTCTTGCCAGCAATGAGGGAGTCCTAAGGGAGATCTCTCGCTCTCCTGGGACAATTCGAGGGGCTTCCCTTACCTGGATCTGGATCGTCTTTCCTTTTTATTCCTGGTACAGGCAGGCTTCTCTTCGGTGCCCCCTGCTGTTTTTTTACAGGTATGACACCGAAAAAAAAGTTGAATGTGTGTATGTATATGTATTTATTTATTTCCCTTGGTCTTTTTGTAAAAAAAAAAAAAAAAATCACTTCTGGTTTGTTATGAATGCATACATTTTCCTCTCTCTTTCATGTCTAAAGCCCTTCTCTCTTTAGCGCTATTTTCCATTCCGGCTATCCTCATTTCAGCTGGCTGTCCTGTATATCCTCAAGCCATGAGTCAGTCACCGCTTATGCAAAAAGACCCTCAAATTCAAAGGTAGGGGACCACAGTGTTAGTAAGTTTTCAGAAAAAGAGTGCCTCCTTATGTGGATTGTGTGGATATTTTTCAGTCCCGCATGCTCTCAAAGATCAAAAGTCAAGGAACGTGGGCGTTCTTCAGAGCAGCGTAGCCCTAGATGCCGCTCCCACTCAAGGGAAAAGTTTCAAGGAAGACGTCTTATCTCCTCTTCCCCAGAGGAACACCACCACCACAGCAAAAGTCCTGCAGGGCCTGTGGCACAGTGCCTATGCCCAATAGGCTGGTGAGTAAAAACTACCTGGAGGAGTTTGCAGTTATCAGGTGGTGGGTGGTGGGAGATTAAATTTTGAACTCACTTTAATTATCCCGACCAGGCAGCCCCCTCCTAGTTATCAGTCAAGCCACTAGAAGAGCAACCTGGCACCTTGGCAGGTGGCGCTCAACCACTGAGTTCTGCTACCCTGTCAAGTGGGCAGCCTGCAGACAATAGTAGCTCCTCTTCATCACAGGAAGACCCAGAGGTGCCTGGTTTCAGTTTTTACTTTGTTGAACCATGTATCTAGCTAATCAAGCAGGCTATTACATGGGTAAAAAGACGAGGTCATATTTACCCTTTCTTGAAAATGGCAATCCCTTTTCCGTTTATGGAAGAAATTAGAAATGAGGAGGAATGGAAAGAGACCGGAGAGAGATTCTCCTTTGGTTGTCTGCACAAGTTTTATCCTTGTCAACAATTGAATATATCATTGCTGAAATCCATGCCTACCGCAGATTCGGCAGTAGTCTAGCAAAGAGCCAGCTGGGGGGAGCCTACTGTCCCGCAGTGACCCTTACCTCGGTGACTAGTGATTTCGATTTCTGGTCCCAGGATATAGAGACAGCAGTTAAAGAAGAAATCCATAAAGCTGATATCATTCAGGCCCTAGCCAAAATAAATGTGTCGGCAAACTTTATTGGAGAAGTGGTAATAGACTGAACCACGTGCCCGGCCAGGGCAATGCTATATTCGGTCATGACTAAGGGGGCCCTATGGTTGAAACCTTGGGACAGTGGCTAGCGTCCAGTTACAGTTCGGAAGAGGTTGAACTTTTTTGCCCACTCAAGATGGAGTCCGTTCAAACAGTGCAGCCAGACGGCTAGATGCTATTACTGGATCTTCAGGATGCCAATCCTCACATCCCAAATGTTTTTTCTTTCTTTCCAAAATATATAAGTTTTACGATCGGCTAGACATATCTCCAGTTTAACAGCCTAAATTTATGGCCTATGAATGTCTCAAATGTTCTCAAAGGTCTTGGACAACATTCTTTTTCTATCCAAAGGTCTGGAACAATTGCCGATGCACTGAGAGATTCTCATATACTCCCTGCATAAATATGGCTGGGTTATGAACTTCCAAAAAAAAAAGAGAAAAGCCAACTCTCTCCAACCCAACACTTGTGTGGGTTATACACTATGGGGTTGATTTACTAAACCTGGACAGTGCACAATCTGGTGCAGCTGTGCATGGTAGCCAATCAGCTTCTAACCTCAGCTTGTTCAATTAAGCTTTGACAATAAAACCTGGAAGCTGATTGGCTTTTATGCAGAGCTGCACCAGATTTTGCACTCTCCAGCTTTAGTAAATCAACCCCTATGAGAAAATCAGAACGATTGTCTGATTTTCCTCGTTGTTTCACAGCAATTCGTAACTAATCAAAGAAAATTTGAACGAAAATTATCATACGACAAAGGCTTTTTTGTGTTATTTATTGATTCTGATCATGCACAGTCTTTTGTTTCTGATTTTTTTCGTACGAAAATCATACAAAAAGGGTACACATTAAGCGAAAATCATTCGTTCTGCTCCCATACGAGAAAAAATTTGCAGCTTGTCCCTTCGGAAATTTTCAGCTGTAGAAAGTTGTGTACTCACTATACAAAAATCGTACTAAAGTTTTCGCCGATTTTCTTATAGTGTGTACGAGCCTTTAGTCTACCTGGGGGTGATCTGCCAATTCCTCTGTTTTGCTTCCATCAGAGAAAGCGTTGACGGTAAGAAAATTATGAGGACAGAAACCTCTGCTTGTTTGACGGCTTCTAAGCCCTGGTTCACGATGTCTGTGCGATGCGATTTCAGCCATACAGATAGTATGGCTGAAATCATGTTGCGTTTGGACCAAACTCACAGAGGACCCTTTTTTTGGTCCGCACCAGACCCATGCGATCTGATTCATGTCCGAACTGCGAGCTGAAATGGGGGTGCTGTTAACAATGTATTGACACCTGCCTGAGTTCACATATGGCAGTGTGAACTGCTGTGCAAGTCGGTGCGATACGGGAACCCGCAGGGTTCCCACATTGCACATATGTGAACCGGGGCTCAGTGCCTCAATCTTCTGGGCACAATGTCACCATGCATACTGATGATCCCTTGGGCGCACTGACACCTGTGCCAGTTACAGGATATACAGCATCCCCAGGTAGGGGTATATACAGCATCACCAGGTAGGGGTATATACAGCATCACCAGGTAGGGTATATACAGCATCACCAGATAGGAGTATACAGCATCACCAGGTAGGGGTATACAGCATCAACAGATAGGGGTATACAGCATCACCAGATAGGTTATATAGAGCATAACCAGATAGGAGTATACAGAATCGCCAGATAGGGCATATGCAGCATCCCCAGGTAGGGATATATACAGCATCACCAGGTAGGGGTATATACAGCATCACCAGGTAGGGGTATATACAGCATCACCAGGTAGGGTATATACAGCATCACCAGATAGGAGTATACAGCATCACCAGGTAGGGGTATACAGCATCACCAGATAGGGTATATACAGCATCACCAGATAGGAGTATACAGCATCACCAGATAGGGGTATACAGCATCACCAGATAGGTTATATACAGCATAACCAGATAGGAGTATACAGAATCGCCAGATAGGGCATATACAGCATCCCCAGGTAGGGGTATATACAGCATCACCAGGTAGGGGTATATACAGCATCACCAGGTAGGGTATATACAGCATCACCAGATAGGAGTATACAGCATCACCAGGTAGGGGTATACAGCATCACCAGATAGGGTATATACAGCATAACCAGATAGGGGTATATACAGCATCACCAAATAGGAGTATACAGCATCACCAGATAGGAGTATACAGCATCACCAGATAGGAGTATACAGCATCAGCAGATAGGAGGAGTATACAGCATCACCAGTTAGGGGTATACAGCATCACCAGATAGGGTATATACAACATCACCAGATAGGGTATATGCAGCATCACCAGATAGGAGTATACAGCATCACCAGATAGGGGTATACAGCATCACCAGATAGGGGTATACAGCATCACCAGATAGGTTATATACAGCATAACCAGATAGGAGTATACAGAATCGCCAGATAGGGCATATACAGCATCCCCAGGTAGGGGTATATACAGCATCACCAGGTAGGGGTATATAAAGCATCACCAGGTACGGTATATACAGCATCACCAGGTAGGGGTATATATCACCAGGTAGGGGTATACAGCCCCCCCCCGCCTCTGGGCTCGTGGCACTGCACCATGAGCCACTCTATTTTGAAGCCTGTTATAGCCTATGGCTCTAATCAGGTGGTTCAAAAAACACTGACGTTTCTGTAATTTATGCAGCTGGCGTCCTGAAGGGGCCGGCTGTATGAATAGGGGGTGGCGGTGACGGCCATGGATAGATTCATGCTATGCCTATTTCTAACACCCCCAGCCACCCCGCCTGTGTCTAACACCCCCAGCCACCGTTGCCTGTGCTAACACCCCCCAGCCACCTCTGCCTGTGTCTAACCCTCCCAAGCCACCTCTGTCTGTATCCAATGCCCCCCAGCCACTTCTGCCTTTGTCTAACACCCCCCAGCCATCCCTGCCTGTGTCTAACACCCCCAGCCACCCCGCCTGTGTCTAACACCCCCCAGCCACCTTTGCCTGTGCTAACACCCCCAGCCCCCTCTGCCTGTGTCTAACACCCCCCAACCACCTCTGCCTGTGTCTAACACCTCCCAGCCACCTCTGCCTGTGTCTCCCCAGCCACCTCTGCCTCTGTCTAACGCCCTCCAGTCACTCCTGCCTGTGTTTAACACCCCCAGCCACCCCTGCCTGTGTCTAACACCCCCCTACTACCCCTGCCTGTGTCTAACCCCCCCACTACCCCTGCCTGTGTC
>BLSH010434103.1:934356-949965 GCA_018402905.1 Glandirana rugosa
ACGCGTGTAATCCCCCCAATGTACCCACCCATGTATATCTCCCCCCTACATTTACAGACATCATTGTGGCTCTATGCACACAGATGTCCCTATTCCTATTCTCCTCCTCCTGTTGTGGATGTACTGTCTGAGTGCAGGAGGAGCCTAGGCTCCTTCGGTATTTAAAAAATCTCCATAGGCAACGCTTTAAAAAATTTCACAGGCTACCTGTTTAGAGATACAGAGGAGGTCTTGGGCTAGAATTGTTCCTCTTGCTCTATTGCACGTGTTGATACCTCACATGTGTGATCTGAACGCCGTTTACATATGCAGATGTGATTTACGTATGCGTTCCCTTCTGTGCGTGAGCACGCAGGGACAGGGCAGAAGGGGAGGTTGGTGCACAGAATCGCCAGCAGAAAAAAACATATCTGGATGATGCCTGTAGCTGCAGGCATTATTCAGATATCCCCACTCAAAGTCTAGGATGTCCCAGGATGTACCTTGGGCGGGAAGTGGTTAAAAATCAGCAGCTGCAGTATTTATAGCTGATAACTTTTACATTTTTTTTCAGAGGCTGGAACTCCGCTTTAACCGCTTAAGGACCAAGCCTATTTTTGACACTTGTTTATAAGTTAAAATTATTTTTTTTGCTATAAAATTACTTATAACCCCCAAACATTATATATTTTTTTCAGACACCCTAGAGAATAAAATGGCGGTCATTGCAATACATTATGTCACACCATAATTACGCAGCGATCTTACAAACGCAATTTTTTTTTGGAAAAAATACACTTTTTTAAATTAAAAAATGAGAAAACAGTAAAGTTAGCCCAAATGTTTTCCATATTGTGAAAGATAATGTTATGCCGAATAAATTTATACCCAACGTGTCATGCTTCAAAATTGCGGTCGCTCGTTGAATTTATTTATTTATTTATTTCAGGTACTTGTATAGCGCTGTCATTTTACACAGCACTTTACATATACATTGTTCATTCACATCAGTCCCTACCCTAAAGGAGCTTACAATCTAAGGTCCTAACTCACATTCACACATATACTAGGGCAAATTTAGACAGGATCTAATTTACCTACCGGCATGACAAACTTTGGCATTTAAAAATCTCCATAGGCGACGTTTAAAAATTTGTACAGGTTAACAATTTTGAGGTACAGAGGAGGTCTAGCGCTAGAATTATTGCTCTCGCTCTAATGATCGTGGCGATGCCTCACATGTGTGGCTTGAACACCGTTTTCATATGTGGGTGCGACTTACGTATGCGTTCGCATCTGCGCACGAGCTCGACAGGACAGGGCGCTTTACATTTTTTATTTATTTTATTTTTTTATTTTTAATTTTACACTACCCTTTTAAAAAAAAAAAAAACATTTGGATCACTTTTATTCCTATTACAAGGAATGTAAACATCCCAGGACCGGGCCTCTTTAATGTGAGATGTGGGGTCAAAAAGACCTCAGACCTCACATTTACACTTAAAAGGAAAAGAAAAAAAAATGTAATGTGGAGGGCGGAAGTGATGTTTATTGTGGCTTAGGTCCTCCAAAGGCATAGAGTCGAGTAGGGGCTATAATGCCCTCACTAAAGTTCCTGCCCAACAGGGGAGAGGATCGGATCGTCTCCACCGATACCGACAGATCCGGTAAGCGGCAGAGACGACCAGGACATGGCAGAAAGGGGGGCACCTTTCTCGCCACACATAAAAGAGATTTTGCTGCGAATCTGCCGCAGAGACCACTTTTATCTTAAAGAAATACTGGGGTTATGGCAGCTATCTGCTGCCATAACAACGGTATTTAACGTCAAAGGACTGACGTATATCAAGGGCGGGCAGTCCAGAAGTGGTTAAGGATGGCTGCTGCACTTCTACAATTATGAATATTCAGTTTAATCCTCTCCACACTGCAGAAAGATAATACAGCAGCAATAAAGGAAGAAGTTATGCAGCAGTTATTAGCTACAGTCCACATATATACACAGTACATATATAAAACTGAAGGTAATACATACAGTATCTAAAAAAAGTGAGTACCCCCCTCACATTTTTGTAAATATTTTATTCTATCTTTTCATGTGACAACACTGAAGAAATGACACTTTGCTACAATGTAAAGTAGTGAGTGTACAGCTTGTATAACAGTGTAAATTTACTGTCCCCTCAATATAACAAAACACACAGCCATTAATGTCTGAACCGCTGGCAACAAAAGTGAGTACACCCCAAGTGAAAATGTCTAAATTGGGCCCAATTAGCAATTTTCCCTCCCGTGTCATGTGACTCGTTAGTGTTTCAAGGTCTCAGGTGTGAATGGGGAGTAGGTGTGCTAAATTTGGTGTTATCACTCTCACTCTCTCATACTGGAAGTTTAACATGGCACCTCATGGCAAAGAACTCTCTGAGGATCTGAAAAATAGAATTGTTGCTCTACATAAAGATGGCCTAGGCTATAAGAAGATTGTCAAGACCCTGAAACTGAGCTGCAGCACAGTGGCCAAGACCATACAGCGGTTTAACAGGACAGGTTCGACTCAGAACAGGCCTCACCATGGTCGACCAAAGAAGTTGAGTGCGCGTGCTCAGCGTCATATCCAGAGGTTGTCTTTGGGAAACAGACGTATGAGTGCTGCCAGCACTGCTGCAGAGGTTGAAGGGGTCAGCCTGTCAGTGCTCAGACCATACGCCACACACTGCATCAAATTGGTCTGCATGACTGTCGTCCCAAAAGGAAGTCTCTTCTATAGATGATGCACAAGAAAGCCCGCAAACAGTTTGCTGAAGACAAGCAGACTAAGGACATGGATTACTGGAACCATGTCCTGTGGTGTGATGAGACCAAGATAAACTTATTTGGTTCAGATGGTGTCAACCAGGGGACAAATACAAAGACAAGTGTGTCTTGCCTACATTCAAGCATGGTGGTGGGAGTGTCATGGTCTGGGGCTGCATGAGTGCTGCCGTCACTGAGGAGCTACAGTTTATTGAGGGAACTATGAATGCCAACATGTACTGTGACATACTGAAGCAGAGCATGATCCCCTCCCTTCAGAGACTGGGCCGCAGGGCAGTATTCCAACATAACGACCCCAAACACACCTCCAAGATGACCACTGCCTTGCTAAAGAAGCTGAGGGTAAAGGTGATGGACTGGCCAAGCATGTCTCCAGACCTAAACCCCATTGAGCATCTGTGGGGCATCCTCAAACGGAAGGTGGAGGAGCACAAGGTCTCTAACATCCTCCAGCTCCCTGATGTCATCATGGAGGAGTGGAAGAGAACTCCAGTGCCAACCTGTGAGGCTCTGGTGAACTCCATGCCCAAGAGGGTTAAGGCAGTGCTGGAAAATAATGGTGGCCACACAAAATCTTGACACTTTGGGCCCAATTTGGACATTTTCACTTAGGGGCAACTTTTGTTGCCAGTGCTTTAGATATTAATGGCTGTGTGTTGAATTATTTTGAGGGGGCAGCAAATTACACTGTTATAGAAGCTGTACACTCACTACTTTACATTGTAGCAAAGTGTCATTTCTTCAGTGTTGTCACATGAAAAGATATAATAAAATATTTACAAAAATGTGAGGGTGTACTCACTTTTGTTAGATCATCTATATATAAATTATAACTGAAGGTAGGTGTCCCTGTGCAACAGAAAGTTACTGTGTTTGGAATATGAAAGTTGCTGGCTACTACATCGAATAGTATGCTAACAGTATGAAATGTTTATTCTGTATGTAGTGTTTCATATCTATTTGACTGAAGAGGAATAAAACTTTTCTGAGATTGTATTTTTAGTATTCTAAATGCACACTGTAAAAAGCTAACAGTGTGCAGTGAAATCAAAGTGAACAACTTCAATATAGGAGAGGAACCTGTACAACTGTACAAGACTGAATGTAAGGCTGCAGTCCAACTTTAGCAATGTATTAATAAATACAGATCTGCATTAATTTCTGTCTGTATATGGACACAGAGTTCAGATACCCTACTCTTCCTCTAGACCAGAGCTCCTCCTAATGCTACTCATCATCCATGAATCCTGGCTGAAGTGTTTTGCTAATCAGACTCTACTGAAGACTTTGACCTACAAACACAAGTTTGCTTGGATCTACCTTTGAATCTGCAGTTATGTAGGAATTTACATTCCAAACATCACCTTACAGGAACTCTGCTCCTGCCCATTCCCACTACTGGCAACTCTGGTTGAACAGCACTAGCTGGTTAGAAAGTACAGCCAGGATCAGGTTATTTTATCTACACTGCTATGTCAGTAATGGAACAAAACAAGTAATCTCAGCATGTTGGTAGAAAAGGGACTAAAGGACAAAAATATGTGATTTAAAGCTGAACTTCAGTTTTTGATACACTAGATACCATATAACTATGTCCCTCGCTAACATGTGAGGCCGCTGGATGTGCGGTATAAACTGTATTAGCTGAGGCCACAAACAGCATACAGCATAGTGATAACACAGGAGCTGCGCTAATACATCATAGTGTCCATATTAGTCCATATAAATTTATCAAATGATATTTATGGGAAGCAGATTCTAGCAGCAGATAAGCCCCAAACGCATAAGGAGCTTCAATCGTGATAATGCAGTCCCAAGGGTGGAGGGTAGGCCACCAATATCAGAAATCAAGGCTTACCAGCAAACAGCCAGTATTGCGCCCTTTGAGTGGCAGACTTGACTCTTCTAAGACCAGACCGGATGGAATCAAAGCTCCTAAGAAAAAACTCTGTCCTCCAAAGACTCCCAAAACGTCATCCCAAGATAATGAGCATGGACAAAAGAAAGGGGTCATATAGTGAAGTACATCCTAGACATCAGTGGGCTACAATGTACACCTTATACTACCACCACAGTGTGCACAAGTGCAATCAGTGCAATCCACCACCGTCAGGACTCAAGGCTTACCCCGTCCCTCTCTTGTCAGCATTTGGGTCATATAAATCATATGCTTCCTGTCCAAACAGTCAGGCAAGGGTTCCCTTGGGATAGATTGGCAAAAGCCCGGTCACTCTCCGCATGGGTAAAGAGAGGCAAGCCACATAGATTAGTATAGTATGTACTGGTTTATTAAGGTTAAAAGATAAGAACACTCACATTCTCATCAAATTCACGTGGATAAAATCACATAGATACAGCCGACTCGTGGTGGTTGGTGATGTCAGCGCGCCCCTCCTACAGCATTGTGTCCCAGGTTCGAGCCGAGACTTCCAGTCTCATATCCAGAACACAGTAGGGTCTACCCAATCGATGCTCAGCCATTCAGAGAAAGCGATGTATTCTAACAATAAATACAAAGCTTCATCTGATTGGCTGAGTCAAAGGTTGTGACATCATCAGCCCACCTCTCTGACTCAGCCATTCAAAGGAAGCTTTGTATTCCTTGGTAGAATACATCACTTTCTCTGAATGGCTGAGCGCCAATCAGATAGACTCTATTGTGTTCCAGGCATTGGAGTGCACACAGGGTGTGCCAGGTGTGCCTGGGCACACCCTAATCACCCCGTGTGGCACAGATTCCCCTTGCTGCCCATGCCCTCACTCTGTTTACTATGATTCGGTTTGTCAATGAACAGAAAACTGCTCAGCACAGAGCACTTCCCATTCCTTCACGAAAAGGGACTGGGGAATCCCCATCCTCAGTCTCTTTCTCTGTTTCAAAAACAAGACATCAGGGGTCTGTTTAGACCCCTAATGTTTCACCAGAGCCTCTAAAAAAATTGTAGAAAAACTAAAAAATAAAATATTAAAAAGAAAGAACTACTAACTTGTCCACTGCTCTACCGACTCTATACTACCCTACTGACACTGTCCATTTTTTGATACATTTTAAAATGTTTGTTTATATTTATTTAGGAGAGTGTGTGTGTCTGATATATATATATATATATATATATATATACACTGTATATATATATGTGCACACATTGGTGTGTTTGACCTTTGGGGTGCACACCCTAATGCAATAGGCTGCACACTCCTATGGATTGGGTATGAGACAGGAAGTCTCGGCTCGAACCCGGAACACAGTGCATTATGCTGTATATGGTCGCAGCTACATACAGTTTATATAGCATATCCAGCGGCCTCACATGTTAGAGAGGGATAAGCTGGCCCAAACAAACTACAGTATCTCACAAAAGTGAGTACACCCCTCACATTTTTGTAAATATTTTATTCTATCTTTTCATGTGACAACACTGAAGAAATGACTCTTTGCTACAATGTAAAGTAGTGAGTGTACAGCTTGTATAACAGTGTAAATTTGCTGTCCCCTCAAAATAACTCAACACACAGCCATGAATGTCTAAACCGCCGGCAACAAAAGTGAGTACACCCCTAAGTGAAAAAGTCCAAATTGGGCCCAAAGTGTCAAGATTATGTGTGGCCACCATTATTTTCCAGCACTGCCTTAACCCTCTTGGGCATGGAGTTCACCAGAGCTTCACAGGTTGCCACTGGAGTTCTCTTCCACTCCTCCAATAGTACTGAATTTAAACGAATCCGAAATAACGAAAAAAAAATTTGGACGAAATTCGAATTTGAATAGTTTTCTAACACTTTTCGAATTCGAAAAGTTTTTGAATTCGAATAGTATTCAAATTCAAAACGTTTTCAAATTTGAATAGTTTTCCAATTTAAAATAGAATAAAATAGAATATAAAATAAAGGAATATAATAGAAAAAAATAAAAGACTAGAAAAGAATATAACGGAAAATAAAAGAATAGAATATAATAGAGTTAAACAGAACAAAATAGAATAGACATTAAAGAACAGAATAGACTAGAATATAATAGAAACACATAGAATAGAACAACATAGAAAGAATATCCATCTTGAATACATAAGAAAAGAATAAAATAGAAATAAAGAATAGAATAGACTATGATAGAATAGAAAATAATAGAATTAAAAAAACAATAGAAACAATAAAAAGAATATAACCATTTCCCAAAATTCAACTAAAATCATTTCGAATTTGAATAGAATAGAAAAGAATAGATTAAAATAGGAAGATGGCTATATTCATTCTATTCTATTCTTTTTTTTCTATACGATTGTGCTATTTTCCATTCTATTCTACTCTATTCTTTTATATTCTATTGAAATTCGAATTGATTCTATTTGAAGTTTGTAAAATGGTTATGTTATTTCTATAATATTCTATTGTTTTTTTAATTCTATTCTTTTCTATTCTATTCAAATTTCAGAAGATGGTTATAATCTTTCTTTTCTTTTATTCTATTTTTTTTTTTATTCTATTCTATTCCTTTCTATTCTATTCCATTCTATTCTGTTCTATTATTTCCTATCCTATTTTTTTCTGTTATATTATATTCTTTTATTTTCTATTCTATTTTATTCTCTTTGGAAATTGGAAAACTATTCAAATTCAAAAACTGTTCAAATTCAAAAACAATTCGAATTAGAAAACTTTTTGAATTCGAAAACTATTTCGACAGTGATTCAAAAACCATTCGAATCGATTCGAAAACGAATAAACAAACCAAATTCAACAAATGAAACTAGTCTAACTATACGAATTTATGCAAAACGAAACAATTTTTTTCATTCTGTGCATGTCTACTTTTTAATATGAATAGTTATAATGTATGTGTGAAAGATTATTATTATTATTATTACTATTATGTACCGCTACCCCCACAGGAGCCACTTGGTATATTGCATTCTCTATTCTTATGCCTTAGCCCCACTGACCCACCAGGTTATTTATGCTCCCTCTTAGCCACCATCTGAGCACCTCTGTCCAGGGATTGGCTACAGCTGCATAAATATTCAGCTGCTGATTTGACTCTTCCAGCCCACTATTTGCCAGAACCTTTCCAGACAGACTGAGGGAAGCAGTCAACCCCACAGCCAGTAAAACATAAAAATAAATAATCACATGCAGCTCAACTGATTACAGTGAGCAAGAAACAAAATGTACCTAAACTAGCACCTGCCCTATGTATGCATATAGGAGGGTGTTACAGTAGTTAAAACCATGCCCATATATTTTTTCTTTCTTTTTTAGTTGTGTGTCTGGATTTTAGTTTCAGTATGTTTATTGAAAGTTTTTCCAAAAAGGACACAAATTGTAGGCAAAGTAACAGAAATAAAGAGATCCAACTAGTATGCCACCAGTCAGCTACAACCAAAGGATCCTTGTATAAAGTATAGGTTCAACATATTGATAAAGAACTCTTGAAAAATCATACAACAATGTCTGCCTGGAGTTCAGCAGCAGTAAAGCTTGGCAGAGGTTCTAACGCTATCCATGCCCTATCTAAAACAGAAAAATAAAGTTTAGGTTGGAGTTGGGATTTTATGGTCAGTAAATGATTGGTACTTTTGAGGTGTGATAAATGTATTTTCCAGATTCATTTTGTTGATGCAATAAGTGCAGTAAAAGTTAATTGTGATGTGCTGAAATTTCCCCATAAAACTCCCCAGTTATGTGGAGAATCCAAAGAATAAATGGGACACCATTGTTTGGCTTTATGTTGGGTTTGGATGCTAGGTAGAACTGGAAAGTCTGGTAGCGAAGATATATGAAACCGGTATATGATTCAACCACCCAGCAGGTGCAGGTTGACTTATACACTGGGATCACCTATATATCCTATTAGGTGGAGTTGAATTGTAAGGCCCTGGGAGCTCTCTACCTGCAATCCTCTGAGATATACATTCGCCCAGAGCTGACCAATGATGGGCCAGAACGGTAAGACTGGGAAATAATGTCAACTTCAATTGTGTCTTTAGTGAGGAAACTTTAGAGGAGTGAAAATGGAAGTGTAGCGCCCTCTACATTAGGTAGGTATTAGTAG
Source organism: Glandirana rugosa (assembly GCA_018402905.1). Taxonomy (NCBI): domain Eukaryota; kingdom Metazoa; phylum Chordata; class Amphibia; order Anura; family Ranidae; genus Glandirana; species Glandirana rugosa. Next base: position 943,199 of record BLSH010434103.1, read on the forward strand.
AGGCTTTTTGCTAGAGTAGGCAAATTTAGGCTGGCTTGGCTGCTGTCAGGCCTGTTTGTTTTTGTTGTGGGCATGGAAGTGGTCCAGGGAGTGGCTGGTGACTGTAGGTGGTGACACTCTTTGGTTGACCACTCCTTGGTTTTTCAGAAAGTTCTGGAAAAGGGGAGTGAGGCAGAAGAGGTGTAACTGCTGAGTATTTAGGAAGCCCTGGCCAATCCCCAACCTGGATTGGCAGGGGGCAGGCCTTCTCAAATAGCTTGGGGCAGCCCAGTATGGGAGGAGTTTTTGGGTGGAAGTTGGAGAATGGAGACAGAGTACTGAAGGCTGTCGGGGGGCCTTGAGGAAGTCCCCAGTCTGGAGGGGGTGACCTCAGCCCGAGGCTCGGGTGCATCCAGGAGGAGTGAGATCTTGGCAGAGAGGCACAAGGAGAGAGCAGGAAAGGACAGCGGAAGAAGAGTACTGCCAACAGGGTCTCCAGGAGGAATTCACCAGGTGACACAGCCCAGGGAGGTGGAGATGCACTCTATAGCATATTGGAAGGAAGACACTCTGGAAGAGGTGTAGAAAGGGACTGGGACTTCGGTGTCAATGGGCAGTGTGCAGGCATTTTGCTGTCAGGAGGACTGGCAAGGCCTGGAGGAGGATGGGCTGTGAGTAGTAGTCCATCAGGCTACCTAGCACTTCTACAAACATTCTCTACACTATAGGGGCCCGCAGTCCCTGCCTGCAAAAGGCGGTTACTGAGGCTTGGTCAAAGCCAGACCCGGCCTCACCATGTGATAGCTAGGCTGGAAGCAAGTTTTGTGCAGAAGAGAGGATCAAGGAGACATTTGAGAAGCAAGAGTTGTGCTGGAGGAGGAAGGAGAAGCGTATATACTCAGTGATATATCAAGGCCCTGTGTAAAGAACTGTTGATCCATGGGCAGACCATAATCATCCTTTACCCCATCCAAGTTTAACCCCCTAATAAAAACCAAAAATAAAGAGCCAGCCAGTTTTCTGACTACAGAAGCCTTCCTCTAGATTTGTATTGCAAAACAAAGTTTTCAGTGATGAGAGGCTGAAGCTAATTAGCAGGCAGGGAAATTAAATGGGAGCTATTACTGCAGAGTAATTTATTATAATAGACAATGAGTGCCAGGAAGAGGCATGGGAATGTGAGGGTAATGGATTTGGCAGTAAAGTTGCCGGGAAAGTTGAGAATGCCAGCAATGAAAATGTATTCTTGTTCTTCTACTATATTGTATCTAAGTGGTCATGAAGCATTTGATCAATTTTTCTAAACCCATTTTTTCGCATTTTTCTGCATAATTATTAAAAAAGGCCCTAAGCTTAAAGTAGAAGTCCAGTCACACCTATCTAAACTTAAAACTTCTCCTGTCCCCATTCTAAGCCCTATACTAACTACCCTGTAGAGCAGCCATTTTCAACCTCTTCAACGCAGAGGAACCCGTGAAATAATTTTCTGGTCTCAGGGAACCCCTGCTAAAAATTATTCAATGCTGCTGATCCCCTACAAGGCATCCCTTAGCGTGGTTTCCAAAATGGGGACAACAGTGGAACCATGACTGAGTACTGTTTGTTACAAAGGCCAGTTTTAGTCTATAGAACAGCCTTTTTCAACCTTTTTGGCAGGAAGGAACCCATGAATTACCCTTCAGGTCTCAGGGCTAATCTTTGCTGTATCTACAACTCATAACACATTACTGGGATGGTCAGTGGGAAGAATGCTTCTTACACTAGTGGTCATTTACAAATAGCTAAATAGATCAATGGTGTCAGTGGGAACTTATCTGAGAGGCAGAAATTGCTCATTTCTCAAGAAACAACTTCTGGAGGAACCCTGGTCGAGAAAAACTGTCAGAGGATCAGCCTAGCACCCAGGCAAGTAGCATTTTCAGAAGAAATGTCAGCAACGGCAGCCGTTGTTTTATTTTGGTACCTTTATACTCAATAAAGCAATATCTTTTTCCATGGGTTTAAAATTTCCAGCATCTCCAGTGTGCACAGCAGCCAGGAACCTGGCAATTACTACAATCCATCTTCCAGTCGATGTACAGTGTGTTACCAGAGTAACAGAGCGGTGCACGCGGCACTGATCTCTCAGATCCGGAATAATGATGTAAGACCTCCAGCCTAGATAAAGGGCATCTCTAGTGATTTATTCTGAAGAGAGAGAAATTCTCTTTCTTGATGTATTGGGATTTTTAGCAATGACAGCGTGCTTAGTGCTCACCTGAGATCACAAGACTGAGCTGCTACATTTACAGGAGGAATATGAGAATATCCACAGCTTTAAAGTGAATGTGTACTATTCTAAGTGTTTTTCATATATATGTGTTAAATAAATCATCTAGATGCATATATTCTTATCAGCACTTGGTATCATCCTAAACCCTCTGATTCAAGATATATTTTGTAATTATATTCGTACATGGGGGCAGCCATTTTTGCTCAGGCCCTGATTCTACTTTGCAGTGCTACACAATGGTTGTGCTTTACTGCTCCTTTGCACAATGCAAGCGTAGCACTACTCCCATAGGAGCCAGTTGATTAGTGTCCAGGTCTTCCAAAACTTCTGGCCCTATGCCAGGCACATAAGAAGCTGATATACTTTTATTTTTGGAGAATTTGGATAAGGATGAGGAAAGTAGTGGGATACTCCAAAGATAAGAACTATGTACAACTTGAGGACTTGGTATTCCTTTCTGAGCAGTAGTGGCGGCTGGTTATCAATATTTTAGGGGGAGGGGGGTAAACAAACCTGCCCCTCTCACTCGCACAACCGCCACCTCCCCCCCAGAGGGAGATGGAAGGGAAGGCGGAAATCAGATGGGAAGGCGGCGATCAGTCCTTTCTTACCTTAGGAGGCTGCTCCTCCGTTCAGGCTCCCGGCCGAACAGGTGTTTCTTCTCCTCCCGGCCAAACAGGAAAGGGAGCTTGAGACCAATTTGCCTGGGAGTCCTAAGACTCCCAGGCCAATCGGGTCTCAGGACCCGCCTCCTGATTGGCCAGGAGGAGAAGCAGGAAGACATTTCCGAATATTAATTTGCTGATGTCATACAACTGGGTGGGCTCAGGGCCCCCGAGCCCACCCTTTTTTGAAGCCAATTAGATCCTCTGGCTCTAATCATGTGCTTAAAAAAAAACCCCATTGAAATCCATGTGTCCGGCTCCCTCCATGTAGATTAGGGGACGGGTGCTCCTAATGGAGCAGCCACCACTGTGTCTGAGCAAGCTATAATGAAGTCCGGGCTTATAACAAACAGTATACTTTAGCTTGAGTAGTAATTAGAGCCACAAGAGCAAAGTCCATTTAAGTAGGAGATTATCTGAACAAAGCTCTTTAGGACGGCTGACATCCCCTTTAACAGACCCACAGCTGAATATAAGGCACCACCCAAGGGGTAGCTAGAGCACAAGGTCTCCAAGATCCCTCAGTGTCTGCACTCACAAGGCCCAAGGACAGGTGGATGCCTCCTTCCAATCTTCCAAGAGACACCTTCCAGTAGCACCAAATAGATCTTGGGCAGACAGCTCACTTCAGTCAACTTCTTCTTAGCATTCCTCCCCTCAGGTAGCCCACCTGAGGTCTAACCAATAGCAGCTTCCGCCTGGGAGGGCAACATGCCCCCCCCAGGCTGGACTAATCCACTCTTGGAAAAGATCCAGAGCTCAGTATGTCCATTAAATATATACAGTTACCCAGCATGCCATCAGAGCCTGCCTCTCTGGGACAGGCCAGGGCTGTATCAATATTTTTGCTGCAATCTGCATAGCTTCACAGCTATAATCCAGAAACTTCTCTAATTTCCTGGATACAGAGGAAACCATAGGTCAGACAGGCAGCAGCTGAGCAACTGAGCAGACCTTACTAGCAGATTAGGCAAAAAATTTGTGCGAACATGCGAACCCTATTAAAGTCTATGGGACACGAACATGAAAAATCAAAAGTGCTCATTTTAAAGGCTTATATGCAATGCTATTGCCATAAAAAGTGTATGGGGACCCAGGTACTGCCCTAGAGGACACGTATCAATGCAAAAAAAGTTTTTAAAACAATAATTTTTTGAGGAGCAGTGATTTTAATAATGCTTAAACTGAAAGAATAAAAATGAAATATTCCTTTAAATATCGTGCCTGTGTGCTCCCCTTAGTCTGCTTGTAAAGTGGCACATCTGTGTGATGTTTAGAACAGTGCCGCAGCAAAATTACATTTCTAAAGGAAAAAAGTAATTTCAACTTGATTGCTGTAATTTATTTCCGGCTCCTGGCATTATAGATAAAAAAATCAAGGAAAAAAACAGCATAGGGTCGTAGCAGCCCCCCCCCCCCCCGCCCCCCCAGTCCATACCAGGCCCTTCAGGTCTGCTATGGATTTTAAGTGGAACTCCACGCCAAACCCCAAAATCCATACAAGACCCTTATCCAAACATGCAGCCTGGCCGGGCAGGTTATGGGGGGACGAGTGAGCGCCCCCCCGGAACCGTACCAGGCCACATGTCCTTAACATGAGGGAGTTTGTGCTTTGGGGTAGGGGTCGATTTACTAAAACTGGAGAGTGCAAAATTTGGTAGCAGTAGTGCATAGAAACCAATTCGCTTCCAGGTATTATTGTCAAAGCTTAATCGAACAAGCTGAGGTTAGAAGCTGATTGGCTGTCATGCACAGCTGCACCATATTTTGCACTCTCCAGTATTAGTAAATCAACTCCTGTGTGTTTATTGGATTCAATAACTAAACTGGCCATGTCATTACTGCTCAGTTCTCCTTTATTTCCTTGATAATCTTATCTGTAGCCCCCTCCTAGCGTAGGATGTTAGTTATATTTAGTTTTTGACTCCTTCTGTAACCAAGGGAGCAGTGATCATCTTTCCTGGTCTGTTCAGGGTTTCCCAGGCTGGGATTTTGATTGTTTCCCCCTGCCTCTGGAAGAAGCTTGCAGACATTACTGAGGGAGATGCAAATAACCAGCCTGAATATTTGTCATGTTCCGGCCTATCCCTGGAGAGGAGGATAAATAGTCTGAGGTATTGTAGAGCTGCGTTTCCTCTCTCTGGGAGGGATCCAGAGCTTTGAGGGGCTGCTGCCCTCAGGCAGCCCATGGACTGCGCAGCTGTTCTAGAGGCCTGAATGGTATCAGGGCCTGGATGGATCTTCCTAGAAGATGATTGCAGGACTTCACAACAAGGGATCTGGTCTGGAGAAGGATTGTCTCACTCAGGAAGCTGGAAGGTGGCAGCTGCCCAGGGGACTTGTGAGTAAAGACCCAGACTTGATCTCTGCGATGGTGCAGTGTTCTGGAAATCATATTGGCTACCAGTAATTCTGCATAGGCGCAACGTAACCAGATGCCAAAGAGACTTGCCTCATGGTCCCCAGCTGTGAGGCCTTAGATTGCCCAGAAAGTTAGCTCATGGTCTTCAGCTGTGCCGTTTAGACTGTCCAGCATTCACATCTATGTGAGAAGATTGTCCTCTAACTGCTATCTACTAATCGTTTTGAAGTATGCCATGCCCTAACCCCTCTCCTGTTAAAGTTTCTTCAAGTAATAAATCCTAAAAGGACATCCACCAAAATTGTGGTGTTGGAGCCGTTGTGAATGGACTGGTGCTTGCGGTGGTGGGCAGCCTCTGGACTTTTAGGGAAAAAACAGTTATTACCAGCAGGTCCTTCAAGGGTCTCGCTACACGTCATTATTTAGTAATAAAGTTTCACTTCTCTTCACTGCATCCTGATGGTTCCTCTCTCTCATTCATTTTCAGTTTTGTCTGTGAACCACTTCAATTCAGTTACCGAAGTAATATAATAATAAGAAAATAATAATCAAGCATACATGGTTTGCTTCCTCTTCAGATGATTTCTGTAATGCATTTTTTTCTCCAGTCCACAGCTATTCAGTAACTGTATCTGGGTGGGTATATTGTTTGTTCAATAGATCTCCAAAGGCCTAACTGGGCTTAATTATATGCAGAAATCTTTGTGACAATGAGACAGCAGCAGAAACCCACCAGATTTGGGCCGTTCTCATAGGCTGAGCCCCAGGGGTCTGCTACTCTCCCCCACAGGCCAACACTATAGGCCAAAAGTTTGTGACCATCACACCTATATTAGATTTTGGGTGGATATTCCATTTAAAAACCATATGGCCATTAATATGGAGTTGGTTCTGTTTTGTGGCTATAACACCCTACACTCTTCTGGAAAGGCTTTCTACAAGAATGTGGCTGTGGAAATTTGTACCCATTCAGCCAAAAGAACATTTGTGCGGTCAGGTACTGATGGTAGATGAGAAAATCTGGCATGCGTTCAGCATTCCAATTCATCTCAAAGGTGTGCTAAAGCAGCCTTTCTCAACTGGGGTGCCATTGAAATCCTGGTGTGCCACCTGGGGCTGTCAGTGGTGCTTTGCTGCTTCTGGAATGTTTTCATGGCATCATACATTTCTATGGTGCAGGTGGGCTAGCAACCAGCACCATGGAACCATGGAAATGCATACTAATCCAGGATGGGTGGCATTCAGGGAAGCCCCAGCATTAATAAGGGGATGGAAATCCACCTCCATTTAGACCTGCTCTGCCCCTCCAAAGGATGGAGGGGAACTGAGGATTCTGATGTGAAAGGATGAGGGTGCACTGAGGACTAAGGATAAGAAAAGATGCTGTTGACTGAGAACTATTGATATAAAAGGGGGGAGGGAACTAAGGACCCTGATAAAAGGTGGGGTTGACTGAGGACACAGATGTGAAAGGGGGGGGGGGGGGCAA
>BLSH010434103.1:971371-982621 GCA_018402905.1 Glandirana rugosa
GCCCCTAGTACCTCTCGTCTTCACTATAGGCGGGGCTGCGGGTGGGTTCTTTCGGGTTGTCTCAGCTATGTCTGATGATTGCAAGACTTAGAAAGATTACCCTAGGAGTGATCCCTATTCTGAGAAGACTACACATTTCCGAATTTGAAGACAGGTAAAACTAAACGAACTGTGATAAAATTTACAGAACGATGATTTTCTGTATTAAAACGTCGTCTGTCGTGCCTTGTACACCTACATTAACTCGGATTATTACTGTCTAGACTTGGGTTACTCGAATGACAATCTCTTGAAACACGATCATCAGTCATTGTTTTTATTCAATAAATATCTTTTGATCTATTTAAGACTACATTGACTTATCTTTGATGACAAGCCTCATTTAAAGTCCCATGACCGCTTTTTTGTTCTTAAGATCCCTGATAGCACAAAGTTCTCTAACAGTAAGCTCATTGGGTTCAGATCTGTCATTATTAGGCTCAATTACATCCACATGTTCCGTGCTGTCTGCTGCAAAATTATGTCTTTTAGTAGCAAGACATTTAAAATAGTGTCAAGCAAATCAAAATGGACAGAAGTTTAAGCCTTTACACATCAGAAGAGTCTTATCCCTAGTGAGGATCCCATTAGAAAGATTCAGAACGTTAGTAGTCTGTATCGACTCTGTTGGGCTTTCTTGGGTGGGCGTCGGGGCGGATATCACTTCTGCTCTCCATGATCCCCGTTTCTTGCCTCCCCTGCGTATCCTTTTGTGTCTTTTTGTCGACTCCTCTTGTTCTGTATGCGCCTCTGTCGCCCGTTTTTTGGCAGGACCGGGGTTTTTATGCCCCCCTGCATGCCAGAGGTCGTGATAGGTGTTGGAGATCCCTCCTAATCGGATGTGGCAAGAGTTCCATCCAATGTCCAGGTCTGTAAAGTCCATTACGCTCTGGAGGGGTTTATGGCTTGTTGCATCTCTTGTTGTAGAGACTCCATCTCATTTTGCTTGGATTGAATAATGATGTTGATAAGAGTATTCCTGCAGACCGATAGAGCATCCATCCATTGTTTCTTTAGAAAATCATCCTGTAACTCAAAAGTAGGGAATTTCTTTATCCTAAACCCCTGAGGGATGCGCTCCATGGACAGGTATTCAGAAAGGGTACTAATGTCCCAAAAGGCACAGATCTCTTTGGTTATACTGCGTTCAAGCCGGTGAAACAACAGCTTAATAGAGCCTGCACCATTGTCTGTATAATTATTTAATGTTTGGTGAGCACTGGCTCTAAGCGGGTTGTCGCCCAAACCCCTAAGGGTGCCGCTAAAGTCCTGTGGTGTGGTTTTCATTTGTACAAAAAAGTCAATATTGTAGTAAATCCAACAAAACCACTCACCAAGCTGGCCAAAGCTGTGAGTCACAAACACTGAAGACAAGGAAACACCGCTCAGGTGAATGAACAAAGGTACATCAGATGAGGGACTCCTCCCACAGGTGCAAGTCACGGCTCACCTGTCGTATCAGGATACATGAGGAAAGGGATAGCGGCACACCAAAGTACCGAAGGAGTCCTTTATTGTAATTCCATAAAACATGAGACACACCACAGGACAGAAGCAAAGTGGCAAGGGTAGACGCATTTCACACAAAAGAAATGAGAGATTTGGGCAGTGCTTGGACAAACAGCTTCAGCCCCTGGTGATACAGCTACCGGGTTATTTAAAAGGCACCAATTTGCTACATGTTGTCAGCAATTTTGAATGGGCGGACAATCTCTCCTGGCTGACATGCGATGTATCAAGTTTGTATTCTTCTATACCCCATCATTTTGCCCTCGAGGCGGTATCCTTTTACTGGAATATATGACCGACTTGTCGGTAGAGCATCGCATGTACATTCTGGAGTCGTTGGAGTACCTGTTGTCGCATAATTTTTTTGTTTTTGATGGTGTCTTCTACCTTCAGAGATGTGGGACCACGATGGGGGCTAAATTTTCACCCGCCCTTGCCAAACTTTACATGGGTTGGTGGGAGCGGTCCCGCATCTTTGGGGTGGAGAATCCCTTTAGGTCACTTACTAAACTGTACCTAGGATATATAGATGACCTATTAATCATCATGATTGATGGTGTCACACACCTTGGCCCCTTCTTGAAGTTTTTAAATTGCAACAATAAAAATGTATCCTTTACTGGTCAGGCTGATAGCAGAAGTATCTGCTGTTTGGATGTCAAGATGCCTGGGGAGGGTTCCAAGGTTTCTACCGCTCTATACAGAAAACCTCTATCAAACAATACTCTCCTCTTAGCCCAGTCAAACCACCCGAGACATACCATTAAGGGGATCCCCGTCGGCCAATTTTTAAGAGTGAGACGGATCTGCAGTACTGACGCTGTGTTTGAACAAGAGGTGTCTGCATTATACAGACGCTTCCTAGATAGGGGTTAACCCAAGTGGACGATTGACAGAGCTTTGTCGATTGCCAGAGGAAAAAAGAGGAAAGACCTTTTGACCAAAACCAACAGTACAACAAACCCCCCCAATCAAAGAAAACAAACTTGGGACAGTAAACTTACTATCACTACCACTATCACTAGTGCAGAGTTCAGCTTTATAAAAAAGATCATCCACAGACATTTGCCAATTTTGTATGTGGATAGTGTCTGCGCAGAGCTTCTAAAAACAGGCATTAATATAGTGCCCAGCCGGGCACCTACATTAGGGTGGTATTTGTCCCCTAGCCATTTTCATAGGAAACCTATGAGATCCCTTAGGGTCCTTTCACATGCATGGACCGTTTAGGTCCGCCTGTCAGTTTTTTAGGCAGACCTGAACGGACACTCGCTAAGGAGCGACGGCTTTCAGCGGTGACATGTCCGCTGACATACGATACACTCCGATCCGCTAAATACAGACGGATGGAAACCCTATTTTACATCCGTCTAGTGGATTGGGTAAAACGGACAAGCGCATCCGTTTTCATTCGATCCCCCACAGAGGAGAGTGGGGGCTCTGACAAATCAGTTTCTGCACAGAGAGCAGAGATGGAGCTGTCATCCGCCGGCTCAGTGTGGATCAACGGATCGATCCCCGCTGAGCAGCTGAGTCCGTCAAAACGGCCTCCGCACGTATGAAAGGAGCCTTACTTGGTTGCACTCTAAGGGAAATTATAGGTGTGGAGCCAGTGAATGTCCATGCTGCATAAATATTTTGGGGGGAAAAAAGTTTTGTTCTGGGAGAGAATTTAATATGGACTCCTTTTACAACTGAAACATTAGTTATGTCATATAGGAAGGACCACTAGTCGCCTACGAGATCAAGGTGCCCGGCAGGGGAGGTGATGTGTTTCGGACATTGTGCAAGAGGGAGGTGTACTGGATATTTCATGGAATTTTGAGTGGGATGTGAGTCATTTCTATGAATAACATTCTATCTCATGTACACCTTCCTCCTGTCCAACTTCCTCTGGTTTCCCTCGTCTCGGTGCGGAGTTCATGGTGCCCAGGGTTTTCCTTTGGTGTGCCGTGTTCTCCTACATTCATTCATTGTTCTTGGTCTTTTTGTTCCTTTTCCCTTGATTAATGTTTTTATTGTTATCCTTATTTGTACATTTCTGTTTATGTTTTGCTTATTTATTTGTGTGTGCAATTTATTTATACATTTTCTGTCTTCCCATGTTCTTTATTTTTATTTTTCATTCTTTTTTTTTTTTTTGAATCTTCACTTTTGCCTATATATACAGTATCTCACAAAAGTGAGCACACCCATCGCATATTTGTAAATATTTTATTCTATCTTTTCATGTGACAACACTGAAGAGATGACACTTTGCTACAATGTAAAGTAGTGAGTGTACAGCTTGTATAACAGTGTAAATTTGCTGTCCCCTCAAAATAACTCATACACAGCCATTAATGTTTAAACCGTTGGCAACAAAAGTGAGTACACCCCTAAGTGAAAATGTCCAAATTGGGCCCAAAGTGTCAATATTTTGTGTGGCCACCATTATTTTTCAGCACTGCCTTAACCCTCTTGGACATGGAGTTCACCAGAGCTTCACAGGTTGCCACTGGAGTCCTCTTCCACTCCTCCATGACAACATCATGGAGCTGGTGGATGTTAGAGACTTTGCGTTCCTCCACCTTCCATTTGAGAATGCCCCACAGATGCTAAATAGGGTTTAGGTCTGCAGACAAGCTTGGCCATTCCATCGCCTTTACCTTCAGCTTCTTTAGCAAGGCAGTGGTTGTCTTGGAGGTGTGTTTGGGGTCTTTATGTTGGAATACTGCCCTGTGGCCCAGTCTCCGAAGGGAGGGGATCATGCTCTGCTTCAGTATGTCACAGTACATGTTGGCATTCATGGTTCCCTCAAGGAAATGTAGCTCCCAAGTGCCGACTGTAGACCCGACACACTTGACTTTGTACTCCTCAACTGGATGCCGCCACACACACTTGACACCATCTGAACCAAATAAGTTTATCTTGGTCTTATCAGATCACAGGACATGGTTCCAGTAATCCATGTCCTTAGTCTGCTTGTCTTCAGCAAACTGATTCCAGAGTCTTCCTTTCCGGTTTTGCAGACTCTGGCTGTGTGATTGAGCGGAGATGCGAGGACGGCACAGGACTCTGAAGGAACAGCACGGTATGCCATTCTTTCAGAACAAATGAGCCGGTGACGTCACTGGCTGCATCAAAAGTAAATATCTCCTAAACGGTGCACGTGTAGGAGATATTTACTGTACCTATAGGTAAGCATTACTGTAGGCTACCTATAGGTAAAAGTCATGCATGGGAGTTTACTCCTAATTTAATACAACCAGTGTGCAAGGACCAGTGCTTGTGGTGGTGGGCAGCCTCTGTACTTTTGGGAAGAACCAGTTATTACCTGCCGCTATGGAGAAGCGCTACTGGCATAACAGCAACACGGGGCCTTTTATTGGTGCCACTAGTTGCCTGGCTGCGATAACCCCCTGGCTTCTATAAATTCGGCGTCTCTGACCCAGAAAAAATATGCAAATCTTGAACATCTGAAGTCCTTTTCAGCATACTTGTTCCAGGTTAGCTATCTTATAGTACTGAACCAGTTAAGTAGTATGAAAGCCAAGTCACTAACATTTTTAGAGGGATAGGTCAGCATCGGTGGCTTCCATGTTTCTCACTTGACATACTTCTTTTAAAACAGTCTTTTGCTTTACAAGTGTTTACAGAGATGGCCAATATACAGTATATTGTGTACCAGACTGTAGTCCGAGACCAAGTCATTCTCCTGTTGGGTTCTGCCATCTTGGCTCTCGCACTGTCATAGGCAGATAACAGTCGTGTATCGCTGTTATCTGCATATGATAATGGTTAGAGAAAGTGACTTGGAAATGAAAAGATGAAGGCTTAGCTGCCGACTTTTACAAAAGTCTAAATTTGCATATCAATGCAGTCTAGTTTTCCTAGACTGCATGTTTTGAGGAAAGATTAGTGTATTTGTAACAGCCAACGTAAAAAAAATTAGGACAAAACCACTATGTTTACAGGCTTGGGGAATGTAAAGGATCAGTGTAACATGAAACACATTGCAGCTTGGCATTTGTAGAATGTAGATTTGCTCCTGTGTTTGTACTTTTTGATTTCATTGCTGACCCTGGCTGTCATGGCCTCCATTTGCTCACCAACAGGTTTTTCAACTGCTGCTTGCCAATGCTTTTTTGTACTGGATTAACCCCTCTTCCATCGGCTGCACAGATGCCGCTAACATTGGCACCAATGGGATTATTTAGACTGCAGCATTTATACTAGCCAGTGCTGTCTGATCTACAGCTGTTACCCCTATTCCTGCATTTGCTCCTGTGTTTGACTTCTGTTATTGACCTGGTTTGTCCTGACTATGCTTGAACGCTACTCGCCCTGACCTTGGCTTGTCTCTAGACTCTGCTCTGCCTCATGCTGACCTGGCTCATCTGACCTCGCATCCAGTTACCCTCCTGTCCTGCTCTGCATGCTACCTGGTTCCTGCTGGTCCTGCACTTGCAACCTGCCATTTGCTGTTCCAGATAACTGATCCACCTCTGGCGATGCACCTGCTGCTCACTACTGCCGGTCGGGGAAACATCTAACAGAAACTCAGTGGTCCTTGAAGGATATGTAAAGCTTTGTTTTTTTTTTTTTTATAAACAAACACGTCATACTTATCTCCTCTGTGTAGTTGGTTTTGCACAGAGTGGCCCCGATCCTGCTCTTCTGGGGTCCCCCAGAAGTGCTCCTGGCTCCTCCTCTTCACGAGTGCCCCGTTGGAGAGCCACTCTCCTTTGGGCGCCCATGCTGGTGTGCTCCCGTGTCCTGCTGCTGCGTCCATTGACACAGACAGCAGGACTTGGCTCTGCCCCCCGACTCCCACGTCATTGCATTTGATTGACAGCAGTGGGAGCTAATGACTGTGTTGCTATCAATCTATCCAATGAGGATTCGAGACACCGGCTGGAGCGGGTGTCCTTGTCCCCGGCACTGAAACAATCTGGTTCAGGTAAGTAAAAGGGGGGCTCTGGGGGGCTGGTGCACTACAAAAGGTTTTTCATAGAATGCATTGAGGTGAAAAACCACGAGGGTTTACAACCCCTTTGAGCCAGGGCTGTAAGAGAGGCCTCCCTCTACATGTCAGGCTCCGCTACAAGATACATGAAAATCCCACTTAAGCACGTAGGTACTAGAGTCACCGGAGTAAGCACAAAAATATAACATGTATAAAGGTTCCCTGAAACCAGATGCTGTAGGTAAAAAATGATGTAGCAGCAAGTAACACCTGGTTGACAGTGGAAAACCTTCAATTGTCATGCATGAAGGCCCATACATGCATGCAGGCGAAACATTGCACATGCATATCTTTAGAGCTTAGGTGATTCTCATAACAGTGGACAGCACACTCAGCCAAAGTACTCAATCTGTGAGACTCAACCTCATGCCTATGCAGACATATACAGGCACCCCCGGGGAGCATAGTTCAATCCCGGTGGCCTTTAATAACCTTTTCTAGGATGACAATCCTCTCTGACACCTTCCCAATGCCTACTACATGGGCAACATCTCTTCCTCTTCTTGAGTACCCCATGGCCTCCTGGAATTTATTGCGTTGGTATCCCAGAAAGCTGCGGGTACCGGTTATGTCCTTTTCACCTAGGTAAGAAACAAAGAAGTGCAGGGAGGGATTCCAGAGAAAGGCATCTCTCTGCCCCTTCCTAGCAAGTAAGACCTGGTTGACAATGGGGGACCTGAAGCCTGGGAGCCTGAAGGCCCATAGATGCATGCAGGGGAATCATCACGCCTGCACATCTTTAGAGCGTAGACCAATCTCATAACTCTGGGAGTGTCCAGTGTAGCACCCTCAGTCAAATAGCTCAATCTATGTCTTTAATGGGTTCTATGAACCGGGGTATCTGGAACTCAACCTCACTCCTGTGCAGACATACTGTAAATAGGCTTCACCTCAGGAGCACATAGCTCAGTCCTGGTCTGGATGCCTCAAATATCAATTTCCAGGAATCCAATTCTCTCTGACTTCCCAATCCCTACATGAAGGGCAAAATATCTTCCTCTTTGGGTATAGCCACACGTATGCAGCTTCTTAAGCCCGCCCATTCTTCCATCCACCTCAACCAGCATTCACTTCCCACTTACAATGGAAACCTACTCATTGGAATGCTTAGGAACATTTACTGAAGACCTCTCTTATGTAGCGCCCACTACCATAGGTGCTTAGAGGAAGGATTTTGTTTGAGAGTAGGTAAATTTAGTCAGGCCTGATTGTTTTGATTCTGGGCAGGGGAGTGGCCCAGGGAGAGCTGGGGACTGTCTGCAGGAAGCAACACCCCTAGGTAACCTCTCCCTTCTTCTCTGAGAAAGCTCTGGAAAAGGGGGTGGGAAAGGAGATGAGGCTTTCTGAAGTATATTAAGGAGCCTTGACCAATCCCTAACCTGGATTGGCAGGGGGCAGACCTCCTCAAATACTGTAGTCTGTCCAGTGGGGGGAGGAGAAGTTCGAGTGGAAGAGACGGAGATGTAGTGTGGAGGCTGTTTGGACCTGAGGGAGCCCCTAGTCTGGGGGGGTGACCTGGGCCTGGGAGAACTCGGGTGCGGCCAGGAGGAGAGAGAGATCCTGGAGGAAAGGCACAAGGGTGAGTGGAAGAGAACAGCATGAGTGAGAGCACTACAGAGAGATCTCCGGGAGGAACTACAAGTAACATGAGTGACACAGCCCAAAGGAGTGAGATGCAGAAGGGGACAGTCTGGAGAAGTGTGCAGGAGGAGATTGGGGTCTGGTATCATGGACAGTGTGCGGATGGGCTCCATCGCTGGTTATCTAACACCAACTAAATGACTTTGCTATACAGGGGAACCTCAACCCCTAAACCCACAAAGGGTGGTCCGGAGGCTTGATAAATCTACATCAGGTCTCACATGTGCTAGCTAGGCCGTGCAAGTAGGAGGCTGGTAAATTTCCTTCCAGGCCTCCCCAGTGAAACTAAGAAGAAGTGTGCAGGAGAGAGGAGCCAGGAGTTTTGAAGCAAAGTAAGATGTGTGCTGGAGTGAAGTGAAGGAGTTGTATATACTGGATGGTGTATATACCGGTCCCATGTACAGAACTGTTTGATCTTTTGGGCATCCCATAACTATCCCAATCCATATCCAAGTTCAATCCCCAAATAAAATAACAAAAACAAAGAGCAAGCCTGTTTTCTGACTCCAGGTCCCAGTAGGAGTGTGAGGGCAGTTGTGAGCAGGTGAACAACATCAACCAGCCACCACTAAGGAGGCCATTGGCTACATTTGGAGGTTCATATCCAGGATTTGCCTGTTCTCATGTAATGCTGCCAGTCATTGCCCCTAGCAACCGAAGTGGACCGAGCCGAGGAAGTTTGTTAATGTGCCTTTAAATGTGGATTGAACCCGGGGAAAGGACTTATGTGTTTGCCAGCTAAACCATGCTATTTCAAGTGTGCCATTGTCCATAGCAACCCGCAGGAGCCATTGCCAACCTCTACAGTTAAGTACCCAGTTGTCCCAACCAGCGCTGGGGGGCGGACACTTTACCAGTAATATCCAACATGTCAGTGACTTGTAACCCATTTGCCATGAATCTGCAATAACATTTCATGTCCTGTTTGTTTGCTTACCTCTCTGTTTGTGGTCAGCCTAGAGACCGTGCACCTCTCACCTGTGTGCTAAGTAATCTTCCCTCAGCAGGACTCCACCCCAGTCTTTTCTTAGGAACCCTTATTCAAGTCTTGTTGCAGATCAACATTGTGTGTTAGACTTTCCGTGTGTGTGGTTCCTGTTGAGTGCTCCCCGTCTGATTCCTTATACCGACCTTAGCTTGTTTGTGACCTTCCTATCTGCTTGTTACCCCGATCTTGGCTTGTTCCTGACTATTCTTGTCTGCTGATTACCCCGATCTTGGCATGCTCTCATGTCTGTCCCTGTCTGCTCGTTGCCCTGACCCTTGGTTATCCCACTGACTATTCCTTGTTGTCCTGTACTGCTGCTTCCTCTCTATCCACCAGTAGCCAGCCACGAGCGTGAGCTGGGAGACCCTGGGGGCAGCAACCTGGAACCAGTTGCAGCCAAGTCCATCCTCAACACCAGAGGCTCTGGTGAACACCTGCTGGCTCTTAGACTCCCCGCCCTGGGGAAACCTATGCTCTAGCTCCCTGCATAATCTGTGTCAGTGCTCCAGGGGTCCTGCTTACATCACCACCCAGGGTTTCATGCGCAGCAGTCAGCTAAGGGTCCACAACTCTAGTGATGCACCCCTAACCCCTGACACCATTGCTAAGGGTGATCGCACCCATGCATTACAAATATGTCCCTAGCCCCGCTGAGGCTGGACATTCCTCACTGGATTCTAAACATGCTCAGCACTCTGAAAATGCTGGGCGCACTGAATTTATGCTCAAATATATTTCTGCCAATGGTGAAGTGTGCCTGGGACTGTTTCCTGTTGCTAAGGGTGATCGGTGTGGACCTGCGGGAGCTCAGGGGAGAGACTGTGTCAGAGTGGTAATGTACAGGAAGACAAGGGGCATTACTAAAATCATTGTTGCTACCAGCAACCGCCACAGGGGCCAGCATGCCCTGACAAGTTCTGCAAAAGCCAGCATGTCTGCACGTTTCTGTCCTGCACATCAGGGGTTACAGCAGCGTGACCAGGAAAGAATCTACCAATCAGATTCAGTAGCGCTAGTCTGTCTGGAAGTAAGGAGGCGCAGCCATGCCCTGGAGAAGACAAAAGTTTCCCTGCGCCCGGCAGATACCATGAGACTGCAGAAGATGACGGAGGGCGGACGCTTGCTGCCAGCTCTCACTTTGTTGCTGGAAAACAGCCGGAACGGACAGTCGTGGACACGGGTGTCCTGCTTGAGGACTGTGGGGGATTCACCCTCGGGGTGGTGGATGGCTCAGGCAGGAACATGGCTTGCAGAAATAAATATTAAAGCCCTTAACCCCAGTGAAGGGTGGGCTTACATACTCCCAGTAGACCATAACAGGTGCAACCTGATTAACTATGTGTCCATCTGCCAGGGGCGGATCCAGGGGGGGGGGCAACGGGGCAATTGCTCCCCCCGAGAAAATATTACAGACTCTGTGTGTGGCCGTCTGGCCGAGAGCAACCTGGGTAACCAGAGCCGCAGTCAGGACAACGCACATCCATTCTCAGCATAAATTAGTATAGACATGCTGGGACTGCACTCTCCGCCCCCTGTACCTCCCCCAGCAGTTTTTTAGCCTCTCTCCTGCAGGCTGTTACTTGAGTGGGCGGGATGGAGGTGTGCCTGTGCCAGAGATCAGCAGTTTTTAAGCCTCTCTCCTGCAGGCTGTTACTTGAGTGGGCGGGATGGGGGTGTGCCTGTGCCGGAGATCGCGCCCGTTTGGAACTTGGAAGAGGGAGGTGTGAGCAGAGGGAGCTGAGCCGAGTGACTGTTCCTGGAAGTGAGCTCAGCTTGCAGTACAAGGTACATTCGTTTACAGGCACCTCTATGCTGAGTCTGCTGAGTTACTGCAGCTTAGCATAGAGGTGCTGTTAGTAGCTAACAAATTCAATTGCTTCTCCTTTTCATGTAGACCTGACCCCCCCTCCAGTGTGTGTCCTCCTGACCCCCCCTCCAGTGTGTGTCCTTCTGACCCCCCCTCCAGTGTGTGTCCTCCTGACCCCCCCTCCAGTGTGTGTCCTCCTGACCCCCCCTCCAGTGTGTGTCCTCCTGACCCCCCCTCCAGTGTGTGTCCTCCTGACCC
>BLSH010434103.1:1001528-1019677 GCA_018402905.1 Glandirana rugosa
CCCGCCGGCGTAGCGACCTCGGACCCTGTCCATTCACAGACTTAGAATTTACATCCGCCTCACGAGGAGAGAGCCCTCTTCACGAGGCTCTAAAAAATGATACCGGGATATAGCCTGCAGGTGCAGGCTATGTCCCGGTACAGCCGCTCAAACCCCACCGCCGCCTATTTACGGCGCTGGGGCTGAACCGGTTAAAGGGATGAGGTGGATGAGGGCATCCCAGAACAGAAAAAGGGAGTGGAAAAGGGAAAAAACTTGGATGGGGTAATAGAAAAAAAAAATGAAGTACAAAAATATATTGTCACATCTCTATACATATTCACACTGTACAATATATTTACACCTCCCTAGCTACAGGTCCCTGCAGCTAGCTACGTACACAATTTATTCATCCCTGAGCCAGAGCACTTCTCCCGAGAGAGGAGCACTCCGCCTACATTTAAGATTCAGACACTTACCTGTCCCAGGCTCCAGCGATGCGGCCGCCCGCTGCTTCGCTCTTCTCCCCCTCCTCTGTGCGGTGCCGGCATAGCAAGTCTGGGCGTCCGGCTTTGCCTTCGCATGCGCGAGCCGTGCTGCATTCTGTGAATGGCTGGTGTATCTTCTAGGACCTGTGACGTGTCCCAGAAGATCACCGCGAGGGTGGGGGGGAAAGTGAACTTCCTTCCGGTTGGAATTGCAGCTGGGACTCTGTCAAAACATGCCAAGGCTCCAGAAAAACACAGTTCTTTTTTTTTTTTAGAGTTCCAGATGGGAGAGGCCCCTCCCCAAGGCAACAGGTCCTCAAAAGTAGTGAAGAACAGGAACAAACCTCACACCAGTGTCTCTCCAGTGAAACAGTCCCTCCCACTGGGCACAGGGTGGCAGACTGGCTTGTCCTGTAGTTCAGGGAGAAATGTGCACACTCTGCTACTCCTCGGGCAGTCCATGGAGTGTGCTTACGTTGGCTGTACTTCATCACAGACCCTCAAACGTAATAGTGGGAGTCAAGCAATCTCCTCTGACTGCCCCCCTCCCCCCGAACAGAAATAGAGAAGCTCCTTGTGGGCTGTCCTACTTTAATTGTTGATACACAGTCCCTCCGGATTGCATGACCAAGACTCCACTCTCTCTTCAAATTCAGAAATCTCTCCCATTGGCTGCTTTCCAGTCCCCCAAGGGCTTTAGCACATGGAGGTATTCCCAAGTCATATCATTCTCTCACTCCTCCCTGGAGTCCTCCACAATATCCATGACCTGGGGTGGAACATGAGGGTAATCTAGGCCCCATTCCAGAGCAACTTTACGCTGGACTTCTCTCTGGTACCGGGAGAGCCTAGGCAGACTCTTTACCTTCCCTCTACCCAGCTGAACTAGAGTGTCCAGTGACTTGACCACCTGCTGGTGATATGTTGCTGCTCTCATCTGGGTGTTGGAGGGCTGATTATAGAAAAGGTGGCTGCTGACGCTGGGGATTCCTGCTGCAATGCTTGGCTGTGGTGAAGGCCCAGATTCTTCCTCCTCTGAGAGGGCATCACAAGTGTGTGAACCCCCTTGTTACCCACTTTTCCTCGGATCCTTCACTGGGAGATGACCACTCCGCTAAGTGCTTCAGGGAGCCAAATTCTGCAAGCAGTCTGGGTGACCCCTAGTCTATGGCCCTAACCTCAACATCCCCACCTGGCTCCTCCAGGGACTCACTTCCCTCTGCTACATGCTGCAGCCCCGCTGGGATGGCAATGGAGTAGGCTATGGTTGGCATTTCAGGGACCCCGGGCTCCTGCATGGCAGTACCCTGAGCCACTCCCAGCCCAGAAACAAAAACAATCAGGCCACACCAGTCAGGCCTGTTTAAATTTTCCTCACCTAACAAATATCTATTCCCACTAACTCAGTGGTTCTCAACTCCGGTTCTTGGGACCCACTAACAGGCCAGATTTTAAGTACTACCTTGGGGAGATGCAGACTAGAATACTGCAATCACTGAGCAGTAAATTATATTACCTGTGATGTATTTCAGTTATCCTGCAAACCTGGCCTGTTAGTGGGTCCCGAGGACCGGAGTTGAGAACCACTGCACTAACTCCTATCTAGCAGGAAGCGCTACACCCCATACATCAGACACCACCAATTTCTCCTTTACATCACAGTCCACACTGTTCCCTTTTACATCAGGGTGCACAGAGTTCCCCCCTGCATTGTAAAGGGTGCTCTGTGCTGGGTTACATTAACCTAACTTTCATGTAAATGGAGAAATATGTTTTTTGCCTTTTGTTATACCTTAAACACATTGCTAATAGCCCCAGCTACATGCTTGTAGTTTACATATTAATATTTGCACTGTTTTGCACTGAAAATTGTCATTTTCTGTACTTTTTTGAAGTGCCAGTAAAAAAATTGTCTGTCAGTAAATTTCATGAATTGTATCGGCAAAAAAATTGATGCTGTCAGCAAATTTTTGGTATCCTTTCAGTAAATTTCACTTCAGAAGGTTGGCAACACTGTTGCACACACATGGTGTGAGGAACACAGGCATCAAGTTCTTGTGTAAATGAGCCCTAAAACAGTACAGAACATAAACAGCTACCTTTGATTATCCACATAAACAGCATCCATCTCAGTGAATCCAATGGAGGTCTGTTAACACAGGTGAACAACTGGAGGGATCTAAGGTAGTTAGACAGTTCCCACAAAGTGCCAGTTAGTGTTAGATTGGCCGCCACACTTTGACAGTCCCACTATAAGTTGTTGATCGCCGCCATTATAAATAAATCAATGAAAATTCCAGTATATATACCATAGTTTGTAGACTTTTTTAAGTAAAAAAATATTGGATTTTTTAAAAAAATGTTTGGTCTTTTTTTGTTTATTTAATAAAAAATAAAAAACCCAGTGGTGATCACATACCACCAAAAGAAAGCTCTATTTGTGTGAAACAAATGTTATACATTTTGTTTGCGTACTGTGTTGCATGACCACGCAATCATCAGCTAAAATAGTACAGTGCTAAATAGCACAAAATGGCCTGGTCATGAAGAGGGTAAAATCTTCCGGAGCTCAAGTGGTTAAAGAGATAAAACACTGAGAAATGTTCCTGCAGAGATGTACTGGGCATGTTTGTTTATTTTTGCTTTTTAATTTTCCTTGGCTAACACTTTAAACCTTTTGCTGCCAGATCCGTTTTTTCCATTTATTTTCGTTAAAATGTTTAAAAAATCATTTTAGGCATGAAGATTACATAAAACTACCCAAAATGTTCTATATTTTGTGACGGCAGACACCCTAGAGAAAAAAATAGTGGTGGTTCCAATTTTTTATGTCACCCAATATTAACAGAGCAGTTTATGAATAAAGTCAAATTTAGGGCACACAGATGCATTAACTTGCCCAATCTTTTAGTAAAATATAAAAGATGAGGTTATGCAAAGTAAGTAGATACCCAACATGTCAAATATTAACCACTTAAGGACCGGAAGGATTTCCCACCTTAGGACCAGAGCACTTTTTGCGATTCGGCACTGCGTAGCTTTAACTGACAATTGCGCGGTCGTGCGACGTTGTACCCAAACAAAATTTGCGTCCTT
The DNA here is from genome assembly GCA_018402905.1 of Glandirana rugosa. NCBI lineage: Eukaryota > Metazoa > Chordata > Amphibia > Anura > Ranidae > Glandirana > Glandirana rugosa. The sequence continues at coordinate 1,005,092 of BLSH010434103.1, forward strand.
TTTTTCCCACAATTAGAGCTTTCTTTTTGTGGTATTTGATCCCCTCTGCGTCATTTCTGATCACCACTATAAGCAAAAAAAGAGTGACAATTTTGCAAAAGAAACAAAATTTCTTACTTTTTGCTAAAATACAAATACAAAAAAATATAAAAAAACAAATGTATTCATCGGGTTTGGCTGATTTATACTCTTCCTCATATTTTTGGTAAAAAAAATAGTTTATTGATTGATTTGCACAAAAGCTGCCACGTTTACAAACCATGATAATTAATTTCTGGCGTTTTTACAATTTTTTTTTTTTTACTAGTAATGGCGGCGATCTGCGATTTTTATGGGGACAGCGATATTGGGGCGGATATGTCGGACATTTTTGACACTTTTTGGGACCAATGACATTTATACAGCGATCAGAAATTTAAATATCCACTGATAACTGTATAAATGTCATTGGCAGGGAAGGGATTAACCAGTAGGGGGCACTCTAGGGGTTAACTGTGTTCCCTGTGTGTGTTACTAACTGTATGGTGGCTGGGCTGCCAGGGGCGATTCACGGGACAGAGCCACCACTGTAAAATGGCGCAGACTTCAGTACCCTATATTTTCTATAGACAACGCCCCTACAGGTTATCAGTTTACAGTTATTCATGAATAATGGGCCTAGAATTGTTGATCTTACTCTGGCATGCGGAATGCGTGATGATAAGTAAATGTGTAGTGCAATCAATGTTTTCATGCATATGTGCCCCCAGAGCGTGTATTTTTATGTAGGTAGGGGGGAGTTCAAAAATATTTTTTTGGGGGGGGGGGGGGATTTTAACTACCTCAATACTGGGAGCTTTCACCCCCTTCCTGCCCAGGCCAATTTTTAGCTTTCAGTGCTGTCGCACTTTGAATGATAATTACTCAGTCACGCAATACTGTACCTATTTTTCATTGTTATAATTTTTCACACAAAAAATGCTGGTATTTGGTGGTATTTAATCACCACTGGATTTTTTATTTTTTGCGCTACAATTGAAAAAATATGCATTTTTCTTAGTTTCTGTTAATCAATTTTTCTTCATAAATTTTAACCAAAATTTATACTGCTAGATTTCTTTGGTAAAAATAATTCAAATTAGTGTATATTATTTGGTCTTTGTGAAGGTTATAGAGTCTACAAGCTATGGTACCAATCATTGAAAACTGATGGCCCCTTTCACACGGGTGTCTCGTTCAGGTCCACCTGTCCGTTTTTCAGACCTAAACGGACGCTCCATGCAGGCCTATGGAGCAGGGGATGCCAGCGTACATGTCTCCACTGACATCCACCGCTCCATAAGGCTGCATGGTCCGTGAAATCCAGACGGATAGGAAACCCTATTTTCCATCCCTCTGGAGAATCGGATCGGAGCGGATCGGATGAAAATGGACAGACGGATCCCAGGACAGTACAAAATTCCCCAAATCACCACTTTTTGGAAAGTAGGCTGTCCAAGGTATTTAGTAAGAGGCATGGTGAGTTTTTTGAAGTTGTAATTTTTTCCCACAATTCTTTAGAAAATGAAAAAAATTATATTTTTTTACCCCACAAAATTGTCATATTAACAAGTTATTTCTCACACATGGTATAGGCATACTTGCAACTACACCCCAAAACACATCCTGCCACTCCTCCTGAGTATGGTGGTACCACATGAGTGAGACCTTTTCACAGCCTGGCCACATAAAGAGGCCCAACATCCAAGGAGTATCTTCAGGCATTATCCACTTTAAAGCGGAGTTAAGTGATGGTAACCCCCTGACATGCCACAAGTGGCATGTCATTTTATTTGGGGGGGGGGGGCGGGTACCCAGTTTTCATAGGTACCTTGCTCCTACTTCCTACTTGTAGCTGCTGACTTTTATAAGGGTGGAACTCCGCTTCAAGACCAGGCATTCTGACACTTTTTGTTTACAAGTAAAAATCTGTATTTTTGTTAGAAAATTACTTAGAACCCTCAAATATTATATATTTTTGTAGCAGAAGCCTCAGAGAATAAAATGGTGGGTTTTACAAATTTTTCTGTCACACGGTATTTGTGCAGCTGTCTTTCGAATGCAATTTTACACACTAATGCATAAATACATGTTAATGAATTTAAATGCACAAATAGACAATATAATGCCCACATTTTTGATAAAATATAAAAAAAGGGGTTGCGCAAGGGTAAATAAATACCAAACATGTCACACTTTAAAATTGTGCAATCTTGTGAATTGGCGCCAAACTTTGGTATTTCATAGGCAATGCTTAATAAGCCTTTATTGGTTACCAGTTTAGAGTTACACAGGAGGTATGGTGCTAGAATTATTGTTCTCACTCTGATGTTCACGGCAATACTACACGTGTGGTGCGATCGCCGGTTACATATGCAAATGGGACCAACGTGTGCGTTCACCTTTTTTATTTATTTATTGGTACACTAACAGATGTTTTTGTGCACTTGTACACTATGACAGATGTTGGTCATCCACTGGCTGACACTCACAGATGTTGATGTCACAATGAAACACTACTGCAGATGTTTTTGTGCACTGGTATAGATGTTGATGGGGCACTGTGACAGATGTCTTGTACACTTGTACAGATGTTGATGGGACACTGTGACAGATGTTTTGCGCACTGGTGCAGATGTTGATGGGGACACTGTGACAGATGTTTTGTGTACTGGCAAAGATGTTGATGGGGCACTGTGACAGATGTTTTGTGCACTGGTACAGATGTTAATGGGGACACTGTGACAGATGTTTTGTGCACTGGTATAGATGTTGATGGGGACACTGTGCCAGATGTTTTTTGCACTGGTACAGATGTTTATGGGGACACTGTGACAGATGTTTTGTGCACTTGTACAGATGTTGATGGGGACACTGTGACAGATGTTTTGTGCACTGGTACAGATGTTGATGGGGACACTGTGACAGATGTTTTGTGCACTGGAACAGATGTTGATGGGGGCACTGATGGATGTTTTGTGCACTGGTACAGATGTTAATGGAGACACTGTGACAAATGTTTTGTGCACTTGTGCAAAAGTTGATGGGGACACTGTGACAGATGTTTTGTGCACTGGTACAGATGTTGATGGGGCACTGTGACAGATGTTTTGTGCACTGGTACAGATGTTGATGGGGCACTGTGACAGATGTTTTGTGCACTGGTACAGATGTTCATGGGGACACTTGGACAGATGTTCATGAGACAGGGATATTGGTGCTTGGTGTACTATGTGTGGGGGTGGCTGCAGTCTGTGTGATCTGTGATCATCCCTTACACACAGAGCTGTCAGCACAGGCTGTAGAATACCCCCCCCCCCCCCCACACACACACACACCGAGTGTTAAGAAGAAAATGGCAGCACATCCAGGATACTTCACGATGCTTTATTGAACACCACGGTGACACCACAGGTACCAGCAATACAACCACGTTCATAGACGCGTTTCACACAACAGGGATCTGTGCTTAATCATTATCATTAGTAATGATTATGCACAGATCCCTTATGTGAAACGTGTCTATGAACGTGGTTGTATTGCTGGTACCTGTGGTGTCACCGTGGTGTTCAATAAAGCATCGTGAAGTATCCTGGATGTGCTGCCGTTTTCTTCTTAACACTTGGACGCAGCGGAGCCGGGCCGTGGTAGGCACTCCAGGTTTTACTTCCATTCATAATTGGCACCTGGAGCGGTGGTTTGCTCTTTGTCACCCCCCCCCCCCCCCCACTGAGCTCAGCGGGGAGAACTGTCACAGAGACTTGTGTCTCTCTTTACACTGTAAGGGCTGTGATTAGACACAGCCATCACGTGATTGGGAGGGCCAATCACAATGCCCATATCCCAATTTGTGTTTGGCTGTGTTGGAAGATCTGATTTCCCAGCACCCACTAAGCTGGTCCCAGGCCGATGAGGGCATTGAGCCTATAAAAAATAGTAAAGGTGCATGGGGAGGAGATCAGGGATTATGGGGGCTTGGGGAAGCGATCCGGCGGCTGCACAACCGACAGTCATCAGACAGTTGGCTTGCCAGATTAATGCACATTATGTGTACCCCCCCCCCCCAAGCCACTGGCGCAGTATGTCTTTAGGTTTATGTGCCTTTAACCAAATGTAGGCGCTGAGATTTCTCAAGATCTGCTCTTCTGTCTTTAGTATTTCCTAATTAATCAAGGCCGTGGTGAACATTGTAAAGAATTAAATGTCAACTGACTAAGTCGTCTGACATTCAACATAAGTTTACTTTGGGAATGATGACATTCTGTAACAGAACAGCAATCATTATTAGCAGTTTGTAAAAAAACAAAAGTTCTTCAGCGTTAAAGGTGTATCTACTGTATAAAAAACATGAAAACACCAATCGACCTTGTTTTCAGCAGCGCTAATCTGGCTAATGAAAACACTGCGAAGTGCATTAATGTTATATCATAAAGTTCATCATTATTCAATCAAGATAAAGTGCATCAATGTTAAGGCCTCATACACACGGACGTTTCTTAAAAAATAAACAAACCGTCGGGCCCGACGTCAAGGAAAAAAAATCGGCGTTTTTCGGCGTTATGCATCGGCGTTAGTGAGCGTTAGTGAATGTCAGCGTCAATAGGCGTTTTTTAAAAAAAATCATCCCTCTCAAAAAATGACGGTTAACACCGGTACAATATTAGTTGGCGTTTGTTGGCATTAGTTTGCATTTTGCGGTATCAAAAAATGCCAAAACGTTACAGTCTCAGAACGTGCTGCCCGTGGGTTTTAGTTTCAGCTCACTAACACCGACGCCATCTACAGCTCAAAAACGTTGGCGTTTTTATGGGGCCATTGAATAACATGGAGAGCTGCAAAAAACACCAGAAAATGCCGGCGTCAAAAAATGTCCGTGTGTATGAGGCCTAATAGTGCAAAAACAGCTGCATTGAAACATATGAAGTGCAAGTGCTAAAGTGCGGAAAAAATGAAAAATTGATGAGAAGAACAAACAATGTTCCCAAGAAGTCTCTCTCTTCCTCCACCAATATCACCGCGTGTAAACCATGCACACACCGAGGCTCACCAGCTGTATCTTATCCAATCCACAAAATCACTGGTGTCTCCATACTTTCTTCAGAGAGCAATACAGCACCCTGTGAACAAGTCAGTAAGTGAAGAAATGTTAGGGACGTGGCCATACGACGACTCTGCTGAACGGTAGGAGCTGGGGAGGACGCTGTGAGAGAGCGGCAGTCTGATACCAGCTATGTACCAAGCGACATTGTGGATTTAAATGGCTGTTGATTTTTTGTTTTATATGTAAGCGCATTTTTATTAGAATTAAAGTCCAGATGTTTTAACCACTTGCAGACCGCAGTCTGACGGCAACAGAATGGCTCGTTATCGCAAACCGCCGTCATATGATGGCGGCTGCGATAACTAGTGCTGTGAGTGCGCGCCCCCGGAGGATCTCCTGTGCCTAGACATATTGTGTAATTAATAAAAGTGACCAATGTCTGCCTTCTACAAAGCTGCATGAATACGGTCTGATCAGCGACCATCCAAAGCTCATTAGTGTCCCCTGACTAGTGATAAATTAACAGGGGGGGCTCCAATAGGACTTATTAGCATGGGACATTTTGAAGGTCGGAAATGAGAAGGCCAAGAGAACATGGGCTCTCTTCTTCCGTCCAACTCCGGGGTCATCCATCCCTCAGGGAGCCTATGATTGCCACTGTTTACCACAACAAGCCTCTCCTTCCCAGCCAGGGACTCAGCAATTTCTGCTCTCCTCTATGGGGACACGGACAGCACTTAACTCTCTCCCTACCGGCCAGACTGGGAGGTGATGGAGATTAGGAGAAAAGTCCTGCAGGAAGCGTCTCCCAACCCCCCTCCGGGGACAGGTCACTGCTCCTCCAGACAAGTGCAGGCATAAGACTGCTCACCCCACCGACATACACTTACAGTCTTACTATGTACTACTCACTTACAGTGACCCAGTGGAGGCCCGGGAGGGCTCCCCTGCTCTTTTCCTTCTTGGCTGCAGCGGCTGTCTGTGGCTCTCCAGTGCGGGAAGTGGCGGCTCCGGTGTCTGTTCCTTAAGCTTCCTCCGCCAAAGTGCTGGGTATCCAATAGGATCGCCTGGCACTTTGGCCAATTGGGAAACAGGTCTTACAGACCTGTCTTCTAATTGGCGGGGAGGGACCATAGTGTGAAAATAGCGAAAGTTCATTCGCTATCATCACACAACTGGGTGGGATCGGGGCGCACTCTCTGCGCCCCGAGCCCACCCTATTTTGAAGTTGATTAGAGCATCTGGCTGTAATCACGTGCTTCAACAAACACACCCCCCGCCTATCCCCGCAATAGTAATCCATGCGTCCGGCGTCCTGAAAGGGGCCGGGCGCATGGATGGGGGGGCGGCGCCCGTACGCCCTTAATGCACGGGCTGCCCCTGCTCTGTAGGAACCCTAGATGAGGAAGCCTGATCTATTTGCCCATTTGCTTTTTTCCTGCAAATTCAGTGTTGCTGTTGCTGTTGGTTCTCTCTGCTGCCAGTAGGTGTCCCTTTACTGATACAGCTGGCAATAGTGTGTAAAGCTGAGTTTTGAATATTTATGTTGCCTTTAACCAACCAGTAAGAGTTATTTCCACTGCTGAATGCTGGGGATAGTATAAATATTTAGGGAGGACCATGTGAGCTCCCTCTTTCCCCCAGGCTGTGGCCTAGGGAAGGTATACTAGGAGTAGCTGAGGCCTATGAATGTGCTTGCTTGGAGCAGAGGTCTGGGAGTAGGGTTGCCACCTCATCCCTTTAAACCCGAACACATATAAATTACACAGGTTCTGAGGCTAATTTAATGCAGATGAGGCACCAAGTGAGTTTAATTACCACCTTAATCAGCCACAGAACCTGAGTATTTAATATGTGTTCGGTTTTTAAGGGATGAGGTGGCAACTCTATCTGGGAGTGGAAGGAGCCTGCCTACCTAGAATAGTCCTATTGCTCGAAGCCCTGGGCTTAGGGAGCCTCACAAAGGAAAGGGAAGGAGAAGTGATGGAGCACCAGAGGCAACTTCGCCACTTGTGGTCCTATGGAGGATGAGCTCTTGGAGAGTCTAGGAGAATCACTAAGGCTGTTGCTGCTGCTGACGAGTGGTGAGTGTCTGCTATTGGAGACTGCTGTCATCTCTAAGAAGGTACAAGTTGCTGGTTCCAGCTTAAAGAGTGTGTTCTCCTTTGCCAAAAAGCTGCGTATGCCCAACCACCCAAGAACTGCCACTGGCCGCCGCTGCCCGCCACTGCCCAGTGTCTACTGCTGTGAAAATTATTGGTGCTTGGGCCACCTAGTATCCTATCAAGTGCAAGCACAGGCCCGGCAGAGAAGGAGGTTGTAACTTCCTCAGCACCAGGTCCTTGATGCTCTTAATCCAGCTCTGGTCACCCGGAAAAGGTGCCCCCATAGGAGGATTTCTCCTCACCTCTTCTCTTGGATTTCGCCCCCACTATCATTATCAGCTGTTATACTAATCACCAGTACAGGTAGAAGGGTGCATCTTCTCAATGAGGACTCACACAGCAATGAAAACTTGATAGAAGGTCTAACGTTTCTACAGCCCAGACTGATAGCCTATTTCAGCCTTTCCCAACTTTTTCAACGCAGAGGAACCCTTAAAAATAACTTTCTGGACTCAGAAAACCCCTTCTAAAGATGACACAGTCATTGATACATTAGTTTGATGGTGAGTGGGAAGAATGTTCCTTACACTTGTGGTCATTGTGAAGAATTCCCCCCATACTTATCTGAGAGGCAGAAATTGCTCATTGCTCAAGGAACCCATAGCAACCTCTGTAGCAGTGGCGGCTGGTGAAGTTTTAGGATGGGGGGGCGGGGGGGGCGCCAGACCCCGTCCTTCCTTTTTGACCCCTCCCACTCATAAGCCCCACCCCTTATATAATCCACCCACTCTGTCTCCTGCATTCCACTTACTTCCACCCATAGTGTCAGGAGTATAAAGCTCAGCATCACAGGACACAGTATACAGCCCCAGAATCACAGAACAGAGTATACAGCTCAGCCTCACAGACCAGGGTATATAGCTCACCATTACAGATCAGGGTATATATCGCAGCCTCACAGACCAGAGTATATATTGCAGCCTCACAGACCAAGGTATATATTGCAGCCTCACAGAACAGGGTGCTATTGCAGCCTCACAGAACAGGGTATATATATTGCAGCCTCACAGACCAAGGTATATAAAATATACTGCAGCCTCACAGAACATGGTATATATATTGCAGCCTCACAGACCAAAGTATATATAATATATTGCAGCCTCACTGACCCAGAAATATTCACATAAAAAGGACTGGTGCATACAATTAATATATGTATATTTGATTGAAATGTGATTGCCTCCTACATATAACACATACACAGAATCCGAATAAACTTAACGAAAAGCCTTTTCATGCAGATAAGGGGCATCTGCTGGCAAGGTAGCATTCAGTATGCTTTAGTACAGAGGTCTCCAAACTATGACCCTCCAGTTGTTCAGGAAGTACAATTTCCATCATGCCTAGTCAATGTAGTCATGTCTGGGAAAGTCAGAGTTTTACAATGCCACATGGGACATGAAGTTCCGCAACAGCTGGGGGGCCGTAGTTTGGAGATTCCTGCTTTAGTATATATAGCATTTTGGGGGGTAAGGTTTATAGTGGTTTTAAACCCCAAAATCAACCATTTAATATATTGCAGCTTACCAATTCTTAGATGTGATCAGTGGCGGAACTACCAGGGTTGCAAAGGTTGCACTTGCGACCGCCCCTGGTGTTCCACCACTGTGGGGGCCCCAAGAGCCTAGACTGTGGCTCCACAACTGCAGTTTGTAATCAGAGAGTGTCTGTTACACTCGCTCTTGCACTGCCCAGAGGAAGCACTGACTCGTTACTACTGTGCTACTTACTGTTCTTGCTGGAGAGGAAGCTGTACCTGAGGATTTGCAGTACAAGAAACTTCCTGATCCTGATTAATTAATTCCGTAGATGTGTGCTTCCTACAACTCTCCTGATTATTCACCAGCAGTCATCAGATCACCAGTCATCAGGAGGCACCTCAGACATTCGGAAGCAAAGCCCACCTTCCTTATCAAAATGACTTCCTCCACATGCAGAGCAAGGTATGTAATGGGGAAAAGATCAGCTGCAGGGAGACCATAGGTAATTGTTGGTGACTACTTCTTTGTTCTCTGCTTGTTTATTTTTGGCACAGCCTCCATGGGTTCTCTTTAAAGCTCACCACATACATTACAATCTAATACAATTCCCTATAGACAGTGGCTGCCGCTCCATATGGGGTGCAGGGGTGCCGTCCCCCTAATCCATATGTCCGGCCCCTAATCTACATACAGGGTGCCAGATTAGGGTTGCCACCTCATCCCTTTAAACCCGAACACATATGAATACACAGGTTCTGAGGCTACTTTAATGCAGATAAGGCACCAAATGAGTTTACTTACCACCTTAATCAGCCACAGAACCTGTGTAATTCATATGTGTTCAGTTTTAAAGGGATGAGGTGGCAACTCTATGCCAGATGCATGGATTCCAATGTTTTAAGCACATGATTAGAGCCTGAGGCTCTAATTGGCTTCACAAAAGGGTGGGCTCGGGGTGCAGTGCCCACCCAGTTGTGTGACAATAGCGAATTACTATTCGCTATTACCTTTCTGCTTCTCCTCCCGGACAATCAGGAAATGGGTGGAAAGCGATTGGCCGAGAGCAGCAATTGTATTGGCCGGGTAGGGGGGGAGGATGTACAGGAAGGACTAGGGGAGATGGCCGCCCAAAGGCCGCTGCATTGGCGCCGATTGAGGGCTCGACCACATGAGTACCACCAGCAGGGGGGTCCGGGGGGATGTCAGGTGGTCGGGTGGTTTGTTCGCCGCCCCATCCCCCCCCCCCTCCTGCTAAACTATGTAGTGCAAGGGCCTGCCTGATTGGATACAAATAGATTGGATAGATAAGGTAAGTGCTCATATTACTTAGTTTTGGTAAATCTAAAGTTGATTGTACAGAGTTTGCATGGTCAGATTGTGTATGGTAACCCTAAGGCTGTGTTCTCATCTGAGCATTGCGTGAAAGTGCATTTTTGCATGTGTTTTCTGTGTGCGTTTTGGAATTGCAGGAAGAATTGCAACAATTCCGTCCTCAATTCCAAATCCCCTTATTTCTATCATGAAAGGCTTTTTCTGCATTCAAACGTTTGTGCTTTTGCTGATGTGTTTTCCATTGAAATTAATAGAAAAATGCATCAAAGCGCACATTGTAACATGTGCTACAACACCAGTGCGCGTAACCACTTGACTTCCGGAAGATTTACCCCCCTTCATGACCAGGCCATTTTTTACGATGCGGCCCTGCGTTACTCTAACTGACAATTATGCAACGCTGTACCCAAATACAATTTATGTCCCCCCCCCCCCAAAAAAAAAATAGAGTTTACTTTTGGTCAGTGGCGGCTGGTGAAATTTTAGGTTAGGGGGGCGCCAGGCCCCGCCCTTCCTTTTTGACCTCTCCTACTTCTAATAAGCACCACCCCTTATAGAATCCACCCACTTCGCCCCCTGTATTCCACATATTGTGTCAGGAGCACAGAGCTCAGCATCACAGGACACAGTATACAGCTCATCATGACAGAACACAGTATACAGCTCAGTATCACAGCACACAGTATACAGCTCAGCATCACAGGACACAGTATACAGCTCAGCATCACAGCACACAGTATACAGCTCAGCATCACAGGACACAGTATACAGCTCAGCATCACAGGACACAGTATACAGCTCAGCATCACAGGACACAATACACAGCTCCAGCATCATAGGACACAGTATACAGCTCAGCATCAAAAGACACAGTATGCAGCTCAGCATCACAGGGCACAGTATACAGCTCAGCATCACAGGGCACAGTATACAGCTCAGCATCACAGGACACAGTATACAGCCCCAGCATCACAGGTGGGGGTAAATTGCAGCCAATATCACTGGTGGGGGTAAATTGCAGCCAATATCACAGGTAGGGGCAGGGGCGTAACGATAGGGGTTGCAGGGGTTGCAATTGCAACCGGGCCCCATGGTCCAGGGGGCCCATGTGCCTCCCTTGTACACCTGAATAGGAGGGATGGCGGGGGTGGCATTTAGAGGACCCAATCTCCTCCATTTTCCTCTATCCAGTTTACTTGTCTTCTGCTGTTCCCAGGGCCCCTGTGTGCTTCCCTGGTCCCCCTGGGGCCTGCTACAGAACTTGTGAAAGGGCCCCACTGCAGTACCGTAATAAAGGGACCCATGATAGGAGTAAAGGGCCCCGGGATCAGTGGGAAGAGGGAAGGGCCCTGGCCAGGGGTCAGGGGGCCCTTCATAATTTCTTGCACCGGGGCCCTGAAGGTTCTAGTTACGCCTCTGGGTAGGGGTAAATTACAGCCAATATCACAGGTGGGGTAAATTGCAGCCAATATCACAGGTGGGGTAAATTGCAGGCAATATCACAGGTGGGGGTAAATTGCAGCCAATATCACAGGTGGGGGTAAATTGCAGCCAATATCACAGGTGGGGGTAAATTGCAGCCAACATCACAGGTGAGGTAAATTGCAGCCTATATCACAGGTGGGGTAAATTGCAGCCAATATCACAGGTGGGGTAAATTGCAGCCAATATCACAGGAGTTGGTAAATTGCAGCCAGTATCACAGGTGGGGGCAGTAGATAAGGTAATTGCTCATATTACTTAGTTTTGGTAAATCTAAAGTTGATTGTACAGAGTTTGCATGGTCAGATTGTGTATGGTAACCCTAAGGCTGTGTTCTCATCTGAGCATTGCGTGAAAGTGCATTTTTGCATGTGTTTTCTGTGTGCGTTTTGGAATTGCAGGAAGAATTGCAGCAATTCCGTCCTCAATTCCAAATCCCCTTATTTCTATCATGAAAGGCTTTTTCTGCATTCAAATGTTTGTGCTTTTGCTGATGTGTTTTCCATTGAAATTAATAGAAAAATGCATCAAAGCGCACATTGTAACATGTGCTACAACACCAGTGCGCGTAACCACTTGACTTCCGGAAGATTTACCCCCCTTCATGACCAGGTCATTTTTTACGATGCGGCCCTGCGTTACTCTGACAATTATGCAACGCTGTACCCAAATACAATTTATGTCCCCCCCCCCCCCCAAAAAAAATAGAGTTTACTTTTGGTCAGTGGCGGCTGGTGAAGTTTTAGGTTAGGGGGGCGCCAGGCCCCGCCCTTCCTTTTTGACCTCTCCTACTTCTAATAAGCACCACCCCTTATAGAATCCACCCACTTTGCCCCCTGTATTCCACATATTGTGTCAGGAGCACAGAGCTCAACATCACAGGACACAGGATACAGCTCATCATGACAGGACACAGTATACAGCTCAGCATCACAGGACACAGTATGCAGCTCAGCATCACAGGACACAGTATACAGCTCAGCATCACAGGACACAGTATACAGCTCAGCATCACAGAACACAGTATAAAGCTCAGCATCACAGGACACAGTATAAAGCTCAGCATCACAGAACACAGTATACAGCTCAGCATCACAGGACACAGTATACAGCTCAGCATCACAGGACACAGTATACAGCTCAGCATCACAGGACACAGTATACAGCTCAGCATCACAGGGCACAGTATAAAGCTCAGCATCACAGAACACAGTATACAGCTCAGCATCACAGGACACAGTATACAGCTCAGCATCACAGGACACAGTATACAGCTCAGCATCACAGGACACAGTATACAGCTCAGTATCACAGGAAACAGTATACAGCTCAGCATCACAGGACACAGTATACAGCTCAGCAACACAGGACACAATATGCAGCTCAGCATCACAGGACACAGTATACAGCTCAGCATCACAGGTGGGGGTAAATTGCAGCCAATATCACTGGTGGGGGTAAATTGCAGCCAGTATCACAGGTGGGGGGTAAATTGCAGCCAATATCACAGGTGGGGTAAATTGCAGCCAATATCACAGGTGGGGGTAAATTGCAGCCAACATCACAGGTGAGGTAAATTGCAGCCAATATCACAGGTGGGGGTAAATTGCAGCCAATATCACAGGTGGGGGTAAATTGCGGCCAATATCACAGGTGGGGGTAAATTGCAGCCAGTATCACAGGTGGGGGCAGTAGATAAGGTAATTGCTCATATTACTTAGTTTTGGTAAATCTAAAGTTGATTGTACAGAGTTTGCATGGTCAGATTGTGTATGGTAACCCTAAGGATGTGTTCTCATCTGAGCATTGCGTAAAAGAGCATTTCTGCATGTGTTTTCTGTGTGTGTTTTGGAATTGCAGGAAGAATTGCAACAATTCCGTCCACAATTCCAAATCCCTTTATTTCTATCATGAAAGGCTTTTTCTGCATTCAAACGTTTGTGTTTTTGCTGATGTGTTTTCCATTGAAATTAATAGAAAAATGCATCAAAGCGCACATTGTAACATGTGCTACAACACCAGTGCGCGTAACTTCCGGAAGATTTACCCCCCTTCATGACCAGGCCATTTTTTTTTATGCGGCCCTGCGTTACTTTAATTGACAATCATGCAACGCTGTACCCAAATACAATTTATGTCCCCCCCCCCACCAAAAATAGAGTTTACTTTTGGTCAGTGGCGGCTGGTGAAGTTTTAGGATAGGGGGTCGCCGGGCCCCGCCCTTCCTTTTTGACCCCTCCTACTTCTAAATAAGCACCACCCCTTATAGAATCCACCCACTTCGCCCCCTGTATTCCACATATTGTGTCAGGAGTACACAGCTCAACATCACAGGACACAGTATACAGCTCAGCATCACAGGACACAGTATACAGCCCCAGCATCACAGGACACAGTATACAGCTCAGCATCACACGACACAGTAAACAGCTCATCATCACAGGACACAGTATACAGCTCAGCATCACAGGACACAGTATACAGCTCAGCAACACAGGACACAGTATACAGCTCAGCATCACAGGGCACAGCATACAGCTCAGCATCACAGGACACAGTATACAGCTCAGCATCACAGGACACAGTACACAGCTCAGCATCAAAAGACACAGTATACAGCTCAGCATCACAGGACACAGTATACAGCCCCAGCATCACAGGTGGGGGTAAATTGCAGCCAATATCACTGGTGGGGGTAAATTGCAGCCAGTATCACAGGTGGGGGTAAATTGCAGCCAATAACACAGGTGGGGTAAATTGCAGGCAATATCACAGGTGTAGGTAAATTGCAGCCAATATCACAGGTGGGGGTAAATTGCAGCCAATATCACAGGTGGGGTAAATTGCAGCCAATATCACAGGTGGGGGTAAATTGCAGCCAATATCACAGGTGGGGGTAAATTGCAGCCAATATCACAGGTGGGGTAAATTGCAGCCAATATCACAGGTGAGGTAATTTGCAGCCAATATCACAGGTGAGGTAAATTGCAGCCAATATCACAGGTGGGGGTAAATTGCAGCCAATATTACAGGTGGGGTAAATTGCAGCCAATATCACAGGAGGGGG